>CM031238.1:454279177-454831751 GCA_018340775.1 Taxus wallichiana var. yunnanensis
GTGTCGATGATCACGATCATCACCGGTTCGGGATGAGGTGCAAGGGTCTAAGTGAGTTTTATAGAGGTATAAGAATAAATAAGGATGCCGACCTGCGCGTTGATGATAGAGAAGATGTATTTGTTGAACATCTAAATAAAACTGAATATGTATGTTGATTTGAGTTATAATAATAAGAATGGTTGTGTTTTGAATATTTATTTTGAAAAATGATAAAGATGAATGTTGGTAAAAAGAAATACACAAAAATATGTATATTTACAACACATGATAGGTTATGGTAGGTGATGGTCGAGCTAACCTTGAGAGACCCCATGTCTCCTAAGTGTTGCCTACATAGCCCATTACACAAAGCAAGGAAGGGCCTCGAGATCGATGTAGTTCTCCTCGGGACCTCGGGAGGTGAATTCGGGTAATTTAGGTATGGTTAGGTAATTTGTTGGTTGGTAAAAAAATATTGATATTGGTAGGGTAATGTTGTTGGTGTTGGTAAGGAATTGGTGATGTTGGTATAGGTATAGGTGAAGCGAAAGTTAGCCTACCCAAGTGGTAGGGAACCGTGTCCTGATTAAGGTCAACACATAATCCTAGATTCGGGTAAAAGAGGGAAAAATGTTCCATAGTTGAAAAGAGCCAAACAAACCACATAATAACGTAGAATGAGCTTGAACCCCTAGGTACCTTGCATAGACGAGAAGTCGATAGGTGAAAAGAGTTGTATAATCACAATATATCGGGTATACGTCACGTCCCTTGAGTTTTGTTGTTTAAACAAATGGTGAGGTGAGGTGGATGGTGTAGCTGAGGTGCAGAGAACTTGTTATAAAGTGAGTATCCTGACGAAAGAGAACCAAACCTAAATAGACAAGTCCATGACTCAAAAGTGCTTTTGAATGTGGCTTTAATTTTACTGAATATAGACCGATCGATGCAGAAGTCTACAAGGGATATGTATTTTGTTACTCTTGAGGTCTTCACGAAGTCGATCAATGTGAGAGGCTTCGATAAAGGCGATCGTGTATAAGCTGTCCTTCAAGGAGCGGTCTATTTATAGTAGCAGATGCGGCGTTTGTGTATAGCTGTCCTTCTGGGAGGCCGATATATAATAAAGCAGCAATAGTTTGCAGCATATAACCTGTCCTTCGAGGAGTATTCTATGTATAATTTAGAGGTCTAGATGTGTTGGGCATAAAGCATCTAGTTTTGTAGGAAGTTTGACTCAAGAAAATCCCATAAGTGTTTAATTAATAATGTGTCATTTTGATACTTTGAAGTCATGGACTAGACTAAAAAGGGGAAGGCATCTTTATGGGAGGTGATAATCAAACCATGTGAGCTTGATTTGATTTTGAGATGTAGGAAACAAAGTGTATGCGGTGGTAAATGAGCTCAAGGGACGAGCCAAGGTAGATAAGAAGTGACATAACACTAAATTCAATAGTAGAGAATGGTCAAAGATGCAAGGCATTAAGGGGTTCAGGCTCAGGTTTACCATTAAGTGAAGCTAAATGATAAGTGCCTGATCTATAAGTGTGAGTGATAATGTAAGGCCCAATCCAATTTGGAGCAAATTTTCCACGTTTGCTCTTTTCTAGTTTGGTTACATGTTGATTTTCTTTGAGGAAAAGATCACCAACCTTAAAGGTGCGCTCATGAAGTCACATCATAAGCGCACTTGATGCACTTTGATAGATTTGAAGGTGGTCAAGAGTGTAAGACGACGCTCGTCAAGCTTAAGCTCAATGGGCTAACGCTCTTGGTGGAAATCATCATTGGTGAGAATATCTTGAAGAGATATTCTTAGGGAGGGTATTTGTATTTCGAGAGGCAAGACAGCCTCGGTACCATATACCAAAGAAAATGGGGTGGCATTAGTGGAGGTACGAATGCTAGTCCGATAAGCCCAAAGGGCAAAAGGGATGTGATCAGGCCAATTTTTCCCAGAATTATTAACAACTTTCATGAGAATTTTGGTCAGGGTTTTGTTAGAAGATTTGGCTTGGCCATTTGCTTGTGGATAGTACGGTGACGAGAAGCTAAGTTTGATACCGAAGTTGTTACAAAGGTCTTGTAACAACTTATTTTTGAAAGATTTTCCATTATCTCACATTTATCGTGCGATGAGGAACACCAAAACGACAGATAATGTGATGGTTAATGAACTCTATGATTTTTTCTTTTTTGGTTGAAATGAGTGGAATGGCCTCCACCCATTTTGTGTAATATTCGGTTGCTGTGATTATCCATCGGTGACGTTGCGAAGAGGTGGATTAATCTCACACAATAAGGTCTAAACCCTTGTGAGAAAGGCCAAATATCTTGTGCGACTCCAGTAGTGGATGGCTAGGAGTATGTTGAAGGTTGGCATGTTCAAGTGAACACATAACACAACACTTAACATATTCGTAGTGAAGTGTTATTAAGAGTAGGCCAATAATAACCTAGGTGAAGGATTTGTTTGGCCACATAAAAGGCCACTAAAATGTCCACCACAAACACTGGCCATGGACTTGTTGGATGGTATAGGTGACCTCTGCTGCTGGTTAGACATCGAAGGAGGATGCCATCAAAGCCACGTTTATAAAGGAGTCCCCATGATGACATAACGAGAAACACTTTTAAGAAAAGCACGTTTTCCGGTACTCGTTAGGTCAGGTGGGAGAACAGAGGTTGTGAGGTAGTCATGAAATTGGTGATACCAGATATCCTGTAAATTAGTAGACACAATATTTATCATACAAACATCCGGGGTGGAGTAAGATGGGGCAAAGAGTTGTTGGACCAAGATGAATATGTCAGAGTCAGTTGGTGAGGAAGGAATTTGTGAGGCTAAGCAAGCCATAAGAATCAAAATTTGTTAGTGGAGTGGGAATGGTTTGGATAGAATAATGAGTAAATAAGGTCAAAAGTGAATCTACGTAGTGTTTGTACTTTTGAAGTTCTCATTTTTACATTGGTAGAAGCCCATAACTTGATTGACTACCAATGAGAGTCGCACAAAATGTTAATAGATTTAACACCTAAGTGTAACGTGACCCGAGACCCAAAACAAGGGCCTCGTATTCCAGTCCTGTATTATTAGTGCAGGGAAATCAGCCGGAATGAAAGAGGCATAGGCTCAGCGTCAAGAGGAATGAGAACAACACCGGCCCCTCCGCCACGCCGGCATTTGGATCCGTCAAGAAGAGGGTCATGGATATGACTCCTCACCGAGTGAAAGAGTGGTGATGAGTTCGTCGAGGAAATTAAAATTGTAAATTTCTCCCTGTAAAGGGGCTTCGCGAGTTGGTCGGCAATGGTTTGTCCTTTGATTGACTTCTGGTGTATAAATTCAAGGTCGAGGTCAGCGAGGAGCATAAGCCATCGGGTGATGTGTTGGTTTAGATGAGGCTTGGCATACATATAATGGATGGGGTCCGTGTTGGTGATGATGGAAGTTTTGTGATTTAGGAGGTAATGTCGGAGTTTGGTGGCCACGAATGATAGGGCTAGGCATAACTTTTCTACATGTGTATACCTAGTCTCATAATCCACTAGACTATGACTTATATAATAAACGACTTGTTCTCGATACTCAGAGTCATGATGTGCGAGCATGGCCCCTACAGCGTGGTCGGTGGTGGAAAGGTAAAGGTAGAAAGGGTGATCGTCCTGAGGTGGGATAAGCACGGGTGGTTGCAAGAGATAGGCTTTAAGAGCCTCAAAGGCTTGGTGACATTCCTCACTCCATTGAAAGACAATATCCTTTTAAGGAGATGATGGAAAGGTTGACATCAATTCGAGAGTTGTGAGATGAAACGCTGTAGGATAGATTGAGTTTGCCTACAAACTACGCAATTGTTTGAGGTTAGTGGGTGGGGGCATTTCTAGGATAGCTTTGACTTTAGCTGGATCGACCTCGATACCACGCAAAGAGACAATAAAACCAAGGAGTTTTCCTAAAAGAACACCAAAGACACATTTCTTTGGTCAAGACGAACACAATATGTAGAATAAAGCCATCGAAAATAATGGCTAAAACATCAAGATGTTCACCTGTGATGTTTAGATTTTCCAAGAAGATCATCAACATAATCTTCAAGGATAGTGTGCATAATGTCATGAAAATGTAAGTCATAGCCCGCCGATAGGTCACACCAGCATTCTTAAGGCCAAACGGCATGACATGATAACAAAAGGTTCCCCAAGGAGTTATGAAGGTAGTTTTATGTTGATCGGCCAGGGCTACCAAAATTTGATTGTATCCCGAGAAGCCATCCATGAGAGAAAGCATCTCATGACCAGCAGTGAGATCAACAAGTTGATCAATACTTGGTAGGGGGAAGTCATCCTTTGGGAAAGCGAGATTAAGGTCCCAGAAATCCATACATATCCGAAGTCCCCCGTTGCTTTAGTATGCATGTGTACGATGTTAGAAATCCATTGAGGATAGTCAATAAGGTAAAATGAAGGAAACAAAAAGGAGTCATGAAGTTCTTCTTGACCGAGAGGGCAATGCGTGGATTCATTTTTCTGGCTTCGTTTAACCTGGTTAGAATTGGGTTTCGTGGTAATGTTATGGACCGCAATGTCGATCAATTCCTCGCATGTTAGCGTAGGACCAAGCAAAGCTTGGTTACAAGTACTGAGAAAGGTAGTAAAGGCGGCTTGTTCTGATGCGTTAAGGGATTGTCCGATCTTCACAATGTGAGGATCATCCTTTGTGTGGATGTTGATTTCTATAGTCGACTCATTCAACATGGTTTGAGTTTCATATGGTAAGGCGCGTTGAATATAAGAGTGTCTGCACTAAGGTAAGTGAGGATGGAGTCGTCATCCCGCACTCAACAACATTAATGAAGGCGAATCCTCTTTGATCATGTTTGAATACGTAAGGAAGAGAAGATGGGTTCTCATTATCGCGCTGATAAGTGAGAGGACCCGTGAAGATAACATTTATGAAAAAAAAGTTAGGAGGGATAGATTCAGTGGTCTATCGACTCAGGTGACGATGGAAAAATGGGTGATGATGGTTCGGTAGGGGTGACGTCCTCATCTTCCGTAATATAACCGACACGATGTTCCTTCGGTGTAAGTGTTTCAGAAATCCGAGACCACTACGATCATTGTGCTTACGTGTAGTCACGGGAATGATTGATGTCGGCCTTGTTCATAAAGACCAAAACCAAAGCCTTCCAAGACATAGTGAGTCAAGAAGGTGAGGGTGAAATGATGATTTTTCGTATTGAAAATCGGATTGGAAGGGAACCACACCAAGGGGGGAGGTTCAGGGTAACGGAGGATGCGTCGACACCCCCATATGTTAGGTTGGTGCAGCAATTAGGTGGTCCGTAAGAGATTACCTCCCACGCGACGCCAGTGAGGTAGGATGCGATGTAATGGCTATTACGTACTCGTGGGGTATGGAAAGAGATAACATTATATAGGCGATACTCCCAAAAGCCGTAAGGTGTTGAAAAACATCTACTAAGGGGTCCGAGGTTGGGATTTTGTCGGGAAAGGAAGTGGTATTTGCAACGGTGGTTTCATTAGTTGAAGGTGTAGGTGCGGTTGAGGTGGATGTTTGAGGTGCGGTTGAAGTGGATGGTTGGGTTGGATGAATGGGTGTCTTGACTGGTAAAAGCACATCATTAGGGCGATATAACATATCAGGTTTTGAAGGGGGAGGATCAGCTTTACGGTGCAGGACTTCCCTCGTACTCAAATTTTATGCATCTATGTAAGGTGGAGGGAATGCATCCCATAGCCTGGATCAAGGGCGGCCTAACAACATATTGTATCGAACTCTCCTCAAGGACATAGAAGAGTTGGGTAAAGTACATGGTCCTACACGAATGTTAAGGATCACGGTGCCTAAGGTAGAAGTAATAGCATCATTGAATGACCGCAACATGATGGGGTTGGCATACATGCAAACTGAAGGGATATTCATTTGTTGGAAGGCTTTTGAAGAGATGATGTTTAGGCTAGCACCCCGTCAATCATAACACGACATACTGGATGTCCTGGACGTAAGCTGAGATGAAAAGAGTAGGGTCAGGCTCTTTTGCACCAAATTCAACAATTTCATCTTCTGAGAAACCGACAAAGAAGGCTGCGGCATTTGTACAGAGAGAGATGAAGTGGTTCAGCGGTAGGTTGTTTGGTGAGGGAAGCAACATGATTGGGTGTTAAAATGGAGGCAACGGGAAAAGTTTCATTGGGTAGGACCTCTATCCTCAAGGATCTCAACGAGAGCTTGTCGATGAGATTCAAGTTTTAATGAGATCGTACGATGTCATTTTTACAGTGATTGGTGAAGCTATGTTTGATCATGGTACGGGGAAACTCCATCAAAGACGGGTGGTAGAAGGTCCATGAATAACCACTTTAGGGTGGTGGTGTGATGGGATGGCGGATGGAGAAAGAGAGGCCGCAGGTGTGCTTCCTTTAGCTTTCTCGTTGTTTTTCTGCCTCGAGTGGCAACACTAATCATGTTGATCTCGTGAACACGAGAGGAGGAAGATGGTAGGGATAAGTCATGGTCTTCGAGAGGTGGGGTTGTAATAATGATAGATCTTGGTGAAGCGGGGACAGGTGGTATAGGAGAGGAAATTGAAGCTAAAGGTCTCTCCCTTCGTAAGTTGTCTTTCTTAACTTTTCTATCTGAGAGAGGTGACTGACGAAGTATGGCTTTCAATGCTTTGCATCCTTCTACATCATGTCCTAGTGTGTGGTGGTAAGCGCAGATTTTAGACTCATCATAACCTATAGGTCGAGGTTTAGATGGATCATAAGGTCTAAGTGGGGGTAGGGAAATGGTCTCATTCTCCACCAACATAGCAAGGAATTTGGCGTAAGACCCTTTGAGTGGGTCAAAGTCAGAGGAAGATGAGGCTATTGATCGGGTAGTTTTTGGTAATGGTATGGTTGATTTGTATGGGTGGTGGTTTAGCCAAGGGGTATTGATAAGTGGTTTTAACTAAACGTGGCTTCTTCGGCGCAGAAGTCAAGTTTAGCTGGTTAGATGGTGAGGCTCCAAATAACGTGGTGGTGGGAACAACCATGGAGAAAGTGGGGCGACCGCAAACAAATCCTTTGATGATGGAGTTTGTTTAGGGTTGATAGGTGGACAGGATCTCTGTATGGGTGTAGAAAGTGTAGGTTGTTTTAGAGAAAACGCAGGAGGTATGATATATTGATGCAAGGTGGAGGGATGAGGTCCCAATATGGAAGGTAGGTGTGACAACGATGGTTTTAGTTGTGATAGAGGCATAGGTTGAGGAGATTGAGTCTGTCTCCTAAGTGGATGGACGGCTTTATTTTTGGATAAATCTAGCCGTTTAGGTGGGTGTGTTAGACTGGGTATTGGTGAGGTCCCAAGCGTAGGGGGAGATTTGGTTAGGCTAATAGAGGTGGATGAGGTATTTGGTAGAGATGAGGGGGGTGAAGATGAGGACATAGGCATTTTAAGCTTCTGTAAACACTTCGGGTATATAGTAGAGGCGTCTGGATCGGTCATCTGCATTTGAGTAGAATATGGGGTACTCAAACGTTCCCATAAAACCCATCTATCTTCTGGGGAATGACAATCTTCAGGTGTGAATTGGAACTTTGATATGGAAGAGAGGTGTGTTGTGATCCCGGTCCACTGTGGGTGTGATACAGGGGGTAAATGAGGCACTGCATCGATGGGTGTTAAGAGGTCAACCGGTCGCTGAAAAGATTTAGGCGATGAAGAACTAATAGGTAGAAGGGCATGTTTGAGGGGATCCGTCATGATTAAAGAATGTGGTGATGTTGATTCGAGAGGTTTCTCTCCTAAGGATGACAGAAACAGGGGCGAGTCTTCTTCTTTTATAGCAAGAGCGACGGAAGGAGATGTTTGGGAAATAGATAAGTTAGATAACATCCGCTCACAGTCTTGCAGGGATGTGGTGTAAGAAGGCTCATCTGTGAGAAAAGAACTCTGGACGGTTGATTCCTTTATGGGTAAAGGAATGGTAAGGCTATTGTCTTGTCTTGATGGTGGTGAAGGGGATTCGGGTCCCTGCGTTAGTGAAGAGGTTTGATTCAGAATTTCCTCAATAGAGGCTTTTGGTTGAGAGTCGAAAACTGCATGGATTTCATGAACACTCTCTTCGGCTAAGATATCTTGGTTTACATTACTGTTAGATGAGTGGTTCGAGAATGGTTTGTTGAAGATTTTCAAATTTTGGTTAGCAGGGGCATTAGGATTATCGAGGGTTATATCCCCTGCATCAACCATTTCCTGCACTATGTTTTTCAACATCTTGCAGTTTTCGTGACTGTGTCCCTTTACGCGGTGAAAGTTACAGAAGTCATTTTCTTTGTACCAAGAAGGTATAGCGTGGGTGGAGTCAAACCCGGAGTGAGGTTTAACAGGAGGCAAGGTGATAGCTCCGGCTTTGAGCAATTTTTCCAAGATGACACCATAAGTTTCTCCCAAGGGAGTGTAATTGATGGGCTCCGCTTTATACTTATAGGCAGTTTTTGGTGGGGTATTAGATGGTGCTTGAGATTTGACCATCACCGCGTGCACAACTCCTTTTGATTTCGAAGCAGTCGATGTGTGAGGATTGGTGGTGTTGGGTTTGTTGGTGGGGTCTTGGGTCCAGAAATTAGGGTTTTTGTTGTGCAACCGCAATTTCTCTTCCTCTAAGGCTCGAATCTCTAGTTTTCGAGCCATAGTAAAGGCCTCATCAAAGGTGTGAAAAGTTTGAATTTGGAGGGTAGGAGAAATGTGCTTAGCGTAGGCCCGCGTAAAGAGTTCGATAAGTTTGGCCTGAGGCAAGGCATAAGTAAGTTGGTTGATGAGGCCCCGCCATCGTCTGACGAAATCTACGATAGATTCGTCTTCAAATTTTCAGACGGCATAGAGATCGGTGATAGATACTTTCTTAGCAATATTAATGGAGAAATGATCCAAGAAAGATTGGGCTAGTTGGTTAAAAGAGAAGATCGAGTGCTGGGTTAAAGCACTGTACCATTCCAAGGTGGGTCCTGATAAGGACATGGGAAAGGTGCGGAGTAGCAAGGCATCGTCATGAGCAATCAAATAGCAAGCATGTCTAAATGATCGCAAGTGTTGTTGAGGATCCTCTTTACTATTAAAACGAGTGAATTTTGGTAATTCCCATTGAGGAGGATATGAGTGAAGAGGGACAGAAGGGTGAATAGGCTCCCGACAAACTTGCTCGTATGTCAGGGTGCTACGACTTCCTGAAATAGAAGCCTCCAGATTTTGCATTTTGTCCATCATTTGTTTGATGAAATCCGTGGTTGGATGAGATGCTGGTGTGGTTGTTGTAAAAGGTGGAGGATTGGGCCAAGGGCCTCCACTAGACAATGGTGGGGTTAAATGTTGATAAGGTATTGAGGATGAATATGTTGAGGAGACCGAATAGGGATGTCCTATATAAGGTGTCGAAGCCACCGGATAAGTGTGGAAATGAAAAGGTGGGCGGAGCTTGAGAAGGAAAGCTCGTGTGGATAGGTGGCAGAGAGCAAGTTATGAAAGGGGCAGTCGGTGAGAGAGATGAGGTAGGAGCAGTTGGCGGTAATGATATGTGGGGCCCAGATTAACCAAAGGAAAACCAATCTGTGTCGTATGAACCTCTGAAGCCACTGAGTTGGGAGACGGGGCCAAGGATGAAGAAGGTAAGGTGGAGTTATTAGGTGGAGAAGGAGCTAAATGAGCAGCTATACTGATAGGCATACCTACGAGAAGCTGACCGTCGGGTGTACGGTCAGGGGTATGAGACAAATAGTACTGTACAGCGCTAGGATTAGCATCTAAAAATTTGGCAAATTCCTTATCTCCTACAGGGATTTTGGGAACCTCACTGGTGTCCATAGGGTTCCCCATAGAATGTGAAGGGGGTGATTTAGGAAAAGGCACAGAGCAGGCATGTGAAACCATGGCGGTGGCTTGCTTCTGAGTGATAACAACCATGGACAAGAGTACACAGTAGGGTTTCAATCTATTAGGAACAGAAACAACCCTAGAATGTTGAAATTGGTAAGTTGCTGGTTTGTCAGGGACTGTAACCGATATCGGTCTGCTAATCGATGTCGGTTATACTGTAGCCGGCATCGGTCAATTAACCGATGTCAGTATAATAGGACTGGTATAAGAAACTGTAAGAAGCTGCTGATTTGAGTTTTTAACAATGCTTAGTACATCTATCAAACTGTTCTGAAGTGATCACTGACAGTATAGGACAGAGAAACAAAGCTAAAAACAAGCAAGATGCACACGCAAATCCAGAGACTAACCCTAGGATTAGTTTTAATTATTGTGGGCTTATGCCTTAGACACAAGGTGATGTCAATCCTAGACAAAAGACTTAGGGGAAATGTCAAGTTTGTTTTGGCTTATAAGGTTACCTCAATCCAAGTGAGGAATACCGCTGAAAAAGGGGGATGTTTGAGCTGTTGTGTTGATTATGTCGTGATTCGGTATGTGTTGTGTAGTGAAAGTAAGATTAATTTCTTGTCAATACCGTGGATATCACCCCCACGTGTACGACCTGTTACTTAATCTATGTTTACTAGAATTGAAAGCAGCAAGCAAGAATGTGATGCACGTGTTTTAAACCCAAATCGAAAATGATATTCGATGAAGCAAAAGAGATGACTTTCACTAATGCAAAGATGTGAAAGCAAAGCAAATTCTTTTACCAAAATAACAAAATACCTTGTGAATATCTAGGAGAAGAAAATAGCAAGTATGCTCCCTATATGAAAGCAAGCAAGGATCAAAGAAACCCGAAATGGGTCCCACCGGGCGTGCCAAAATGTTTCGCACAGAATGTTTCCATTCTTGGAATAGAGTTGCTTCTATCCTTTCATTCCTTTGAGAAACAAATAAGGGTTAGGGCTAGGAGGAATACCTGTTGAATGTTGAGAGGGTGTGTGCGTACCATAGAGAGAGATCAGATCGACTGCGAAGAACTCCTTTTTGTCTTGGAAGGACTACCTGCAAATAAGAATACAAGACCACCAGATTTTAATTAGACAATAACTGAGGGAACTGCCTTGGGCCCAGGAAATATAAAACTTCCTTTCGAAGGTGGTCAGTTCCCCTACTAATATGAATTAACACAAATGATTGTAAAATCACAATTTAATTGCCTCGTTAAAACAATAGAAGAAAGGCTGGTTTTTGATTTTGAATCACAGTGACCGATGCCGGTCACTGTCACCGGTACCGGTTGCTGATAACCGATATCGGTAGGGGCAATGTTTTAGGGGCTTTTGGTGAAGGTTGGTTGTAGGGTGGTTGTGTTGTTTATAAGGCTGGTAAATGAGTGGGATTAGGTAACGGGGTGATGAAAAGGACTCAGAGAGTACGGGGAGGGTGTTCTTGGGGTAACGTAAAGGTAGAGGAATGACAGTTAGATGTAGTGTGTTACCGGGTAGTAGATCTAGGAATAGACTTATAATGGCTGTGATTCAGAAGTTCAAGAAATGTTATTAAAAGGACATACAAGATATTACTTACGGGTTATTGATGAGGATGCAGGTCCAAGGACTGTGATGACAAAGGCAGAACTCAGGTAGGATGATCTGACAATCAGAAGATGAGTTATCTTCCCTCCCAATGTTCGGATGAGTGTCACAGGGCTCTGGTTACTCAGTTGCAGTCTTGGGCTTAATGTCCTCCTCTGCCAACTCTTCTTGTTTCTTCACTTGTCTCTGCCCGTCCAAATGAATTCCCGATCTTCCCCAAATGAATTTTTGGATCCTTTGTTTTTGGTTGGGGGAGGTCATTTACAGGGAACCGATGGCGGTTACGTAACCGATGGCGGTCGCGTAGAAACCGGTATCGGTTCAGTCAAAGTGGGCTATTTTTAGTAAAATAGCCAATTTTCCCTCCTTTTCTCCCGAGGGATTAGTTGTGGGCTTGGTCAAGTCATTATGAGGTCGGTTTTGGGTGCGAGTGAGGAGTCATTAGTCATGAGTGTGGATGTAGACCAAGTTATAGGTCTTAATTAGGTTAGTTTAGGGTTAGGACTAGGTCATGATGAGGTGGCGAAATGAGGTGGCAGGTTTGGAGATGTGGATTTATTAATTGTAAGGTAATTAATAAATAATTGTGTACGGTTTAGGTGATGAGGTTAGGTTGCGAAATGAGATGCATGGTACGGGAGGTCGTAAGACACAAATTTGGTGTCTACACCTATCGTTGTGTGGATCTTGGGATCCCGAAAGGGCCTCACACTTTTGTTTTACTAGGGCTAACCTTTTTGTGTGCCCAAGTGTTTCATCCTTTATTGCCTTCATCACTTCATCATCTCTCTGCTAGAGTTTTGATTCTTATTATGGCATTTGACATTACACACATGTTCATAAATTTTTGATCCGATTTCTTCACTCATCTTTCAACATTTAGATAAAGGCCTCAAACTTGAAATTTTCCTAAAAATAGTAGCCCTTACATTGCTTTATTTATTCTACAGACCTTTTGGTGTAGCCTTAATAATGGGCTCTTTATTCAAAACCAGTATCCACCGAGTGCGCAAATAATGCATTGCAGAGGGAAAATTCTAAGGATATTTAATCTCCAAACGAGGCCTTACCTTAAGGATATGATCACCAAGTTCCTTAACCATGCTAACAAAGGCCTCATTCTTTTCCTCTTTTTGTTCCTTCTCTTCTTTCAAGTGCTTTATCTCTCAGTCTTATCCTTGTTAATTTCAAGTAGCACTTGAATGGTGGTTCGGGCTTATCAATGTTCCTCAATGCCACTTCAATAAATACCTTTACTAAGGCATTGGTTAATTACTCATCAAAATTACATGTGGCTTGAAAACCATATGCCTAATATGTGGTTGCTTATTTACTTGGTGCGAGACACATGCCTCCTATCACACATTAAAATCTAGTTCATACATGTGTGTCTGCATGGAATAGGACAACTACTTTCTAGTCCATGCATTGGCCTTTTCTGGGTCTATTAACTCCTAGCCATATAAATCCTTTGGCCCTCCCATGCTCTTGAAAATGGTGTGAATGATCTTGTTGGAGTCCTCTTTATACCCCTTATAGCTAGAGTTATATAATCATCACCTACCTTTCCTTTCTTTGTCTTCTTGCCCTTGGGAACCTGGGCACTAGAATACGCATGGGTCCTTCACCTTCCTATGTGGAGTGAGGTGCACTAGATGGATCACCAATCTCCTCTTCTATCTCCTTGACCCCTCTTCATCATCTTTCATTTCCTCATCATGAGGCTCCTCTGTATTTTTGGTTTGCACGGTGGTTCTGGCGTGCTTTCACCGGACTCATCCTCTTCATCCTCTCCGACTTTTAACTTTATCCTCCTCTTCTCCACAGGTACTTCTTTCTCGATGGGAGATCCAAGGTGAACTGTGGTGGAGGTTGTGATGGCCCCATGCTTTGAGTCCTTGTCCTTCTAAACACCCTTTTAAATTGGTGTTCCTCATTTATTTGGGTATATATCTAAGTCTAAGCACGTCTGTTTCTAAGTATTCCTCCTCTTGTTGCTACTCGGAGGAGTAATCTCACGCTCAATTTTCTTAGTTTTTGACGGCTGCCTCTATCCCTTGTGCACTAAACCACTGCTATCCTCATGTTAACCTTCTTCTTCTTCATCTAATGGTGAAGTGGTATTTTCAGCCACCGGTCTCCCAACCGTATGTTTACCCTTTGACGATCTTGGTAAGATAAATTCATTCTCAACATACTTACATTTTCCACGCTACGCTTAATTTGGATATAAATTAGCATGGCCCCACTATCGCCAATGGAAAAATAATAGGCCTCATGGTTATATCATCTAATATGAACCTCTCAATATAAGAAGACCTACCGAGTATGTGTAAGTCTTTCTTAAGGTATGGCAGTCTACAGTCTAACTTTTCGCATTATAGATTAACCTTCGTGGCATTGGAAAACCTATGAACTACCACCTAGAAGAATCACGTTGTAAAGGCATAAGGGAGTTTACACTAGGGACTCCATGTCCTATCCTTCATTGAAAAGCACGCAATGCAAACGTGTTGGTACACAAAAATTTTTACCGACTTCCCAACTACATCGATGACATCTCCTTAAGAATTATCCATTCCTCTTAAAAGGCCATGAGAAGTCTCATACACTGTATCTCGCCATTTTCTTGAATGGGCCACTCATAGATCCCTCACATAAATACTTCTCAAATATATTTGATAGAGATTTATTCTCTATAGGATACTCCCAAATCTTGTTCTTTGGCCCATCGGGCACTCCAATTTCAAAAAAACAAGAGATAGCAAAATGGCACCAAATCTTATCTTCTCACCTTTGCACACTTCTTCAATGATGGTATCTGCTATGTATCTTGCCAAGTTGTAAATTTCTCCTTGTGACATCTTCTTGGAAATGTGTAGCCACATGGTGTTCACTTGTGACCACCTCTCCTGATCATTCAACTTTGTGAGTAAGTGCATGACCACCTGCACAACAGGGTACTTCCTTAGCTTGTAAATATCCATTTCGCGCGAACCCTTTGAGTAACCTAGCTCCTTGTGGGTGGCTAAAATAACTAATTTGTTAGATAAGTCACTAGTAATCTCTGTCCATGTTCCCTTCAAACCTGTCAGGCTCGCAATTAAGGGCACGATGATCCTCATCCGCCACCCAAAAATAAAATAAGTCCTCATGGACTCTGCTCATAAGCCATTGATATAGTTTCTCAGGTTTTCTAAAGTAAGGGAGTTCATATAGCTGCAAGACCCCTACCTTCTTCAACAATTTCTCTCCAGCATCATCATAGACAGGCATGTCATCGACTGTGTGATTTTGTCTTTTTGCTTAACAATGCATCCAACTCTTCCTTGTTGTCAGTTGTGCGATGATTATAGTCACTTACCTTGCTCTTGCAAACGTGAGAATCCCAATCACATCCCATGATTACGTCCTCTAAATAATGTATTTCTGAAAACTTTATTTTGGGGGCATCCTCGATCTCCACCTCATTTTATACCTTCTTCTTCCCCTTTGTTCTTGCTCTAGGTGCTCTCCTTGGTGCCATGGTAAGACAAGGTTGTACCTTTTTACTTATGTCAAGCAAACTCCCATGCCATATCTTGAAATCATGTGCCCTCACTTCTTATCAAACCTCGCACTTTATTTTCTTCTTTCCATGCCTACGCATCACTCAAACCCTTCTCCAATGGGGACACAAGCTAATTTCATGCACAAATCTACTCTCCTCACCTGGTTTCATAGCTCTCTACACCTCAACACATCTTTCTTGGCTTGGTCACAATTAGCTCACTCAAATACTCATGATCGCAAAGGTAAAAGTGAACCCGCATCATGTCCTTATATAGATTTGAAATTTTTATTGCATTTATTACTCCTCCACCTACCACCGATCCTCTCATTAATTGACCATTTACCAAATTTATGCATGATACACCTGCACGCCACAACTATAACCTTCTAGCGTGCCTTTCTACCTTTTGGCTACATACCTCCTTTCATGTGCTTCCATGTGCCAAAGTACCTTACCATTTTTCCTTCCTCTAAGTAGTTTCTATGGCCACAACTTACCTCGCATTACACTATGCATTCATTTTTTTCCAACTATGGTCTTCTTTAGGAGCAATTTTCTTTCTAGCAGCACCTTTCCATACTATCTACACTTTCTAACAAGAGAAATCACTGTAAAGTATTTCCTTATACATACCCATGTTTGAATGAAAACCACCCCACACTAAGGGTATGTGCAGTCCTATGCACATAAAAACACTTATTGTAATCAACTTCTAGTGCGCAAACAAAATTATTACACAAAACACCTTGAAATAAATTGACAAAGAATAATCTTTTGTTGAAGAAGGAAACACATTAAGGGAAAATATAGTAAGGGAAATCTAATCTAAATGGAAATATTGCCTTATAAAAAACACCAAGAAGGCTTATTTATAGCAAGGCTTCAACCTACTCCCGTTGAAGTAACTGGGTAACCGTGTTCCATCAAGCACCTTTAACTAGTAAGTGTCTAAGTCAAGTATATGAGTGATACCATTTTCCCCTTAAGCTTTCTTGGGTGGCGCAAAAACTTGGAATCATAAAGAAGTACCATTTTCCCAACCTCAAGCTTCTTTGTACTTGATTTGTATGTCATGCCATACCTTTTTCTTAGATTTTTCTTGCTTATGAATCCATCGTGCTAATTGTAAGTTCCTCTCATCTAGTTGTATCAACTTGTCAATTCTCTCTTCCAATGCTTGCTCATTAGCTAGACCTCCCGCATACATAATACACAAAGAAGGTAACATGAATTCCATGGGAAGAACTGCTTCTGCACCAAACACCAACTAAAAGGGTGTTTCCTTATTCAACCTTTTATAGGTTGTTCTATATGCCCAAAGCACAAAAGAAACTTTATCATCCCAATATTTCCTTCCAACATCGTAAATTTTTGTCAAAGTCTAGCTCAATATCTTGTTGAAAGCCTCAATAGTCCCATTTACTTAAGGGTGATAAGGTGTCGTCTTATGGTGTGCAACCATAAATTCATCTAACAATATCCGATGGCCTCATTAAGGAAATGAGGTCCCATATAACTTTTCAAACTTCAAGGACATCTATACTTGGTAAGAATATTTTCCCAAGAATACCTAACATCAAGTTATTGCTGTATAATCCTTTATAGGCATCACTTCCACCTACCTTGTAAGATAATATGTACAAGTAATGATATAACGCGATCCATTTCTACACATGATTGGGGAAATAGAACCCACAATGTCGATTTCCCATTCCTCAAAAGGTTCGTGCAAGCAATAGGCATCAAATGAATTTCATCTCTCTCTGCTCAGGTTTTTAAAGGCACTGAAAGTGATCACACGCCTTACAATACTCCTTGCAATCCTTGTACAAGGTTTCCCACCATAAACTAGCTAGTAAAATATTGTGCACGGTGAAGCGCCACCGTATAGTGTCCACCTGCAATACCGCCATGAGCCTCCTCCATAATTTTCATACACTCATGCTCTAGTACACACCGACGTAAGACTTCATCTAGTCTTAGTTTCTATAAGTCACCACTGGTCAACATGAAAGGTGAAACGTGAATTACAAGTTTCTTATTTTCCAAGGCCTCCATTCCTTTGGGTGCCATACATGTGCATAAAAAATAGTAATATCCTCTAGCTCCAAGGGCACGTGGTTTAACCTGTATAATCGTGCATATGACATCAGTATCTTCAATACTTTGTGCATCCTCTCCTAATTGAATCCTTGACAAATGATCTAGACCAGAATTACTTTTACCTAGCTTTACCACCACTATAAAGTCAAACTCCTAGAATAAGATAACCCATCAACATATGCACCCCTATAAAATAGGATTATTTACCAAGTATTTCAATGCCATGTGATCTCAGTATAGAACACAAAAGGTGTGCTAGTAACCGATCTCGAACTTATGTAGCGCATAGATCATTGACAAAGCCTCACACTCCATATTTGTATTCTTTTGTTTTACAGAGTGAACTTTCTACTAGTAAAGTAGATAGGATGATCTATAATACCTTCTCTACGCTCGAGCTAGAAGCGTGCCAATGGCCATGCAGAGAGGCATCCAAATGTACATGAAAGGGTAGATTCCATGAAGGCAAACATTAAATAGGTGTCTTAGTAAGCCTCTCCTTTAGCGCTTCGAATGTGCACTCGCCTGCGGTTATCCCCAATAGAAATTCCCTTTACATTTTAATAAATCCTTTAAGGGCATGACAATCTTAGCATATCCTTTGATAAATTTTCTATGAATACCCTATAAGGCCCAAGAATCAGTGTACCTCACTTTGACTTATGGGTTCCTCCAAGCCTAAAATGACTGCAATCTTAGCTTTATCTACTAACAAACCCTCCTTGCAGATGGTATGCCCTAGTAAACTTCCAAAAGGTTTAACAAATATGTACTTGATATTTAAAGAGATGATTAACTATCTACACCTCTCAAGCATTAACCACAAATCGTCACAATGATCCCTACTAAGCCCGCATGCGATCCAATCATCCAAGTACAAGAATTTGTGAATAAAATCTTGGAATGCTTGAACCACAATGCGTGAAAATACTACAGGCATGTTCTTTAATCCAAAGGGCATCACTGTGTATGTAAAATTCCACATTCAGTGGTGAAAGTTGTCTTATCTTGATCCTCCTTAGCAATTTTACTTAATGATACCTAGAGAATCCATATGTGAAAGACTAAATTTTACTCCCTACAATGCCTTCCAATATTTCCTCAGTGAATGGTGTAGGGAAAGGATCAATCACACATGCAACATTTAACTCCCTGTAATCCACAAAAATCTTGATTCTTCCATCTTTCTTTATGCTAATTATCATAGGATAACCCACTATGATTCTTATATGGTCTCAATAATGCCAAATTCCAAAATCTTATCAATTTCTTCTTTAACTTTTACGTGCAAGATAGGGTCCATCCTGTAATGTCTCTTCCTAATTGAGTGCGCACCTTCCTTTAACTTAATTTTCATCTCACCCAAATATTTATGCACTCCTTTCAACTCATCATATCCCCTAGGAAAAAGTCATGGAAATTATGTAGCAACTCAATTATCTTAGCCACTTTAGAGTCAAACTAGTAATCTCTAATGATGTCCTCCCTAGGTTCAACATCCATGCCAATGTTCACTTTATTTGTCTTCATAGGTTCACGGTAGGCACGCACCTTCTCATCTACACTACCTAATACCTCGTGCACACCCTCCGAATGATCTATGTCTAAAATTTCAACTTCTTCATCATCTACCATATAGTCCATCTTTCCTTTCTCCTTCTCTAGGAAAGCATGCTCAAGCAATTATGCATTTGTCACATCTACTTGTCAAAACCCACTTCCTGTGTCCGACTCACCAAATAACTCTTGAATGAGTTCTTTATCCTTTTCACTATCTCCCATAGTCAATCACTTCATAACCTGTAATGCCTCTTTCACCAGAGGTTTAGTGGAGAAGTAGTCAAAATTCTGGATCATTCCTACAGTCAAGTCTTGCCAATTTCTAGTCTCTCTATGCAGCTCCACATAAACATACCAAGCACACACACAGCCTCACAAGGTGAAATAAAGTTTGTGCACCCATAACAAAGGTGGTAAAGCTTCCCGCCCTCTATCTAGAGTATCTCACACTACTAAACATGGTGTTGAACATGATTATTACAATGATATTAACAAATTTGAGTAGGTGCATTACACTCCGAGAAATTGAGTTAATAGAGCAATTTTTACTTCTCTCCATTCTATGAGATTATCCATATGAACCATTTACTAAAGCATGTCGTTATCCCACGTAGGGTATACACTCGACATATTCCTTCCGTCCACCTAATCCTTCCACTATACTTCCATGGCTCGCGTAAATACCTTAGGGTTTCCTTGCCAAGACACCGTGGTATTGTGTTGTTGTCTAACTTCCTAACATAACTCGGCCTACATACGCACGCCACTACACTTCTTACCTCAAGCGCATAACCATTTCTTAAGTGCCATGTTATCGATTGTCATAAGTAATACTGTAGTATCATTGATGGAATGTGCATCATCCCACTAGAGAATTTCTTCCTTAAATGGCTCAAACACTTATGGATCTCAAATGGTGAGGACATAAATTATGTTTAGGTATTATTCTCTTAAGGACTCAACATAAGGTGTAGATTTCCCTGTCTCACAAAGGGATAATAACTCATTCTTCCTTATTCTCAAAACTTATATATCCCTTATTGAACCATAGATTAACATTATTTACATACACCAAGGAGCCCAAGTAGAGTTGGGAATCATCCGCTTTCTACAGCGCTAAGACCTCAAAGTCCCCAGTGAGCTTGGCCCCAGTATAGTAATGGATGCATCCTTAAATACTCCAAGTGGCATGGCCTTAGTCCAATTTTACATATACAACACATTGGAAGATGGCTGTAATGGAGGTCTACCCATCTGAACCCACACATCTAAGGTAAAAACATTTACTTTTGTGCTTGTGTCAATCAATATATTTCTCAAAACCCATCCATCCACAACAAAATTCAAATTAATTTCCTTGTCATAATCTAAGCTATGGGGAGGGATTTTAACATGCAAAATTTGTCCCTCGTTCTCAATACGATTACGCACAAAGTGTTTCCTTCCACCAAATCCTTGTAATGGAATAATGTTCTCTTAACACAACATCTTGCATACTTCCTTCAGATCATCAACATCCGATTGGAAAGTCTCAACTTCCTTCTTCTATTCTAACTTTCATGACTATTCCTTTAAACATTGTATTTCACCCTACAGATTTCTGAGTACCTCCATGGTTTTCTGATAAACCTCCTTCTAATGTGTAGGGTATGGATATTTTCATGTAAAACCTTCTCCTTAGTGATGGTAGGATTTTGTTGTAACATTTCTTTAGCATGCATAACCTCAACACATGTAGTAATCTTCACAGGTACTACCTTAGGATCTAGTGCTAACTTTAACATCCATTGGTTTTCCATGGTGCGATGTATTCTAACCATCCCGACACCCTTGTTCTCCTATTTGTGATTTTTTCTCAAATGTTCATATAAGTTTGGGAACTCTTCATAGTTATGATTATTTCCGTAAAAAGAAAAGGTAATGTTCTAAGGGCACTCGTGCTCGTAATGGTTAGGTGATCCACACTATAACATGTTCCATGAGGGAACTCACCTCATCCACTACCATAGCCTTGGCCTCTGAATCCACCATGGTATCCTCAACCTCTACCATGACCTCCCTCAAAGCACCATTCATTTTTATCATAGTGCCATTGAGTATGATCATGATCATGTTGCTCACTTTTATCCTTAGAGTTATTAAAAACTCCCATATATCATATACCAATATCAATGACATCATGGATCTAATTAATCAACCTGTAATATTTGGTATTGTGAGTCATGGACCGGAAAATTTTATAGTAGCAAGACACGTTCTTTCTTATCATGCATTGTAACAATGGAAAATGGCTTGCATCATGGTCTAAATGAAATATATCACGCCCAAGAATAAGGAGTGCAATGATCTGTGAGGACAACTATCCTTAGTATGCCCCTCTACTTCATGATCTATGCACCAAATTCAATTCGTGTCTCACGTCTTGGCCGTATGGTCGATAGTTTCTCTAACTATTTTTCCATTACTCCAATATGAGCTTCTAAAATGAGCTCACTCCACCTGCCTATGCTCCCAACTACCTCGGTGTGCAGTAAAGATGATTCAAGTGCCTCGTGTGGGTCTATAAGTCTTATGTGAGAGCACCCTCCTAAAAGGCATAATCAAGCCTCCAAAACCACTGTGCATGCTGACTTGCATGGATATCATATGATAGTTTAGATAAGAGTGTTTTGAAATGAGCATCATATTCCTGAGACACTCTCAAAGAGTTCCCTTCTTGATATCCTCTTGAGTGCGCTCATAATTTTTTTGCTCAAACTCGGGGATATAAAATTATTTAATGAAAGCATCTTATAATGCGGTATAATCAACACAAGTCTAATAAGGGTCACACTTCCTATACCAACCGTGCGCATGTCCCTACAACATAGTTACAAACCGACCGTCCTCGCACTCGAAGCTATAATTACTTTCACACACCATAGATCTAACACATATGCATATACTTAACAACATATTCTATTCCCTATACTTTGGGAGATGAAGTGAGATCTCCATGTAAATATCTCGGGGCCTAGTGAGCACCATGCCCACCGTGATCTAGAAACTCCCGTGTTACCTCCACCCCCATATCCACCAGATCTACCAGATCTCTGCAGATCCCGAGCCACATGTTCCTCCTAACCCTCCACTTGTAACAAGTATCAACAAGAGGATGTACTACCCCGTGTCTCGGTAGTGATGTTAAATTGAACTCCTATAGTTTGCAAAGTTGTGCTACTCCCGATGTGAGTCCAAAGTTCTACGTGCCTATGTTATGCATTGATGCCACACCGAAAATGTTGCTCCAAATGGTACTCCAAATAATAGGGAAGATGTCTACTTAGCCATAAATGTACTTGCTATTTGATTCACTCCTGAAATTACTGATAAGTCAACTCTACCTCTTGCTACTCTATTGCCCAAACTAGCTTGCTAACTACTAGCTGTACTAGAAATTTGAAAACCAAGTGCAAGGGATAGGTTTCTAGGTAGATTTAGATGCACACCCATGGCCCAAGTTGTCTTTGTTGGCATGCTCTCATAAGAGGCCGATGAGGGTTCCCTATCATTCTTTCCCAAATGGGGGAGTTCCATATGCTTTGGCTCCACATCCTCTCGCATGAGATCAATATCCTTCATGAGCAAGCTCTCTCCTCAACACCATCCATTATAATCTTGTCTTGCTTCTCTCAATCCCTCTCACACACCGTATTGAACTTAAGCGCCTTTCTTCTCTTTTCTCTCTCGCCACTAGGTATGCCATCCTTCACACACCTACTCCTACCCCCGCACGTGGTGGGGTTTAGCTAGCCATCAACTTCTCTTCCAAATTTAGGGTTACCGATAAGGCCAAAATATGTCTCGTTAATGCACAATTAATGATCTTATTTTACTCTCCTTTTTATCAAGTTTGACTACATTTTGTGACTTTTGTTTGATCTAATGTAAGTTAGGATGTAATTGTCCATCTTTTGTTGAATATTAGTTCTAAAGTTTAAAAGCTCTGTAATTCCTAACAAAGTGTGTGGAAATTTAGTTTTTGTAATAAAATAGGTCATAATCAGTCAGAGAACAGAGTATGAAGTGATCAACATGTTTTTGGGAGCCTTGGCTTTAATACGGCTTAGTTCCAAAACTTCTAGACTTAGTTTCGGAACTCTATCACATAGTTTATGAGCTCTATCACTTAGTTCTAGAACTTTTTAATTATTTTGGAACCCCAACACTTAGTTCCAGAACTCCTGTGTTTAGCTCCGGAACTTTCATGGTTAGATCAAGAACAATCCCCTTTAGTTTCAAAACTTCTCCAAAGTTCCAAAACCAATGGGAATCTATTATTTTGATGACATCCAATGATAGAGAAATCAATGAAGCCTTTCAATCAGGAGAAGATCAGAAGATTTTTGATTCTTCATACTCAAAGATCTAGGGATAACTTATCAAATAGCTATACGTCCAACAAGGTTCCAAATTCAACATCTATTTTGGGCATAATTTGGTTCCATATGAATCGGTAGAACAACTATGGATGTAAATATTTGAAATATATATATATATATATATATATAAAGACATGTAGATAGATTAAAAATAGAACATACATATACAAACATATAGAGATAAAGAGAAAAAAAGATTCAGTACGTTTTTGTAAGACAAAATATTTCAGCAATAAAATAGCCACTTCATTTTGAGAGAATATTACCTTGTCAAATCCTGATTCAAGGTGGAGCAAGGGCCCACTCCTCCAAGAACCAGGATTCTCATTTCATTGGTATTTATATTTCTAAAGCAAATAGTGTAGATCTGTTAATTTTTTAAATGTCTTGGATTGTTTAAATTACACTCTATTTTATACTTTCCCGCAGTGTTATAAAATAGATTTTCATTTCCTCGCAAGCTTTTCACAACATTTTTAACTGTGTATTCATTTCCAAGCAAAGTGTGTTTATCTTCGCATTGTGTGTTTATTTCAGCAATTACTTATTCATGTACGTGTGTTTATTTTAAGCAATTCATTCTAGCAATGAGTGTTTATTTCAACAAGTTTCTTATAATATAGAGATAATAAGGATTTGGCCATAGAATCCCAAAGACACGACAAAACCCCGTAAAATAAAATAACAAATACCTACAAGTCAATTACTAGATCAAGCAAGATTTCTTGTTGCATATAGCTTCGTGAAACCCCCTTGGTTTGAATATGACATCAACGAAGAGTTGATTAAATGAAGGGAATAATGACACCCATCTTTTTTGGTGCCATTTCTCGGGGAACCAATAGTTAGAATTGTCTAATTAGGTGTCAAAAGAGAAACAATCATATATCTAGTAATTGAAGAATCTTCCCTACGTCATCATAAAATTTATGAGTAGACCAAGAGACTCCAAGGGTCGATTCCTCCCAAAAATATCTGAACAAGAATCATCATCATCTTCTCGATCAAATAAGGAAGTTGACCAAGAATTAGAAGCACCATTGTCCCCTATTAGACAAGAAGCATAATTTCCACCTTTGGAATTCTTGGATCAGTCACCAGAAGGAAGTGGAACCTTTAGAAAGAAGATTATATCCCAAGACCTGTTTAGAGAAAGTTTTGATTCATAATTGAGTAGTCAACCTCCTACCCCTGACTTTTCACCTTCCCCAAAATAGATCACATACCATATTGATTGGGAGAAAAGTCTAGAAGGTACTGCAAAAATGGCATGAGAAGATGAAAGAGAACCTGATAGGACCTTTACTTATCTAATTCAGTTGGATGATGATGATACTGTTAGTGCAAATCGAAGCTCCTCTGGATGTTCTATCAGATTTCTAGTTTGACATTTTAGCATCCAGTGTGATTGCACAACATTGAATCTTTTCCCCAAGTGTGGGACTTGTAAAATGGAAAAGAATCTCCAGATTAGAGGTCTGGTTCCTCAACTCCTCTTATCAGGTATATGCATGAAATTTGCAGAGGCTTAAATTCCTAATTCCTACTCTAAATTCCAAGGGGACAGAGATAGGGAATGCAAGAAAAATGAGACTAATGCTGATAAGGTGATGCACCAAGGGAGTAGTAGACACCTACTACTACAAAACATACATAGTCCAGGAGGAAATACAAGCACAAAACATGCACAAATTTCCAAAATGTGGTGAGAGGTTAAGAAAACAATGATAAACATATGAAAGGATTGAGAAAACTTTTAATCACAGAGCATATATTATCATTCCAGGTCCAACACAGTGCATTACAATGACCAAGAGGAAAAAGAGGTGCTGTATTTACATGGAAAGGTAAAAATTTCCACAAATTTTTCCAAAAAGGAAGAAAAAGGGAAGTTACAGAGCTAAAAGAGTGTCTCTCTCTTTCAAAAATGAGCCCATTCTGGCTTTTACAATGCAAGAAATGAGCCCAGGAGAGAGAAACATGGGAAAATGTGAGAGGAGCTCCAACCACCAACCAAAATGTAATAAAACAACATGGGCATCCTTAAAGGTCCATTCCTTGACATTTTTCACCATGCTGGGAGAGAATGCGAGCCATTCTTCATTAAAAATGGTGGTTGAAATGTCATTTCTGTTGATTTCCACGTGCTAGAGGTGTTTTCCAATTTTATCTCTCCAAACTCCATAAAAATACAAAATTGAGCCTAGAATCATGTAGAGAATTTCACCAGCTTTTCGTTGATATAAAGAACATGAAAAACCAAGCTTTGGATCGAAAGTTATGGTTATTTGAAAATTTAGGACAAAACAGGGCCAAAACGGGTTGGTGGGCTAGAAATTTGAAATTTTCCCACTTTTTGCATTTGGGAAAATTTTCCCAAAATCTCCATGCCCCACCGATCTGGTGCCATGTGGCATGATTCTATTGGTCATGGAATCTTCCTGCTTCATTTTCCATCATTTTGGCCTTTGGAAATTTTTCCAAAATTCTTCACTGGCTGGATGACCCGAGGACACGTGGCACGATGTGATTCGCCACATGTGATTTTTTTCTCTGTCTGCTCCGTTGCCTTTGACCATCTTTTTTTTTGACTGGACACATGGTGTCACCTTATAGGCTATGGGATTTTCCTTTCAAAATTCTCTGCGGGCCTGCCTTCTCCATTTTGTCGCCACGTGGACACGTGGCAAGATCTAACTGGTTGCGGCCTTTGGGAGCGGACTTTTCTTTTGAAATTTTCCTACTTTTTGCTTGGGAAAAATCTCCCAATTTCTCCCGTGCTCCACCAGTTGAAGACACGTGGTGGGTTTCCATTTGTTGCGGGCCATGGGGCGAGAACTTTTCTTTGCTATATTTATTCTTTGGAAAAAAATTCCCAACTTCTCCGCGGTCGAAGCTCGACGCCCCCTGAGACACGTGGCATGATCCCATTGGCTCACGGGCTGCGGGCAAAATTTCTCCTTAGCACCCTCGCCAAACACTTTGCAAAATTTCCAATCTTTCCTCTGCCCTCCGCCACTTCTTTGGCCTAAGGACACATGGCATAATGTGATTGGACGTGGGCCTGGTGTCAAAAATTTTGTTTGTGTCAACCCTTGGGAAATTTTCCCAACTCCTCCCGCATGGACACGTGGCAGCATTCAATTCATCGGCGGGCCTTTGGGGTGAAAAATTCCTTCTGAAATCTTGCCAAACACTTGGTAAAAATTCCAAGTTTACCTCCGCCTCCGCCCTTCCGAGGACACATGGCCTCATCTTATTGGTTCGGGCTTTTCTTGGGAAAATTTTCCACGAAAACCTTGCTGAGCCATAACTTCAAAAATACATGGAGTTAGGAGGAAAACTTTACCTTTCTGGAAAGATGAGAAAAAGATCTATCCAATGGTGCCATTTCCAGAAGGTTTTGAGTGACTGAAAAGAAAAAAATTATGACTGAGGCACAAGAGAGGAAAGAATGAAGGGAGTTAGCCAAAAAATGAGCAAGGGGCTCATTTTGGATAACAACACCCATGAAGAATATTTCACCTGCACATTTACCCACATTTAGAGGAATGTCATCTGAAGATCTTGACCAATTTCTATTTGAATTTAAAGTATTGTGTCAAACTTATGATTACAAAATAGATAATCAAAAACTCAAGTTGTTTCCATCTACCTTGAAGGATGCAACAATGAGGTGGTTTATGGGATTAACATCTAATTCTATTACCACTTGGGCACAAATGGAAGTTGCCTTCCTAGAAAAGTATCAAGATTATTGTAGAGGGAGGAATAGGAAGGAAGAATTTTTCAAAATCAAGCAGGAGGAGGATGAGAATATGGAAGATTATTTAGACAAATTCCTCTTTGTGAGTAAAAGATGTGGATTTGTACTACAAGAGGAGTTAAGCAAAACCATTTTTCTTAAAGGTCTAGATGATGAATCTAGGGAGGCCCTTGATTTGATGGGAGGTGGAAACATTGATCAATTAAGAATGAATGATATTAAAGACATTTGTAGAAGCTATTCAAGAACAAGGGGTGGACCTAGAAAAGGAAAAATAATTAAAAGTTTGAACCCAGATATGAACAAACTAATGGATGAACTGAAAACTTTAAAACAAATATTTTAGTTTAATTAACCTCCACTATGGATGGATTGCAAGCTAAATAAAATGCTAAAACTAAACCATTAGCTATGTATTGTCCTAGATGCGGGAAGAAGCATGTAATAAGATATTGTCCCTAAGATAAAACATAAATGTGTCTTATCTCGTGAATCTAGGACCATGAGAGTAATGTATGTTCTCTTCTTCCATTTATTAAAAATCAACTTTAACAAACTAGCACTCCATCCACATCAGAAGAAGTAAAGTTTTTCCCAGACAACCTAGCCAAGGGATAGTTCATGCCTAGGTCGGTTCCTAACCCTGGATGATGCCTTGGGCAGCTCGCATAATACCACAAAGTTGGGGATAACCACCTTGGGTCCCTTAATGAACATGGAATCCTCAAGATTGGTCAGATAATCTTGGTATGCTCAAGGACACCAATAACTATGGTTTGGTCATGGTAACCCGAATGATTGGTCACAACCTAGGTGGAGACCTAATAATTATGCTTAAGGGAGGACATATCCCAATCAAAATCAACAAGCGATAATGGGTTCCCCAACACAAAATTCACAAAATTAAAAATTTGGTACAAACACAAATGCCAGCACAACCAGTTGCTAATCCCAGAAACAAACAAACAAATCCTATCTATGGGGCAAAACAAGAAAAACAGTGGATCTAAATGCCATGGATTGTAAAGATATTCAAACCAGATTTGGAAAATTAATTGGTAGCCCACCTATTATAATTACTAAAATGACAGAAGAAACTAAAATCCCTAGTGTGGTTGTTCCCAAGAAAGATGAAAAAGAAAAGGAGTCAGGTAGCAACTTTGCTGAAACTCCATTCCTAGAGAGATTTCAAGAAGTTATAGGGACCAAGGAATATGAGTTGGTATAGGAGTTGAGGAAATTAAATATTGAAATACCATTGTTACAAGCAATCAAGGACATTTCGGAGTTGAACAAGTTGATCAAGATGCTATGTTTAAAAAGACCTGGAAGAAAGAAGCAATACTCGAGGACTATTAAAGTAGATGAGAAACATGCTGATTTATTAGCAGGAAAACTCTTACTTCCCAAATATGGAGATCTTGGTATATCACCGTTATTTTTGTCTCTATAGGGAATAAAGATATACACAATGTTTTGGTTGATTTGGGAGCATATATAAATGTGATGATAGTGGACACTTTGAAAACATTACCATTAACAGGTATACAACCTAGTAGCACCATATTACGGAGACATGAGACCAGTCCATAACAAAACCATATTGAGTTATTGAAGATGTGACAGGTTATGGTGGAGTCATGGTAATATTCAAAGTGGACTTCATTATATTGTAGCCAAAAGGTAAAACACTTGGTTATCCCATTATTTTGGGCAGACCATGGTTAGCTACAATTACTGCCTTAATTGATTACAAATCAGGTGATATGACTATCTCAAATGGTAAGAGTTATAAGAAAATTTATTTATACCCCTCTACATGACCTTTTATTGATAGTCAAGAGTAATTTTGGGTCGATGATCCTGACACTAATAAACAAAATCTTTCTTCTTTGGCTATGATAACATTGCAGGATCACATACGGGAGATGGAAGATATGATTAATCAACCATTGAACAAACACCAACTGTCCTTGGAACAATTTGGCTTAGTCCGAAACCTCTGAACTTAGTTCGGAACCTACATAATTTGTTCGAGAACCTATGGATTTAGTTCGAGAACCATCACATTTAGTTCTGGAACCTTCAAACTTATCTTGAACAACAACAATGATCCCATGCAAATGCAAATAATTTCGCTTTAGAGGAATGAGATTTTTCTTAGGGGACGAGAAGAAATAGCCAAAAAATTAACGAGTTTCGCCTTTCAAAGATATCAAGGAATGGTGGGGAATTTTTTGGAAAACAACAACAACGAGGAGTTTGACCGACATCAAGATAAATATCATAACTCTTCCCTCGTCCTTTTCCAATATTATTTCTCAAGGGAATTTTGGAGATGTTTTTGCATATCATATGTTATTACCACATCCATTTCAACTAAACACCTTAATTAAACCCTTTCAACAAATCAGTTCATCACACATTAGAACCAAACATGTTGAGATTCAACGAGTAAAATTTTGAACATTAATAGTGGTGAAGAATGATGAAGAAGCTAAATTGTTTGATGTTATGAGGGATCATACTAGAACTTTTGCTTCATACTATAAATACATTAAAGGAATCCATCCAAGTATTTGCACCCATCACATCTATACTAAAAACATTAAACTAGTTAAGAAACCTTAGAGGAGGATTAATCCACCTTAAGGGACATCATCAAGCAAGAAATTGAAAAACTATTACAGATAAGTTTTATCTACCCTATCTCGAGATAGTCAATTGGGTGTATCCTCTTGTAATTTTGCCTAAAAATAATGAAAAATGGAGAATTTATGTTGATTATAGGGAGCTAAACAAAGCCACACTTTGAGAGATTATTTTCCCTTACCATTCATAGATCAAGTTTTGGACAACCTTGCAGGTAAACAATATTTTTCCTTCTTGGATGGATTTAGTGGATATAATCAAATCAAGAGTTGCTACTAAGGATCAGGATAAAACTACCTTTACTTGTCCATGGGGTACCTTTCCTATAGGGTATTGCCATTTGGACTATGTAATGCTCCAACAACCTTCCAAAGAGTTATATTAGCAATTTTTACAAACCTAACAAATGATTGTGTAGAGGTGTACATGGATGAATTTACTGTACATGGAAACACATTTGATGATGCTTTGAAGAATTTGGACAGAGTACTAACAAGATGTGAGGAACACCATTTTCTCTTAGCTATGAGAAATGTTTAATGATGGTTGATGAGGGGATTGTATTAGGACATCACATTTCAAAAATAGGAATTCAAGTTGACCAAGAAAAAATTAGGATTATTTTAGACTTACGTGTTCCCCAAACCCCGACAAATATCAAGTCATTTTTATGGCATGATGGATACTATAGGCATTTTCTTAAGGATTTTAGTAAAATTTCTGCCCCCATTTTTAGTTTACTTACCAAGGATTATGAATTTTGTTGGGGTGAAAAATGTCAACATGATTTTGAGGAAATTAAAGAAAAATTAATCACTTTGCCCCCAATATTGAGAGGACTTAATTGGGAGAAACCTTTTCACATCCAAACATATGCCTCAAATAACTCAATAGGTGTAGTTTTGGGATAGAAAGATGAAGAAGGGAAAATGTATGCTATTTATTACCTTAGTAAAAGTCTTACTCCCACTGAGAGAAATTACACTACCATCGAAAAGAATTTCTTTACGTGATCTATGAAATTAATAAATTCAGACATTATATCACAGTGGTACAAAATATTTGTACATATAGATCACTCAACAATTAGATACTTAATGAAAAACTAGTGGTTGGAGGTAGGATAATTACATGGTTATTACTTTTACAAGAATTTGATATTACCATAGTAGATAATCCAGGGAAATCTAATGTGGTAGCTGATTTCTTGTCAAGATTGACCACTATAGGGGAGCAAGATCTAGTTAAGGACAACTTTCCAGATGAATAATTGTTTTCTATTTCAGTTGATACACCATGGTTTGTTGATATGGAAAATTATCTTGCAACAGGGAAGTTTCCTCCTTCTTTCACTAAGAAACAAATGAAGAAGTTAATCAAAACCAAAGTACAATTTAAATGGTTAAATGGAATGTTGTTTAAATGTGGTCCTGATTTGGTTTTACGCAGGTGTGTGAGAGAAGATGAAATATTTGACATACTCAGGGCATGTCATGATGAACCAAGTGGAGGACACTTTTTAGTAAAAATAAAAACTCACAAGATACTTGGCACTAGCTATTATTGGCCATCTCTGTATAAAGATGTGAAGATATATATCAAGTGGTGTGATACCTGTCAAAGGATGGGACAACCAACCTTTACTAGTGAAATGCCTCTGCAACTTCAAGTAGTGATTGAACCATTTGAAAGGCGGGGGCTAGATCTTGTTGGTACCTTTAGTCCTCCTTCATAAGAAAAGGATCACATTCTTGTGTGTATTGATTATGTGACAAAGTAGGTAGAGAGTGCAGGATTTAACAAATGCCACTAAAGAAGCGATTGTTGATTTCCTTTGGCACAAAATTATGATGAAGTTTGGGGCACCAAGGAGGATAGTTTCAGATGAGGGGCCATAGTTCATGTATAATATCATCAAGCCTTGCACAATGTACTATCAGATCAATCATAGAAAGTCATCTCCCTATCACCCACAATCAAATGGATAAGTAAAAGTAACAAACAGAGAATTGGAAAACATCCTTACCAAAATAATTGAATTAGGCATAAGAGATTGGGTAAAGAGACTATCTGAGGAATTTTGGGCATATAATACAACTTGGAAGACTACAACATGGTTTTTACCATATGAGTTATTCTATGGGAAAAATCCCTTGTTACCTATTGAATTTGAACTAGAAACATTAAGGACATCAACTAAAGTGGGTATTGAGTTGGATGCAACACAAAAGGAAAGAATTATTCAACTCAATGAATTGGATGAGTTGAGAATGGAAGCATTTCAACAAACATCAATAATACAAGATCAAAGGAAGTAGTGACATGATGCACATATCAAGAAAATATAATTCAGGTAGGGGCTTGGGAATTATAGTTTGATTCAAAGTATCAAAAATTCAAGGGAAAGTTGAGAAGCAGATGGTTGGGACCCTATCAGTTGAGAAAATATTTGACAATGGCCCTATTAAGTTACTTCTCATTGATGGCAGTAAAATGACACTTTTGGTCAATGGACATAGGCTAAAAATTTATAGGAAGCCTCCTACTAGGGATGAATTCTTGAAGCAGATTGGAGCAGACAAAGAATTTGATCATATGGAAGAACCTAGTTCTTCCAAAATGATCAAATAATCAGATGCTTGGATCCAAAATAAAGGGAAGAGAATGAAAACCAACAAATGACATTCTCTTCCCCAAAAAAAGAGAAAATAAATAAATAAAAACTATAAAGGGAAAAATGAAAACTAGTAAATGAAATTCTCTTCCCCAAAAAAATATCTCAAAGATCAATTGAAAACCAACAATGGCAATTGGTCTCCTCAATAAATGGATAATGCAAAATAAAAAGAATTTGTTTGAATTCCAATTGTATTTTCTAACTATTTTTCCTTTTTCAATTTTAGGAATGATGAGTCATCAAGACGAAGGGATTACATCGAAAAGGATGGTAATTATATCTTGAAAGTATTAAGGTTAAATTAAAAGTTTACATGTGTGATTAGAATTGGTTTAAAATGTTGGTATGATGAGTCATTTATTGTGCATTATGATTAAAAGTAAGTAATCATGAGGTTGATGTTGATAGAATAAGAAAGTGGCATTGTATTTATAATTACTTATCATGTAGGTAGAATAAATTAAGTTGAGAAGTAGTTGTAGAAGAATTTTGAAGAGGAAGTAGAAGAATTGTATTTGAATTCCACAACTAAACCCATCAATTCTACAGATAAACATAGTAGTTCCGTAGCTAAATACAATAGTTCCTTAGTTAAATCTAGGAGTTACGTAGCTAACTCTAAATTTGAAGTAAGAAGAATTCAAACCGTCCTCTTTACTATGGGGATTAAAAAGAAGTTAGAGCCAGAGAGGATGATACCCAAATTCTTGCAGATGAAGAAGTGGTGGCCATTTTTGGACAAGCAGGGTGGTTGAAGTTCGTGAAAAAGTTCTTGAGGTACAATGACAAATTGGTAAGAGAATTCATTGTAAATTTAGAATAATCCATAACTAAAGTTAGAATCATTATAATTCCTTTTATTGTCAATACAATGAGTAATGTGTCTAGAAAACTAATTGTGTATGTCCCAAATCTGTCAAGGAACCCTTAAACATCTAGTGAAACCTTGACAAAAGAGGGGGAATTTGAGCCCCAATATATCTATAACACCAAGAAAATCATAAAGGGGGTCAGAAGGACCAACTTTCCCAAACCCTTTGACATGGTGGCATTTTGGATAGTTAAGTATTTAACTTGTGATGGTCAATTTGGGACTGTGGGAAGAGAAGTCCTTAAGATGTTAATATATCTTAGGTATGGGAATTCAAAACTAGAATATATAGTAAATCTTCCAGGATTCCTTTTTGAATCCATCCAGAAAATGGCTCAGAGGTATTCTTGGGGAGTTGGAACAATCAAACATCATGGGTTAATCCATTTGGTATCCCAACACCATTTTCTTTTGAAGAAAAATGGAGAAGAAATATGGGAGAAGTTTCTTAACAAGTTTAAGCAAAACCTTGATATTATCAGGAGGGGAATACCAACCCCTTTTTCTCCTACAAGTAATTTGGAGATTGATGCCCCTATAGAGGAGAAGAAAGAAATAGGTGGGGGTAATGTAAAAAAAAGGAGATCTGAAAGAAGGATTAAAGCTGCAGAATCTATTGTGCATGTCAAAGAAACTCCTTCCTCTACAATAGTGCTAGGAGAACTAATATCTATCTCTGACAGTGATAGTTCACCTAAGCTAGAGCATGAAGTAAAAGTTAGAAGAATATCTAGGAGGAAACCCATTTCTAGACATTTTGAAGCTCCCCAAAGAAGAAGATTTCATAAGAGATCTAGGGAAATTCTAGAAGAAATGGAAGAACAGGATGGGTTGGAAAAAGAAGCTACTGATATTTTAGGCAACATGGCCATGAATCCTCCTGGACCAAGCCAAACTGAGATGGATAAGGGAGATGAAATATTTGAGGAACATGATTTTCAAGAGTTTGGGGAACCAACAACATAATCACATGAAGAAGAGGAATTGACATCCTGGAAATGGAAAGGGAAATCCCCTTTGGTAGAAGAGGAATGTTCATTTCCCAATGAAATTTCAGAAAAGGAGGAAAAACAACATTTAAAACAGACTGTTTTTTTCTAGAGAAGAAATCATCATTAGAGAGAAAGATGAGGAATTAAAATTCCTCAAACTCAAGTTGGAACAGAGGGAAATTCTCATTGAGAAACTAACAAATCAGCTCACAAATAGGACTGAAGAAGTGACAATGGTCAAACAATAGATGATGGAAAAAGAAGAAGAATGCCAATTTTCCAGAAGACCAAGTGCTATGTCAACAATATCCACATGAGACTAAACTACCTTACTAGACACTCAAATAGTGTTGGGATAATACCTGCAGGACCTTAATGAATTCAAAACATCAAATGAGGACCTGGGAAACAAGATGGAAGAAGAAAAGAAAGCAAATAAGAAATGGGAAGAAAAATTATACAAAGAGGAAGAAGACAAATTTAAATGTCTTGTAAAAATAAAAATGGTTTACATGATGAATGAAAAATTACTTACATGCAGGAGACCTTCTCTTGCATACAATATCTTTTTAGAAGAAAAATTTATTCACTAAAGCAGCTATCAAGAATTGCATGTGGCCTTCCACATGAAATAAAAGATGAATATGAGTTCATGAAAACCTATTCCTTAGCTAGTGCAGAGTAGAAAAATATTCTTTGCAAATTCTATCTCTGCAATCTTATGTTGGAAAAGAACATATGCTTTGTGATCAATTTATATGTAGGGGAAAGCTAGCTGAATGCATTTGTTTTTGTTCTTCAAAATCAGGGTTGAATGGAAGAGAGAGATTCTGAGCATCTATTAAAATCTAGTTCATCTGGTCTCTACATGAGGGCTCACTATGGTAAACCATCTACCTTTGCTATACATTTCAGATCCCATGCTTTTGATAGTCGGTTCAAGGCACACTACCTGGCTAGTTTACAGAAAAGTATTGATGCCTTCACCTCTTATGAGGAGGAGAAATTTGAAGATATTTATGATGGATGTTTGAAAATATGGGATTTTCTCATAGTTGCATTGAGAATAAGAGAAGTAATATCTCCCACAAACTTAATATGGAGCTTAGAAAGAGCTAAAGCCTTGTGCACACTAATCCCTCAGGTCAATGAAAAATGTAGGGGCATATGGATGGGAATGAGAAAAATTCCTCCCCTTCTTCTCACTCCCATGTCTCCATGGAAAAATAGAGAGCCTCAAGATCCCACTCAATTTGAGGAATGGTAGAGGAAAGTAGAAGCAGGATCAGGGTATAGTACTTCTAAACTAAAACACTGGGATATTCAATTTCAGCCATTTGACCTGAGCAGTCAATTAGAATGCAGAATACACAACCCAAGATTTGAAGAGTAAATTTTGTAAGGGGACTTACAAGTAAGTATGAGGGAGATGATAAGGCCAAAATATGTCTCGTTAATGCATAATTAATGATCTTATTTTACTCTCCTTTTTATCAAGTTTGACTACATTTTGTGACTTTTGTTTGATCTAATGTAAGTTAGGATGTAATTGTCCATCTTTTGTTGAATATTAGTTCTAAATTTTAAAAGCTTTGTAATTCCTAACAAAGTGTGTGGAAATTAATTTTTTATAATAAAATAGGTCATAATCAGTCAGAGAATGGAGTATGAAGTGATCAACATGTTTTTGGGAGCCTTGGCTTCAATATAGCTTAGTTATGGAACTTCCAAACTTAGTTTCGGAACTCTATCACACAATTTATGAGCTCCATTGCTTAGTTCCGTAATCCCAACACTTATTTTCAGAACTCTTGTGTTTAGCTCTAGAACTTTCACGGTTAGATCAAGAACATTCCCCTTAGTTTTGGAACTTCTCCAAAGTTTTGGAACCTATGGGAATCTATTATTTTGATGACATCCAATGATAGAGAAATCAATGAAGCCTTTCAATCGAATCGATCGTAAGATTTCTGATTCTTCCTATGAAGATCCGTAGGATAACTTATAAGATGGCTATACGTCGAGCAAGGTTCCAAATTCAACATCTATTTTGGGCATAATTCGGTTCCATCTGAATTGGTAGAACAACTATGGCTATAAATGCATCTTTGAAAGAAATACATATATAAAGACCTATAGATAGATTTAAAATATAACATACATATACAAACATATAGAGATAGAGAGTAAAAAAGAGTCGTATGTTTTTGTAAGAGAAAATGTTTCAACAATAAAATAACCACTTCGCTTTGAGAGACTATTACCTTGTCAAATCATAATTTAAGGTGGAGCAAGGGTCAGTGTTGGTGCTCAAATTAGTCTCGCCTAATTTGTCATTGAAACTCTTCAATTTACGGGCTTTTTCATGTTTTCTATCTCCATGTATTGATGCTTGAAGACTCGTTCTCCATTTGGTTGCCATGATCAATCCCTTCCTCGCCGAGGATCACTTAAAATCTAGAATTTGTTTTTCGTTCCTCTATCCATGTGAAAGAGTCTCGAACTTGGACGTAAAACTCGTGTTTTTCCTTTCCTTTCATTTTCCAAAATCACGTTTTTGTTGTCCATTCACTGTCATTTATGTCCCAAATATATGCGGAAACATGATTAGATGCAACTTAGAGGATCACATTTGGGCCTTATATCATTTCCAAACTCTCTATTTGCAAGTAAAGATTCATTTCGGGCTCAAATGGTGATTTTCACCCCTGCATTTTTTGTTGACGGTGTATTTTTCCTGCTAAGTTTACATCTCAACGTCAATGGAAATGTGGCCCTTTTGGTTGGATGTGGTTTTGGCAGGGGAACTTTGAAAACTCTAAGGCTCACTTCAGACTCAAAGCTTGTCCACGTGGAGGGTGGCACTCATTTGAAAATTCACCTTTTGGTTTGGCCTTGGAGTTGAGCCAAGGAGACACGTGGAGATTTCCAGCTACCTTGCCCAGCACTTAGAAATTTTTTTTTCATGCAAACTTGTATAGTTTTGGTGGACCATGGACACATGGAGGGCTGGTGCTCATTTGAGGATCCACCTTAGGGTCCCACCTTAACAAGTGTGACAGAGAGACATGTGGAGGCTTCCGCTGCTCCGCTCTATACTTAAACTTTTCAAAGTAATTTTGAAAGGCCTGGGACATGTGGAGGGACTGCGCACTAAAAATTGGGGACCACCCCTAAGTTTTATTTTGAAGAATCTCCAGAGGACACTTGAAGGCTTTCGCTCACTCGCCCCTTGCTTGGAATTTTGAATGGCCAAAGAAAAATGTCTCGGACCCTAGACACATGGCGCCTTCCACTAAACCTTCAAATTTTTTAACAAACTCTACTGTGACTGAGACACGTGGTGAGCCCGCACTTGTCTAGGGTCTCTACTTTTGTGGACCATTTCAAAGTGTGCCATAGAGACATGTGGAGGATTTCGTTGGCTCCTTTTCATTCTAAGACTTTTCAAAGGAAAATGGCATTTATCTTGGGCCAAGTGCACATGGAAGGCTCGCGCTTATTTGGAAACTTTCCCCTATACTTCTCCATTACAATTACACCAAGGAAACATGTAAATGGTTATAAAATAAAGTGGAAAAGGGGAAGAATCAACGATTGCTATGCATTTCACCTAATTTTCTACAATTTTTGGTCCAAGACTCTTGGAGAAGTAAATACACTGCGTTATTTTTCATAATTTTTGATGAAATTCCTTGTTGTCTCTGTCTGTAAAGTGCCATTGAATGGATTCGAACTTAATTTGTGAGTCCAAGGATTGTTAAGGTTGATATTTTGAAGTTGGAATTGCTCAGGCACTTGCAAAAATGGGAATTACCAGAGAAGCTGGATGTAGGACAAAGTTGTAGAGGAAAGAAAGGGAAAAGGATGAAATGATGAAAGTTGCAGGCACAAAAGATGAAAAAGGTGTTGCCTCGAGAGAAAAAAGGATTACCTGTCATATCCAACTATGCAGAGCCTCTAGAAAATGATTAAAAAGGGGATTTCTCACATGATAGAATCAGAATGATTAGAAGGATTTCCAAAATTTGTGGCATGGCATCCTAGTCATTAGTCGAGGGCCCAAGAAACGTGATCAGTTCACAATTGGTCCACTGGGCAACTTTTCAGATCTCAATTTGTTAAACGTCATCATCTCAAACAAATTGATAATAAGAAAAATGTCCCCTCGAATATTATTCTCTTTTGGGGGGAAATTGAGTGAGTAAAATGTATAAATGCAATGAGAATACTCTTGCAAAGGGTTGGGGTTGAATTCTTAAGAGAAAATTTAAGAAAACTGTCTTCCGAGAGACCAAGCTGAAATAACTCGTTATTTTTTTCTTCGTGTTAGATTTTCTATCATGTCAAGTTGGTTGTAGATGTATAGCCATTGACGAGCACTGAGATTGCTCTGGAAGCTTCCCATTGATGAATCTAAGCAATTTTGAAATTAATTTGTGTCCAATCTCTAGCAATTTGTGTCTGCTTTGTTTCGAAATTTTGTAAATGGTTTCTTTTGTTCCTATTACAATCTTACATTGAAATATTTGTGAAATCACATAGGATCTCATCCTGTGATAGTTTAGTGGTATTTACAATTTCATTTCAAGAAGAGCCTTCATCTTTTGATGAGATAAACAAATTTAAAATCAATTCACTGTCATTTGTTGATAAAGATTGTCTGTAAGTCTTTAGGTGTACCTTAGGCATGATTGATAAGATATTTTGGTGTTTAATTGAGTCTTTCAATTTGAGCCTTCATGTTAGAGTCTCAAAGATTGTGTGAAAACATGTGTGATCTGGGCCTCCATTGAAGCACACCTTCTGGTTGAAGGAACGTCTTAACTATTCTGAAGCTTTCTGTTGTTGATTTTTCCATTGTTGTGAAGTCCCTCAAAGATTTGGTATAATCAAATTTATCCTACTTCATCTCCCACCAAAATCATTCAAAAACCATGAATCCATCCTAAAATACCCCTGTTTGCCCTGTATATCAACAAAGGAACAAAATCTATTCACTAAAATATGCAGAACAATCAAGATTTCTTAATGTCTTCAAAGAACCTGAGCCTTGTGTTGAAAGCATCTCCATTGTTTAGAAGTGACAACTCTTAAGAGTTAAATTATGGAGTATTGACCATATTTTTCCAAGGTTTTTCTTCATTAAATTTGTCCAAAAGAAGGATATCTCCATCTCCTTCATCAAACAGAGGTTACACTAAGGGTCCTCTCACCCTGGTTGAAAAGGCACGACCTAAAGTAGTGAGGACATGTCAAATCCTCTTGAAGGTGTTATCCATCTCTCCACAAATATGAGTGACAAAGGGCCAATTAGATCTCATCCCCACTACAAAATGAAACACACTATGATCTATCTGTCTCTAAGCTCCATGTCCAATCTGTGATGCTGCTTGGCTTGAAAAGGAGAACAAATTTAGATACTAAAGGGCCCACTCCTCAAGAACTAGGATTCTCATTTCATTGGTATTTATATTTCTAAAGTAAATAGTGTAGATTTGTTAATTTTGTAAATGTCTTGGATTATTTAAATTACACTCTATTTTATACTTCTCCCCTGCAGTGTTATAAACAAGATTTTCATTTCCTTGCAATCTTTTCACAGCATTTTTAACCGTGTATTTATTTCCAAACAAAGTGTGTTTACTTTTGCAATGTGTGTTTATTTCCAACAATCTATTTATTCCTATACGTGTGTTTATTTCCATAAATTCATTCTAGCAATGAGTGTTTATTTCAGCAAGTTTCTTACAACATAGAGATAATAATGATTTGGCCATGGAATCTTAAAGAAACTACAAAAATACATAAAAATAAAATAACAAATACCTACAAGTTAATTACTAGATCAGTAAGATTTCTTGTTGCATATAGCTTCAGACACCCCGGTTTAAATATGACATTAAAAAAGTTGATTAAGTGAATGGAATAATGACACCCATTAGTTACCATCAAGACTTTGATTACCAAGTGGATTACCTTGCGAGATAGGTTCCCCGAGATAATGTAAAACTAGAACTCACTAACTCCGAACAATAGTAAGTGGAAATTGAGTACTCCAAAATATAGCTATTTAGAACACCACGAAACCAAGTATCCACAACATGCGTCCAAATCAGATCAACATCATAGAGGGCCTGAAATTCTTCTTGCATCTAGAAAAGTGTGCAAAACCTCCAATTACTTTTAGACACATAAGCAACCAGCCACTCATATAGCTCTATTGGGAAGATAACAAATAAGCTCTCATATAAGTATTCATACAGATTCTGCTCCACCCATGTGCGTGTGTCAAATCTAGATCCGATGTTGAATCTCCAAGCGTACTCTTCTTCCAGATCTACTATCCACTCCTCAACACTTACCAAGGTTAGCCAAAGATGTCTTCATCACACAACATCCCGAAAATAACCGAAAAGAGGTCTCAAACAACAGAACCAATGATGCAACCTAGAATTTACTGTGAATAACTCAGATGCATTGACACATCACTCAACCTGAGATGAGTAATCATCCAAAGCACGCAAAGGCACCATGTCCCTCTTTAGATTTGATTGTATAGAATGTTAGCATGATGGTGCATATAGGTATTCAGATTCATTACCAATAGTAAACAACACATAGTGCATAAACCAGATCTATATCTTAGAATATATATAAGATGAACTAAACAATGACTATAACAAGATTTACCATGCAAGAACCAAATTCAATCATGTTTAACACCATTATCTAGACAATATGAACCATTGTATTAAATACTTTAAAACAAAGAAGCTTCTTACATTACATAAGTATCTCCATGAGTCATGCAGAGATGACAAAACCAACAACATAACTCTACAATTTGACACACACACACACACACACACACACAACTAAACCGTTCAAATCAATACATATACATACACTTCTCAAAACATGTCACATGTTAATACACTTTCTCTTCAATTCTCATACACTTATAAAAATAGGTCACATGCTAATAATAGCCACACACCTTTACAAAAGGATATACAACATGAAAGTGATCTTAAGAATAGAATTCCTATAATTAACTCGAGTAGAAATCTTATTATTAGCTTAAACTATACATGACACTCAACTATTTTTTGTTCCTAAAATACCATTACGTGGACCAAAAGTCTTCATGTATTCGTGTGCTCAACACACTATCTTCCATAATAGCCCTTATCTAAAAAAATGGCTAAGTCTTGAATTCAAAGTCTTCTCGGGTGCATGCTTATTCTCGCTATTCTTCCGCGCCCTCAAATGTGCCTTGCTCCAAGCACACAAATCCTTTATGTTCCTTCATCTTAGAGCAATATGTTATCTACTCAACAATGTGCCAGTGCGCCTTGGGATTTTGGTGGGTAAAATAAGACTACAAGGTAGGATGTTAGATTTGAGATTTGTTTATTAAGGTTTTGGATAATGTGTGGGATAAAGTGATATGGTTGACTTTGATGGGTGGGGGATGATGGGATAGTTTGGTTGATGGATTTAGAAAAGAGGTAGAGGTTTGGATGTTGGTTTGGAGAGGATGGGGATTGAGGATAAAAGGCCATGGTTAGATAAGATGTGTGGGGGATTAGTTTTTGATTAGGATTATGGATTAAGGATGGTGATAAGATTAGGATTGGGATCATGTGATTAAGGATGGATGATTATGATGAGGTTTAATTGATTAAAATCTTAATGTGATAGGATGGTAAAGGGTTTTCACAAGCACACAAGAAAAATGAAACACAAACCATAACTAGTCAAGTGGGATTACAATCAAGTTATATATTTCTTTTAATACCACACACAAATAATGGTGCCATAATTGGATTTTCACATATGTGTCAATGTGGGGTCAGCTTAGCAAGTGATCTTGGTGAGTGCGGCCTCCTTGCACTATAACTTGATATGCGGCCAAATGGTTGCCTAATTTGGGGTTAAGCAAGCTCTATAAGGATGTCCCCGATATACCTTGTGGTACGTGGGGCCTAAGTCTATGTTGTAAAGATGTTGTATAAGGCCTAGGTATTGGGATGTGGAAGCTCCTCACTTCATGCCGCTCTTAAAACAAGCAAGCACTTAGCTAATAACAAAAACTATCTAAGAATTTATATACCCTCCGAAACATGGGGTGTGTCTACATGCATGGAGATGAAGCCCATGGTCACAAGACCCCTAGGACTATGACAAGTGCATGGATATCACTTCCACGTCATGTTTCTCCTACAAAAGAAAAAAGGGAAGGCTATCCACTTTTGATCCTCAAGATTTTCCTAAGATGTGAGAGGAAAGCATACATGGTTTTCCTTTGGGATGAAAAAAAAATGGAAACACACAAGAAAGATAATACACAAAAATAAATTGTATATGATAAAATGAAAAGATAAATATTAGTAGTTTTATGATTGGGTCTTCAAGAGGAAGCCCTATAAAACAAAGGTTAGTAATTTGATTATAACACCAAATTTCTTGGACCAATCATGCTAAAAACAAAGGGTTAGTAGTTTTAGATTGATTTTTTATCTGTAAGTGTAGGAAGTTGCACTCAAAGTGTAGTTAAAATGAAAAGATTCAAGAAAATCAAAACCATTAATAAATTATACTATAAAATTCTAAATTAACACTTTCATTGCATAGATCTCTTCGATACCTTTCCAGGAAAAAAATGGAGTCATTTCAAGTTTGGGATCAAAAGTTATAGCTCTCGCAAGTTAGGAAATAAAAGCACCAATTTTGAACATAGGATCCAAAATAAAACAAAAGTGTTAATTCGTAACATAGGCGCCAAAATATAACAAAAGCACCAATTCATTCACAAAAGTGTTGAACCTTTTACAAAAGTGCTACTTGTTTTGAAAAAGTATCAAGTATGTACCTACGACCATAAAGGTTAGAATTTCATCCAAAATCATTTTTTTAAGTCAAAAGAGTTGTTTTTACAAGACATAAACATTGTTTGACAGTCAAAAGTGCTAAAACGTATGATCGCCATCAAAAATTGAAATTTCAAGGGGTAAATCTCAACAAAAATTTCTCAAATTTAGACAGTTTGTTTATAATATGAAATGCTACTAAAAAAATAAAAATTTAGGGAGTAAGCCCCACGGTGGGTGCCAAAATGTAATGCAAGAAAATATTAGAGTGCAAATATGAGGAAAACAAGTAAATTTGTTCCCTAATCTAATCTTCTCAAACAAAACCTCATATAGAGAAATAGATGGAAAGAAAGGAGAGATTCAATACTTGCACTTACCCACAAGCCAAATAACTCCTTTGTTGAGTTAGATTTTCTCTTGGATTGATTATTTATTGCTTCATATTTGATGTGGAGTCATTTGGGCAGCCTCCCCTTGATTTCTTGATGATTTTTTGATGAAGGATGAATGATTGGATGATTGGATTGGATTGAAGATGTATGACAGATTGATTAGATGAATAAAAGAGCAGAACTTTGTTATGGATTTTCAAGTTATTTTAAACTATTCAAGATAGTTATCATGGAAGAGGAGAACTCAATTTATAGTTAATGGGTGGAGGATTCAATGGCTAAGATGAAGCCATGTTGGATTTGGATCAATGGTGGAGAGTGCATGAGAAGAATGGATAATTCTAGAATGGATATTTCTAGAATTTGATAGAAGATTCAATGGAGGGTGGAAGGTTTATTTGAATTTTTAAATGGAGGGAAGTTTAGAGAGGATTATAGAAATAGAAGCCTCTAGATTTAGAGGTGTGAGGATGTGATTAGGATTAGGATTAGGATTATATTAGGTTAGTAAATGTGATTAGGAGTGAGATTACATGGAAAGGCTAGGTGTAGGGTAGATGTAGAGTAGGTGGTAGGTGAGATGTAGGAATATTAAATTCCTAGGAAATGTTAATGAAGAATTAAAATAGGATAATATGATATAATAATGGATTAATAAGATTAATGATAAAAATGGGATATTGGATGAATTAAAATGATTAATGATGAAATGTTGGGATATTTGATAAATGATTAAAAGGGATAATGTGATAAAGGGAATAATAATAATTAATCTCACAATTAATAATTATATGGAAAGTGATGATGTTGTTTGTGGGATAGATTAATCGAATTGATCATGTCGGCATTCTAGATGTCTACACCGCCTAAGCATACATTTACCAAACTGAATATTACTCCACATCTGCTATTGCCATAACTCATTGAGATAAACCTTATGATGCTTCCTCCTCCACTCCTTTTGGACCCATCTCATCCTCAAGGTCATAATTATAATGAAAATTTCAGATGTGATTATCATCAATGCGTGGGGAATTCTACAGATTGATGTTTCAATCTTTGAAATATTATTAAGGATCTTATTGATAATAATGAAATTAAGCTTCCAGAGCCTATGGATTATGTGTTAGTAAATAAAATCACAAGCTCAAGATCTTCAAAAATCCTCTTCCAAAACATGACAAGCAAGCGTCTCACTCTTTAGCCAATCACACATCACACAATGCCTACTCCTCGTATTGGGGATTTTGATTTTCTAGTTGTTTATGCCGAGGCATCTTCACCGATCATTAACCTCCGATCATGAATATCATGCTATGTTCTCTTCTGACCGCTTGCACATTGGTGCTTCTATTGGATCTATTTCTATCAATAATAGTATATTTGATCCATCATTTAACATAAGCACATGTTCTATTACATTTCTTGTCGTCATTGGCTCTCCACTCTCGCACATATCATATTTAGTTCCTAAATCATACGGTCATGTCCAACTTCTATTTACAAATCAGTCCTCTCAACATGCTTGTGACATTTCTTATGGCACCTTCACGAAGGGTGTGACATGCTCTTAGGTATTCCCTAGCTCTACGCAACTCACTCTATCATCTCCATGAATCAACCATGTCGAATTTAATTCATAACAAATAAATCATTACTATCAATGGTGTTCTATCATCTACTTCATGGCCCTTACCTCCTATTGAGGTTGTCATTGCACTCGCTAGAGAATCTAGGTCCCTGTGACCTCTCAAATCTAAAGAAAATATGCTCCTAGCTCCCCCTGTTCACTCATGGCCTCCACGGTCCCATCACCGCTAGTCCATTGCATTAGTCTAGATCTACCACTCGGAAGGCTCCTTTGCATTGATATACATCACCTATGAAATTTTCATCACCTTTGCAATTTTCTTCACATACATGTTCATCACCTCTATGTTATCCTTCACATAGGTGTTCATCACTATCCAAGTCACATGGACATATGTCTCATTCACCCACACATTGTTTCAGATCATACAACGCCGGCTTAGAGTATGGTCACACACATTTATCTCTATAAGCATCGGGTGGAGGACCCTTGTATTTCAATTTCATCAAATAACATACTCATGAATACACACTTGGGGGCATAATGCTTATTCTCCCCCTTTTCACATTTTCAAGTATCTTGCATTCCTAATTCTTCACTCTACACTTTGCATATACTCTTTTACGCACATCTTACATATCTTGATACATTTGTATCATCATTACCCTATGAAAAATCTAGGTCCACGGTTCATACTTGATTGCTAAGGTTATAAATATGAAATATCCCTCACAATACTCACTCACTCACACATTCTCTACGCCTACATTGTGATGATCATATCTTTCTAGTGCACAATGCAAACCATTTCTCATCGACACAATCTTGTTCTATGGTTCATTCTCAACTACTGAGGAGGCATTTATAAATGAACCTCATTTCATGCATACTCATTTACATTCTCTTGGGGGAAGTCTACTCTTCTCATACTCACTCGCATTCCATTCCAGTCACACTCACAACATATTGCATATTTTGATTACTTATAATTCTTGCTTACTTATTCTCACATGATACATCTTGCTTACTTTAATAGATAGATACATCAGTACGTAACTATATTTTCTATATACACATAAATGTTGACTTTCATTATAGCTATGATAGAAGAATCTAAATAGATCCTTACATACATCATGGATGTTTGGCGAAGTACCTCTCACCAGTCCCACAACATGCTCCCGAAAGCATTTAATTTCACATACACTATAGGTGCTATTGTTTCATTTTTCATAAAGACACTACTATATTGGATTATACATGCTTTGACATACTTTCTATCTTTCTAACATGATAATGGGTGCTTCATGTGCAAAATTTGTCTTGCAGGAACTCTTTGCTACCATGGTTGTCTGATATCTTGTTTAGCACTATTTATCATTACTCGCTATTATTTTCCATCATTTGCACACATTTCCCTTTGTCTTATGTGCACATAGTTCCTCTCCCCTTTAACTCGTTCCCCTCATTTTCAAGCATATATATTGTAGTGAAGTCAAATGAGGTACATGCTCTGGAGATCAAGTATCCAATGATTGAAGAATTTTCTAGAACCCTTAAATCTCTAGGTGTAATATGTTGGTTTAATGTATTTTGGTTGAAATATACAGAGTTGTATCAAGTGGATTCACTCCAAGTGGGCCAAATATTATAATATCCTTCTCTTACACAAATATCTCTTTATAGGCCAACTCTTTACGAAGGACTACCAAAAATTATTCAAGGGCCTACCTTTGGGGAAGAGTGGGACTCTTCATTACCCCCTGGTTCCTAAATTTAACCCTCCACTACGGTGGTATCTAAAATGTCAGTTTAGGTTTGGCTCCTAAATTTTCCTATTCCTTTTTGGCACCATATGGTCACCTAGGAAATTGGAAATACGTTGGGCACATTTTAAAAGTCACATGATATGTGGACCACGTAACGTATTTTCACCTATGCTCGAATATGTGTGAAGATTAAACTCAGTAAAGGTCTCCTAAACAAATTAATTCTAAAGCAGGGTAATTTATAATGGAACCAGATCTTGAAATATGAGAATACAATGTTTAGGTGTCTATTTTTTCATCAAATAGGGCATCTTCAGGATACATGTCCTCAAGCACATGGGATAAAAATAAAAATGGGCCTTATGTCAAGCCTAATAGTTGGTAGAGTTTTAATTATCCTCCCTCGAAGTAAAATAGGAAAATAATATAGAAGATATACACACCTCATAGGTGGAGAAAAAGAAAGATAAAGACATAAAATTCTAGAATGAAGAGTTAAATAATTAATTGGAAACTCCAAAGAAGTGATGTCTACGGAAGACCTGTTTACACCCTAATTACAGTTAACATGAAACCTATTGGGTTTTTAGTGATTTAGAACATTAAGTGATGTAAAAGGTTAAAGAATGTGGATATTCTAATTAATTAACTTCCAACATTAATCATCACAATCAAAATAGAAATTTTATAGATATGTTAAATGAGATACTATTTTCACCCTTTTTAGGTTTGATTAAGATTTACACATAACCAAAAAGGAATGAAATAGAAGCTACAAGGGGTTATTTTGATTAATTAACTTCCAACATTAATCATTCAATATTAGAATAATGTTAGGTTGTGGAGCCTATTTTCATGTGAGAAAGTGTTGAAGAATGTACACTAAGATTACTATACACTTTCCATAGTTGTCTCGCCGAGGTTCGAAGTGGGCCTGAGCCTCGAGCTGGGGTCCAGGGGCAACCCCGAGAATTTTTTTGGCCTTAAAATGTACGATATACCAGGAAACGTTCTTTTATCATATGGGTGGGATGTTTGACCCATAGGTTTATGGGATGGTTTTGGGCCATGGTTTTGATACCCACGGGTGTGTAAAACTACTTAAGCAAATTGCCTACTAATGTGGTTTTGTGCATATGGTAGGGTTAATGTAACATCGCAAATGTGTTTTGAATTCAGTGTGAATTACAGTAGAGTTTGTTGAGCATAACTCCAAACAGATCTAGGTATTGTATTGAGAGAGTGGTGGCTTGTAATAAAATTTGAGCAAGTGATTCTTGGTGGAAATAGCCCAAATTGGGTGAACCATGTTAAATAATATCTCTTAGTGTTGTGTTATTTTATTCTACACTTTTATTTGAGATCTATAATATTTTCTACATATTAGTTTCTACTGCTATGCGATTCTGTGAGGGATTATTTCACATATTTTATCCCTTATTTCTTAAAAAATAATGCATTAATACTTACAACATATGTACACAATACAATACAAGTTCATAAACACAAGAGATTGAGTGTACTTAGCTGATTACGTATAAGTTTGGACTGATTTGGGTGAGTCAATGTCGGAACTATATGCATAGATTTGGATCACTGTAAGATGTATTAGTAGATATGAAAATATCTAAATCAATGCTACTAAATAAATGGGTTTACACTGTCATTGAAAAGAGAAGGACAATCATGGGTTATATCAACAAATAAAGTGGGAAAAATTTCTGATCCGAATCTAAAACTCGCATAAAAACACACTTAGAGAAATGTTAGTTATTTTTGGTGGTTAGGGGACCTACCTCAGTCAAATCCCTAACCATTTAAGGAGATGAAAGACATTTTATTGCAAAAAAATGACAAAACAATGCATAAAAATTAATGGTATATATGACTTAGTTGGAAACTATTCACAAGTGTGATTCACTTGAAAATCACACGAAGGTTACAAAGCTAGTCATGGGTGTGACTAGCACCTATGCTAAAATATCACCAAAATAGTGAATTCACGAGTTGCACTAGTCTTTTGTGATCTACCTTCACCTCTCCAAAAATTTTCAATATCGAAATATGTAAGTAAAGAATCAAAACTCAAGTATGGGCTCAAGTGCATAAGGAGTCAAGGGGTTGGAATGATGGAGGTGAGTAGTGTTTTATAGTTTTTGAGTGCATATAAGATTGTGACACATATGGGTACAATGTGCATAGATAGGTGAGATGATAAGGGTCCATAGTGCATTGGACATGAAAATGGGTAGGTGGGATGGACAAAATTAAATGTGAGTGGGTGAGGGTTAGTAAATGAGTGATGATGTGTCTTTTATCACCTTTTTATGGGATTTTATATTTTTTATTTACTTTTGTGGGATTATTGGATTTTTTTGGGATTATTGTGTTTTATGATGTTTTTGGTATTTTAAGTGTATGCTTTGGGTATACCATTCATTTTTATCCATTGTTTTTGTCATTTGCATGTAGTAAAATGTCTTTTATCTCCTTAAATGGTTAGGAATATGATCGAGGAAGGTCCCCTAACCACCAAAAACAACTAACATTTTTGTAAGTATGTTTGCATGCAAGTTTTAGATTCGAGATCAGAAATTTACCCACTTTAATTTTAAAGAACTCATGATTATCCTTCTCTTTTCAATGGCAACATAAGCCCATTTATTTAATAACATTGATTTGGAGATTTTCATATCTACTAATACATCTTGTAGGTGATCCAAATCTAGGCATACATTTTGAAGACCACGGTGGTGGTTGGTGAGTAAATTGCTTTGTTTTTGAATATAATAGTGTTTTATTTAGGGTTTTATAGTCCTTTCCATTTGGTTTTATTTTTCTCTAATGTTTTAGTTGCAGATCTAACACTTGGTTTTACAGATCTGCTAAAAAAAATTAAAAAAAAATTGGTTGCAAGTTTGTCGTAGCCATGACTATCTCACTTTTTTTTCCCAAAAAATCTAACAATTTGGTTCCAGAGTGGTCGTAGACGTGACTATTTTATATTTTTGTTTCGAAAAAAAAACATTTGTTTCTTTTTAAGGGAAAGAACTAGGAAAGAAATTTATTTCTATTATGATCATTTGCTACGTATGCTCTTCCCTTACACCCTTGGGTGATATTGAGGATCATAAATAACTTCAATATTTTTGCTTTTGTTCTACACAACATTAAGGCTAGTACTCATAGTAGTGTTTAGTATCTATAGTGTCTCTAGGCCACACTTATGGGTGAAGCCATCATGATTGGCCTATTACATCTATTTCTTAACACAATTGGAACAATTATGTTTATGGCACCAACCTTATAAATACCTAGGAAGTGATAAGGACACACCATACACACCCATTCTCCCATTTCCCATCGTCATTAGTTCTTAGGCATAAACCTCGAAGGTTTGGGAAACCACTCACTTACGTAAAAGTACCCCATTTAAATGGGATGCAATTAAGCTGATGTATATCTTACACATACCATTTACTTATATATCAAAATACACATCTTATTTAGAGTGATGATAGTCAATTGCATTGATATCACAACATATTGCATTTAAAACAATAAAAATGTATATACTTTCCAAAAACAACACTATAACATTCAAAAATCTCATCCCAAACATTTCCATTGTTTATGTTATCTACAACATTATGTCATATTTCTATATCGTTTCTAACATCTTTTTGAGTCAAGATTTTTCCTAGTCACATTTGCAAACGCAACTTCCCGTAATTTTAATCTCACATTTTCCCCATTTCTAGTCACAAAGCGAATGACTTGTAAATCTATGTTTCACAATTCTCTCATTTATAAAAATTATACACAATTTATTTTATATCTAATATCTTTCCCGAGCTAGTCACAAGTTTGACTTGTAATTTTTCTAGCTTACCATCTTTAATAATTTTCCCATTATGCATTCTATTTCATCACCCAAATTTTCCCTGCACTTAGTCGTAGATACAAATTCTCTACGTTTGACCTGTGATTTTCGAAGAATTCATCTTTCCATTTTCTACTATTCTACACATTCTCTTATGTACCCTATATTTTTCTTTTACTTAGTCGCATCTCAGTGATCGCTATGTGGTTGACCTATGATTTTCTAAGCAACCATCTTTCTAGATTCCACTATTCTACACATTTTATTTTACATATTAGATTTTTCCTATATCCATTCACACATATGACTGATCTACAATTTTCCATCCATATATTCTAGCATTTGATAATGTCATACTTGCCATGATTATGTACTTCATCGACATAATCTAGATTTATGTCTCAAGTTGGTCTAAATATACAATACCTTGATCATTTCATGTTGATTTAATTTAATTTGAATTAAATATAAATATTGTAGAGTCACTACTGAAATAAATGATGTATAAATACTAAAATATAGAAATGACATAAGAAAACTAAGATATAAATATGAAACCCTAAGAACAAGAGATAGATGAAGAGACTTAGAATATTTACACTCAATCTAGAAATGATCTAGACTAGGAAAAGTGTTGAACATGATAGGAAGAGTGTTGTAAATGCTCAGTGATAAATCCTACAACTTAAGAAAAATCCACACATGGGCATCCACACTAGAACAGGGTGCATGGGCACCTGAGACTGCTATTGGGTTCCCTTGATCGTGAAAATAGTCAAAAATTAGTTTTCAAGGTATGTCACAAGATTGTTGCAATTGTCTCTATTGATCACATGATAGTCAATATTTGAATGCCAAAGGTATCTCTAACCGAGTGCTACACTTTGCATCTTAGACTCCATGTAGTTCTTGTGAGTGTGTGTAGAAATTGTGCCCTAGGACTCCCTTGTACAAGTTACACTTGATAAAAGGATATAACTAGAATATAACAATGTAGTAGAATGTTTGGATGGAATAGAATAAAATTCCCCTTACTATGCTATGTATGCAATCCCTTGTCCTTGAATGGATGATAGATGGATTATTTAGAGTGCTTTCAGTTCCTTTTGGATGTAAACTTAGGTGATGATAGTAATTATTAGTGCTTGGTCCTTCATTTTGAAAACATAACTATGTATTTATATGATCCCCTTATTTGAATTTTGCAATTGACAACCTGGAAGGCTGATTAATAAGTGAAAAAGATGCCCAAAATATTAAAGAGACCCAAAAGAAGCGAGTAAGGTAGAAAAGGGCCAAGGGTGCCTAAAGGGGACAAGAGTGCCTCAACACTCTTATACTTGCTAGTTGTTGGTGTCTGAAGCCATAAAAGATAAATATGCAAAATCCCAACTGGGTTTTAGGGTGTCCAAGACCAAATAAAAAGATAAACACATAAAAGAGGCCAAATATAGTGTCAATAATTAGTTTTCTTGCTTAGTAATCATATAAATGCTAGTATGATTTTAGGACCTAAAAATGTAGCCAAGTACGTCATTTTGTGTTTGCATTTTCCCACTTAATGTTGTTGAGTGAATAATTGATGACATAATTAGATAAGATATGTGTACCTTATGATCCTGTAGAGCGTGTGACAAAATGCATGCTGAGTGGACAAGTGAAGTGTGGAATGATGCAAAGTGAAGCGTGGAGACTAGGAAAGGAAAGTGACCCTAGGGGTGAAGCGTATGCATTGTACCATGTTGTTTTAGCTTGTTGTTATTGCTTCTTATAAGGATGGACCTGCAAAATAAGAGAAAGAATGTAGTCAAAGTCTTATATATGATAAATAAGAGAAAAATGTGCATAAGTATGTAAAAATATGTAAAAGTGTGTAAAGGAAAGTGTGCACCTGATGTAAAAGAGTGTAAAAGGATATAAAAGTATCCTAAAATGCTGTGAAGAGAGAGTTTTGGGATATCTCACTCCAAAATGAGTTTTTGGGTGATCTCACGCCAAGTGCGATTTTGGGCGATCTCATGCTAAAGAGAAAGTATTGGGGAGAGAGGTCTAGTGTTACTCTCCATCCATGACTCTACCCGATAAGCACCACTATAGATGGTACATCCCTAATTTGTTCTCCATGATTTGTTCTTGATGTCTCAATTTTTTTTTATCAGACCGATTATTCTAATTAAAATGAATTATAGGAGATTGCATGTATGTTGTAACTGAAGGAATGTGCTGTACTATAGAAATGCTCAAGGATTTTGTGAACTATGTTGATATGAGAAGATACAATGTGTGCCCCCAGGACATTAACACCCAGGGGAGGACACAGGATCCTAGGTGCTACTATTTGAGTTTAGGCGTCGGTGTTTGTCTTTGTGTTAAGGACCCAAGTCAGATTCTAGGCTGTTCTGTGGATCGTATTTTTGTTCTATTTATATATTATTTTGTGTTGTGTTGAGGGGTGAATTTTTCATTCAATATATGCCCCCCCTAATTTGGGGTGCATGCAAGGATGATAATAGAATACGGCCTAAAAGAGAGGAAAACGCTGATGTGAAGCTAATACTGTAGGGGTAGGGGATGTCCATGGTAGAAACCAAGGCACATACAAACAAAGTGGCTAGTAACATGTGTTAGTAGAAAAGTAGAAAGCATGTAATAAAATAATAATGTAGCAAGTAAGTTTGTAAACAAAGTGGACCACGAAAATTGGGTTTCAAACATGGGACATCACTCACAATGTCACAAGACAATTAGGGCCAAAGTGGCCAAAAGCATACAAATAGTGATCAAACAAGACATAGGGCATAGCCCACAAATAATGGCATACAATAGAAAATAATGGAAAGCAAAATAATTTAGAAAACCATGGTGGCATATAGTCCTATAAAAATGATACACATGAAGCACCCGTTAGCATGTTAGAAAGATAAAAAGTATGTCAAGTGCGTGTATAAATCAACAAAAACTAAAGCTACTATAATGAGTCAGTAATAATAGAAAATATGTAGTATATGATATTAGAGAAATTAGATGCCCTAAGGAGCCTTGGTGGGCCTCGGTAAGAGGTATAGTGCCAAGAATTATTGCAAAGTGTGTAAGCTATCCGCATTCATTCCAAAAGACCAAGTGAACACACATGTGTGTATATAGAAAGATAATGAGATACTGAGTATTTGACTAGCATAGTAAGAAAAGTGCATCATGCAAGTAGTGTAAGAAAGAAAAAGTCAATTGCAACCTCGTAGATGTTTTTAATTTTCTACTCAAATTAATGTAGTGAAACAATAAAAACAAAAATGACCTTAGAAGACACGAAGTGTATCGATGCCTATGGAGATGGATGCTGAAGCTAGTGTTTGATATAAGTTGATCAAGTTTAGATGTATGTGTGAGTCCTCATATCTTGCAAAGAAACTTGCACTCAAAGATACTACATAAAAAGGATTAGATAAATGGATAGGTGAGCTACTCGGAAAAGGCCGATTCTAGGAATCCAAAGGGACTTCCTTAGAGGATGTTAGCTCGCTATTAGAAAATTAAGTAGAGTAAAAATGCAATAGTATAGAAGAAGATAAAGATATAAACTCAATATAGATAAGTAGATAAAGGGTAAGAAGATCTATAAATATAGATGAATTGGAAGGTCTTGTGTGGCTTTGAAAGTTTCCCAAGTGAAGGTAGATGTGATATGGACACATTCAAAGTATTCATACTAGAAATCCTTGGTCTCTTGTTCGATCTCATGAAGGAATTCAAATTGATCTTTGATGTCTTGGTCAAGTGTCACAAATTGAATTGCGTAAAGTGTGAGCTCATGCAAGATATTGTATTGTTCCTAGAAAAAGGGGTGTTGTACTATCGAGAGTGAATATGTGTATTGTGATTATAGATTTTGATATGTATACGACTCTTTATGAAGCCTTTTGATATATTTTATGTACAAATACTCTTTTATGATGTATTTGGGACTTTGATTATATATATATATGATGTGGTGGTGTTCGAATTATGTGATTTGTATATGTTGACAAGCTATCACCCGATTGAAACTTGAGGGGGTATCCTTCATTCTACTAATTTTTCTTCAAAATTTACTTTTTTATGCTTGTCTACTATGTTTTAAGTGACGTCACTTACTTCACCTCAAACAGGGGAAAATGTAGACACCTAAAATCTGCTTTTGCAATCTTATTGCTAAAAGCACACTAATTACTCTCATTCTTACCATTTCCATTATAATTAGTGATTTTTGCTAATTAACTAACGTTTCCCTCTATTTTGGTTAATTAACAATGATTTTTTGATTAACTAACCTCTATCACATTCCGGATGCCAATTGATGACACATCGTTAGTTATTATCCTCTTCCGAGCAAACAATTAGTGATTATTAGCTAATTAAGCCTATTTACCCTTGTTTTGATCAATAAACCCTATTATTGGCTCAAACCCCCTTTCAACCATTCAAAATCACCCCATTTCCCTCCAAGACATCTCAAAAGGCTTCAAAAGCTTATCATAGCCTCTTAATTGACCCTAAGTGGTTAATTAAGGATCCTCACATGCTAATCACTTGTTAATTCACTAATCATGATTAACAAGCCTTAATATACTTTATCCTTTTAGTCCCACATGCACCAAGATGTAAGTTTTCCTCAAATAGAAAACTATAAAAAGGACCAAGCTCCAACCTTAAAACTTTACACCATACTTTTATTAGTATATCATATAATAAATATGATTAAGAGCCTTACTTCCTTATTAGATTAGCTTGCTCAATCTTTGCATCCAATCTTCCTGTTGGTTAGTAGAGGGATATCTAATATGGCCTTGTAGCCATTATTAGAGCAAAAAGAATAATTTGATTGCCCTTAGATCTAATTAGGTCTATGTTAATTAGTAATCATCTCACATAGTAAGGATGCTTGTAGATTAGATGTTTAATTTCATTTAGTTTCCATTAATGCATGCTTTTAAGCTTTGATCATGATGTTTCATTCTTAAACTTAAGCTTGGCTCTAGGCTATTATGGTGTTAACATTTACTAGTTAGTCATATTACAAAATTTTGGGGTGTTATCGATAATGATGTATGTGTTGATACATGTATTTTAATGTTTGCTTTATGGGTTTTTAAATATGGAAAATGTGAATTTATGATTAAATGTTAAAATGTGATGTGGATGAAGATGTGATGATGTGACTTAATATGTGATAAAAAATGTTAAATCAAAACATGTTCTATCTTTTAAAAGTAGGAATAGAAAATGGAATGATTGCTTTAATGTTGGATTTGATACATACGTGATGGGTATAGAAATGTGAAAGTGCTTGTAATTTTAGCCTTTAATGATGTTAACACAAGACTATTAGTGGGTAGTGATACAAAACCTTAGTTATAGAAATAAAGTGATTAGATGTACCTTCCTAGGACATGAAAGGGGTTTGTTATGTATAGGTCATGTGGGAAAGAGGGTTATCCTTTTCAACAATTTCATAGAGGAATGCCCCAGCTTTACATATTTTGATTTTGATGCAAACTAATTGATGCGGGAAGTTTTCTTTGATGGGAAATATATGATCGATGTGGGAATATTTCCTATGATGTTTTTGATATTTTGAATTTTTGAAGGTTGATCGATGCGGGAAGCCTTTTTACATAGGTATCCATCCTTCGAGGAGTGGTATATAATTTTGACTTTTGATTTATACATATATCTATCCTTCAAGGGATCAGTCTATGATTTTTACTGGTAGTTGTCCTTCTAGGGATCGGCCTACATCTTTCTTTTGATTTTGATATATTTTTGAATAGCTGTCCTTCGAGGGATCAGTCTATTATTTTTGATTTTGATAAAGAACATCCTTAGATATTTTTGACTTTATTTGAGTTGAGGGAAAACCTTACTAGACTATTTCAAGGAGGGGAAAATGTGTGTACATGACCTACACATATGTGCCCCATGACATGCTTTTAGTTGGTACAAGGTTAGATGGATGTAATGATTACGGGGTTCCTATTGAGGAGGAACTTTTCCATGTGAAATATGTGATGAACAAATCCATGGTTCTCATCTTTAAGGTTTGTAAGGATAGTGATGGAAAACCACATACTTTCAAATCATTACGATGAGAAGATGACTGTGGTTGGTGGTTGGATGAGGTTATAGATATAACTACTATCATGATGGTAAAAATTTGACAAAGAGAAGGGCACAAGTACAAGGAATTCAAAGGTTCTTTTCGGGTTCACCATCAAAGGATGCTAAACGATACACTCTTGACCCATACTTGTGAGTGATGACGTATGGACTGATCCCATTAGGGAAAAATTTCCATGTTTTCTCCATTGTAAAGTAGCGATATTTTGATTTTCATTGAGAAAGAGATCACCAATTTGGAATTCACATTATTTTACATGTTTATTTTAGCACGTTTAACATGTCCTTGATAGACTTGATAATGTTCAAGGGCCATTATATGTTTTTCGCCTAATAATTATAGTTGTGCAAGGTGATCTTGTCAATATTATTTGTCGGTTTGAGTGATACAAAGAGTGATGGGATTTTAAATTTGAGGGGAAGGAAAACCTCAGAGTCATAGACTAATGAAAAGGGTGTAGCACTAGTAGGGGTATGAATGCTAGTCTAATAAGCCAAAACAACAAAAATGGATTTGGAGATTCCAATTCCTACTTGATTCGTTTATAGTTTTCATGAGAATTTCAGTAAGTGTTTTTAGAGGCTTCAGCCTATCCATTTGGTTGGGGATAGTATGGCGATGAAAATCCAAGTTTAATGTTGAAGGCAATGCAAAGTTTCTTAACATACTAGTTTTTGAAGGATTTTCCATTTCCCGTGATAAACCAAAAGACATATGATGTATTGATAAATGAAATTGATGATTTGATTTACTTTAGTTGAAGTCAAGGGAATATCCTCGACCCATTTTGTGAAATATTCAGTGGCTGTGATAATTGAATGGTGTTATTATGATGATTTCAGATTGACAGTACTAATGAGGTCTAACCCCCATTGCAAGAAATGCCATAGATCATGAGCAGGTTACAAAGCCTAACTAGGGACATGGATAATATTTGAGTGTTGTTGACATTTGATGCATTTCTTATGTAAGAACAATAATACTTATATATAGTCGGCAAGTAGTATCAAGTAGTCGTAAGGCATGTTTAGGGATGAATTTACCATTGAAATGTCCACCACATATACCATCATGGACCTCTTGGATTTCTTTGATAGATTCGTGAGATTTGAGACATATTAATAGGAGGCCATCAAATCTATGTTTATATAAGATACCACCTATGATGATGTAAGGAATGTTGAAGAAATTATCATTTAGCATTTCATGATAAATTAGAAGGGATTTTAGATTCAAAAAGATAGTCAAATGTTTGAGAATACCATAGATCATTTGGATGATTGTCAATAGTGTCAATAGGAGGGAGTTCATTTTGATGTGAGGGGTGATCTAATATTTGAACAACTACGAGATAGTTGGGGATTATCTATTGATTCTTCATTTTGTAATGGGATGAGGGCTCCTAAAGAAGCCATTGTATTTGTAAATTTGTTGGAAGATCATGGAATTGTTTGGATAGTGTAATGATCAAAGGATCCAAGGAGGAAATAGTTGTTGGATTTATATTTTGGTAAGATTTAATTTTTACACCGATATAATCCTTTGACTTGATTGATGACAAGTGAATCTCCGTAGATTTCTAATATATGAACACCTAATAAGATAGCGGTGGTGAGACCCATGATTAAAGCTTCGTATTATGCCATGTTATTAGTACACTTGAAGTTAAGTTTAAATGATAACAAAATAGGAATACCCTGTGGGGTATGATGATGAAACCAGATCATCCCCTTTTCGGAATTTAGATCCATTAAAGAAGAGAGTCATTTTAATAGGAATGAATTCATGTTCATTGATAGTGTTGATGGATTCATTAGGAAATTGTTCGTGAGGAAGATGAGTATCAGGAAGGGGTGCTTCAACAAGTTGTTCTACAATGGCTTGGCCTTTAATAGACTTTTGGGATATGAATTCAAGGTCAAACTCAGTCATAAGCATGAGCCACTAAGTTATATGGTCATTGTGGTATGGTTTAGAGTGCATAGTTTTAAGTGGGTTAAATTTGGTGAAAACAATTTTTTTGTGATTGAGAAGATATCTTTGTCAAAGTTTATAGGGTCGTAAAGTACAAAGCACAAAATACATTTTCAGCTTCGGTGTAACATGTTTCATATTCATGGAGTATTTAGATTATATAATAAATGACTTATTCATGGACTTGTTCATCTTGATGAAAAGAATAGTGCCTAAGGTAGAGTCCGTGGCGTATATGTACAGATAAAGGGTTCCCTTCTCGCGAGGAGGTGTAAGTTTTGGTGGTGATAGAAGATAGTGTTTGAGTTCATCTAAAGCATGTTATCCCAATTTTTCCCCCAACAAAATTGACCAAACTTGACCCTCGCACAGAAGAAATCTAAAGATCGGTTCTCTGTCATGACGAGACCTCATTTCGAATCCAATAGTCGGGAGTTACTGAGTAGACTCGAAATGGAGAAACTAGAGGCTCAAAGGAGGCAAAAATGTCAAGGAGATTAGAGAGTCTCAAGAGAGAAATGGGGAAAGGCTCAAAGTCTTCGGGCTTCACAAATGATTTAGAGTGGGCCCAAATTGGCTAAATATGGAAGAGACGGTGGAATATGCCAAGTGTATAAATGACGCACCTTCAAGGGTCAAAGCAAAAGGTGGTTCCCTAAACAAGTGCAAAGATTCCATGTGTCCTATGCCCAAAAAGGGATAGATACGGCCGTTGAAAATTCCAAACGAGTGGAAGGAACCACATGTTAGATCAATATAATTTCAAAAGTAAGAGCCCAAGGCAGAGACTCGAACTAGCGCCAACTCTCCACGTGGTCAAGGTCCAACAAAAGTCAAATGGCAATCAGCCCAAATCGACTAAGTATAAGAGTGTTGGAAGAGGCTTCCATGTGTCTCATTGGCGCATCTCCAAGGATCAATCCCAAAAGGTAGTCCCAAACCAATGCCAAACCTCCATGTGTCCAGAGCCCCAAAATTCATACCTGGTCGTTTGAAAGTCTTCAAGTCAGCGGAAGGTGCCACGTGTTGACTCGACGTGAAATTCAAAGATAAATCCAAAGATCGAGACTTAGACATGTGCCATCCCACCATGTAGTCAGTGGTTCGAGAAAGCATCAAACCAAATCAGCTAAGTATCGTAGACTCGTAGAATGCACCACATGTCTCTTCGGTGCATCTTCAAAGGTAAATCTAAAAGTGGGTCTCCCAGACAAGTGCTAGCCTTCCACATGTCCTAGGTCCTGAAAAGGAACATATTCGATAGTTGAAAATTCAAGATGGGGTAGAGTTAGCAGAGGGTGCCAAGTGTCTCAATGGTGCAAATTCAAAAGGGGCGGCCCAAGGGCTAGTCTCAAGCAAGCGCGGAGCTTCCACATGTCCAAAAGTCAAAAAGGGGGACATAGCCAGCCACTTAAATTGAATAAGTATGGAAGGGATGATGGAGGCCTCCATGTGTCATCTTCACGCAAATTCAAAAGGTAGAATCAGGAAGGTGTCCCAAATGCACACTAGCCCTCCACATGTCCTAGGTCGATGTATGCCCCGCCAAACAAAAGGAACTTAGCCAAAACACAAAAATAGAGAAAAGATGTAGAGAAGCCACGTGTCTCTTCGATGCAACTTAAAAAGAAAATCCAAAAGCGGTCCCCAAACGTGCGCCAGCTCTACACGTGGCCATGCTTCAAGTCAATGTGGGAAGGCGGGTCACTAGGGGCGGCTTTTAATTTTGGCCCGAGAAGGCGAAAGTTTAAAATTAAGCCGTACCTCCATCAATGCCGAGAGGAGCCATGTGTCGTGCCTAAATTACATGTAAGGAGGCAGGCCTTGGAAGGATTTCTTCTAGATGCAAAGTGGGCTGGGCCTAGGAAGGAATTTTCACCCAAATGGAAGATGCAGACCAGTGGGCCTGAAGATGGTTTTTTTGGCAAAAGTGAATTGTGGGGTCGGGGCATTTTTGCATTTTTGTATTTTTGTGAAAAAGGTGCAAAGTGAATTTCGGGCTCATGGACCCATTTTTCTAAATTAGTTTTCACCATTTTTGTACTGGATCCGACTTAAACATTAAAATGGACATATCTTTCGATCCAAAGTGCTTTAAATTCAAAAAAATTGGCACCATTAGAAAGGTCTCAACCTCATGTATGCCATGAAAACCTAAAATGTTAATTTTGACAAGGTTAAGTGGGTGAGAATTGGGAAAATGTCGTCATGCCATTAATATGCAACTGATTGCTTCAACAACCTGACATCGATTTGATTTGATCCGCCATTCTTCCTTATTTGACACATTGTGTAACACCTTACACCTTGGACAAACTGTTATAATTCTCTTTTGCATTATAAGCATTGGCATGTGATTTTCATGAGGTGTGTTTCCTTGATTGTTGAAAATCATGCTTGTAATGGGTAAATCATTTATGCTCTTGGATTCATTAGATTGAAATTTTATAACTTTCAAGAATCCACTTTCACTTCTTATTGATAAGCTGCAATCTGGTTTTGAGAGTTACAAACTTATCCCATGTACTGACTCATCCTTGGATCAATTTCAGTGATCCAAGGAATGTTTTAAATCTTCTTAATGACTGAATGGTAAATTGACATTCATTGGTGAAGAGACATAGTGAACTGAACCTTGTATGTTACAATTTCTTTGGGCTTGAGTGATCATGTCTTCATTCGATTGCATGTTATGCTTGGGTTTTGGGATTGACCTCTTTAGAAAATTATTGGCATAAATAAAAATAGTCTACTTCATGACTATGAAGGGGATCAAAATCCTAAAACAAAAGGACTATCCTAACGGTATCCTAAACTAGGTAAGAGCACCTACTTCCTAGCTACGTCTACTTAATTAGAGGTTATAATCTAACCTAAGCTCTAGTGCTAAATGAATAAGGGAGATATTGCTAAGGTGATATTAGGCTATGTTAACCTAATGCTTAATACTAATGGTTGTGAATTTAATCTAACCTAAGGTGGTATTACCTATGGAAATGTTTTAGACCCAAGGAAATTATTTAGGAAATAATTTTTGACAAACCTAAGTTTTAGGACATCTAGCCTAAACTAATTAAAGAGGGGCCAATGGTCGTATGACACTATGGCAACGGTTCCAATGGATTTGATTTGATTTTCTTTGGGTATTAATGAAAGGTGGTACTTGATTTTGGCAAGGGCGATTAAATTTAGTGGGGCTTATGTGGAAGCTTCACTAAGTATGGAATTACATGTTGATTTGGAATTGGTATCCACCAATTTTGGGAGGTGGTGGCAAGGAGAGAGAAGCAGGAGAATTAGGAGTTATGGCATTAATGGATCTCAGTTTTTGTGTGCAAACTGTCTTGGAAACAAGGGAGGTGGATTTGTGGGAGGTTTTTGGTTCAAAGCATGCCTCTTGAATTTTTCTCTGCATGGAGCTATCTGGTTCTTTGAACTAAAAGTAGTTTGAATTCTTCTTCTTCTTGCCTATTTTTGGTTTCTATGGTCTATTTTCAATCAAGGGAATGTATAAGAGGCATTGGAAGAAAAATTATTTGGTTGTTGATCTGTCGTGGAGAAGAAAAAGGGTTGGAAGCTTGGTGGAAGTCTCCTTCGAATTGGTAGAGGCACTATTAGGCATGATAGGCTCTACCCATTAAGTTATCTTAATTTATTCTAAATGAATCATTAAAACAACTATGCTCTCATGAGATAATTGTTTGTTGGATTTGTCTGGTTATTTACTTGCATATTTTAGGAAATCTCTGTGGTTTTTGGAATGCAAATCCATTACTAGCAATGATAGTTTTTAGGAAACTTTCTCTGTGTTAGTTTAATGGTGGCATGCATGTGAAACTTGTTTTGGGAGCTCTGTATTGCATTCTGAAATTTGTATGTGAGGCTGGTGTTGACTAAACTGGCATTCGTTGCCTTATGCTTTGTTTTGAACTATTTTTAGAGCCTGTGTTTTGTTTGAATTTGTAGTGGAGCTTCTTGGTTGTTCTGGACTAGCATTTGTTGCTTGTATGGTTTTGAATCTCTATTGTAGTCTTATGTTTCATTGAGCTTGTATTGGAGCATTCAAGTTTTTAGGAGCTTGTAATTAAACTTCGTGTTATTCTGAGCTGAGTTAGAGCTTGTATTGTTATGAACTTTCGTTGAAGCTCTATGATTGATGCTATACTCATGTTCAAGACTTGTGTGATTCGAACTTGAAGTCAAACTTGATGAGTTTTGTTTTTGTACATATAATATGAATCTGGAAGGTCATTCTTTTTCAAAGACTTGAAACCGCTTGAACTCGTATTTGAAATTCATGTTTTTTGAACCAATATTATAGTCTTATGAAGTTCTAAACTTTTGTTCAAGCTCATGTTCAATACTTTACTGGTTTTCCATTCGTGCGTGTTTAAAATTGTGTTGGAATCGACGTGTTTTATTCTATACTTTTATTATGAGATGGATTTTGTGGGTATTAAGGATTTGAAAATCTTTAAACTCATTATGGACTGTCTGCTCGAAAGGGGTATTGAGAGATTTGTTTGTTTTGAAGTAGACTTGGTAATCTCTTTTGAGATCTTCTTCTTATAGCTTCTTGTTGGACCGATTGTGGTACTTCTGTCTTTAGACTATACCACCTTCTTTGAACTTGATAGGGTGTGTGAATATGAAGTGTATCCTATTATTCTCTGCCCTAAGTGAACCCACGCCTTGATGAAGTTTGAATATTTTGTTCATAGGATTAATGGTCTCAGTAATAATGTCTTGTTGTGGGTTTGATTGATTTTTTTAGTTTGTTTAAAAATAGCCATATAAAATTTTGGAGACTGGAAATGCAAAGTATTTAATCTCCTTCTTGTTTTAGATGTTGAAAAAAATACTTTCCCATGTCTTAATTTTTTAGCTGGAACTTGAGAGTCCTATTTATGATTCTATTTCAATCGAGTTGGAAGTAAGATTGGAACATATCTTGACTTAAACATCGTTGGGTTTTCTTACTCTCTTCGATCTATTATTTGATTCTTGGATTTTATTAGAAGTTTAATTTAAACCTATTATACTAAATTTTATATGGAAGGATCCAATATTGCTATTCGTAATGCTTTGAATTAATGTTCTTATTTGGGATCATGAACTACTTATTATATTTCATTATGTTGCTTGAAGCCTTGTAATGGGATTTCAATATTTGTGTCATAAGTTGTATTGAACCCTACATATCTTACACTTGTTTGTGGATTTCTATTCCTTTTGGGTTCATTGAATGAATATCTAGGTTAATAATGAAATATGCTTTGGACATACAATTAAAATATATAAGTAATGAATGATAAAAAGGTTATGTTAAACCTAACATCTAACCATGAAGAGGAAGACTCTTAATCTCTCATGGAATGAAAGGTAAAAGGAATAGTGGTATGATCTTTAATCGTTATAATTCATTTTTAAAGTAAACAATACTTGAATCTAAGTGAATGACACACTTGATTTGGACAACTAGGTCACAATAGGATTAAATGCTTGATGTTTGCTGTCCTATTTTTGGGATAACTACTTGTTATGCCACTATAACTAATAATAAATGCAAACGTAAATTAATGAAATTCTCTATATCTAATCAGGATAGTGTTGGATAAAGAACTTAAGGAATATTAGAATTAGGGTTAGGAATGGTTGCTGTAATCTGAATCTTAATCCAATTTAATTATGATTAATAACCACTAAGGGGGTATGTACATCTTGATGATTTAGTTCTAACAGATGTTGGCACACGCCAACTGTAGGACTATACCCTCGAGGAGTCCCTAGACTTCTCAAGGATACAGTGTTGTAGTTGACATGTGGTAACACCCTTCCATATTTGTTCATCTAGATCTACACACATCTAGACTTGAACTTAGTTTCTCTCTAGGTCAAGTTAGTAGCATGTTCTGGATAGGTAGTAGATTTCTATGACTTAGGGTACCTTGGCACATTCGGATGACTTAGGTCAGCCGAGTATGCCCATATACCCTAAGTCATCGTGAGCATCTTCCTATAACAAATTATGTTGCTAACCGGGGCTAGGGTCGAACCTTGGGCAAGTGGATCTGACGATAGTAATAAAGACCATTCTAGATAACAAAAGAGTGAGGTGAATGACATATTTTAGAATGATGAGTATGCCGTCTAGGAATAGTAACATGAATAGTATGTTGAAAATATTTGGCCAAATTATCACAAGCTATTGGTTGCATTGTCCTATGTCACCTAGTTTAAAGCAATGTGATGTTAGATGAATATTGGTAACAAATATTCAGATAGGTTCTTTAAATAGATCACCGGTAGACCTGAATAGGGTAGTGAACCAAGTATATACATAGTATACATAAAGTATTCTATACTTTAAGTAAACATGAGAGATCGGTTGGTAATCGAGTCATGGAATGAGAGATCAGTAGTATACCAAGTCATTACAGCTGCATATGGTTATCTGTTATGAGATTGATTGACATGGAATGTGTGTTCTAAATGATGTTTTATTTAGAACAGAGAACATTATGTTTCAATTTTTTTCCCTTGTTTCTAAAGTCTTAAAATGGGAATGTTACATATTTGTATCTGTATATGAAGGTTACAACTCTTGGACCTATTGTGTCCATAATCTGATGAAACTTAAATTTTCTTGTTAATAGAAAATGGTTAGAATAAGAGGAAATGTTGCAAATAATCCTCCACCTGAGGAAGGAGCAGCAACTACCCAAAAACTTGATGAGATCCTTGCTGCCCTGTTGGACACAAGAGATCATTTGGCTATACTTGAACAACAAGTAATGGGAAATGAGGAGGAAGAAGATGCTGGTAACAATAATCAGCCACCTCTTAAGGACAACGCCAATTTAGGTGTTGATAATAACAATGTGAACATACCTGATTAGCCTAAGAACAAAAAGGCTAGGTTGGCAGTTGAACTCACTAATGATATAAAAAGGATAAGTCCACCCAATTTTGATGGCACCACATTAGGGGATGGAGTTGAGAATTAGCTTAGCAAAATAAAGAAATACTTTGCAATAAGAAATTTGTCAAAAGAAACAAAGGCGATATGGGGAGCATATCATCTTTTCCATGAGGCATATTCATGGTGGGACAGCTCTAAGGTTGAGCTAAACATTGATGAAACTAATATCAATTTATAAGTTACTTTAGGAAATGTTGGTTGCCGTAACTTTACTATGATCGTAAAATGTCCGAATTCCGTAACTTAACTCAAGGAAAGCTAACAATAAATGAGTATTGGGAGTGGTTTAATAAACTCCTTAAGTATGTACCCTCAAGCACTCAAACCGACGAGAAGTTTAGGATATGGAAATTCATCATGCAATTGAATCCCATTATAGGAGGAGAGGTGGATGTTCACAGCCCAACCATGATGGAAGGGTTGTTAAAAAGACCATAAAGAAGGAACATAAATTGAAGGCAATTTATGCTTATAAGGAGGAAGTAAGGAATAAAATCCCCAAATCCTCTTCATCATCTCTTACACCTAAGAAAGGACCATGGAAGAAATTCAGAATGAAAAGTAAGTTTTCATCTAATACTAATAAGAAAGAAGTAACGAATAAGTTTGCTAGCAATGCACATAACAAATTTTTCAAGAACAATAATAACAGACATAAGTCCTATGGAGGTCAGAATGATAACTCTAAGGATGGAAATAAACCCGATCCTAGAAAGGGACCTATAGGAGGATTTTATAACTGTGGCAAAGATCATTACGCAAATCAATGCCCTTTGAAAAAGGACGATCATAATTAGTAGCACAAGATACACGCTGCAGTAGCTGACAAGTAGGCTGAGAAATAGGCCACGCCCATAGAGGTTTTAGGTAAGTTATTTGGTTTACCTATAACTATTATTTTTGACACTAGAGCTATTGAATGTTTTATTTCTAGTAAATTAGCATCAAAAATAAAAAGAAAAGATGGAAACATGGATAAAACATGGACTGTACATTATGGAAACAATGTTATTCATATAGTTAGTATGTGTCTTTTTAGGAGCAATCCTTGATTTACCTAAATTTTCCTTGAATTTGATCTTTATGTTACACTTTTGGGATCTTATGATGTAATCATAGGTGTTAATTAGTTAGTAGAACATAAGGCTAAATTGGAATGTTTTGAAAAACACATTAGTTGTTTAGATGACCTACAAAAATAGCAGAGATTCAGTGGTGTGAAATGTGAGATTTTGGTTAGGAAACTATCATCTATGCAATTTAAAAAGGCCAAAAATAAAGGTTGTACTTATATATAGTAAATATTACGAAAAATGGCTAAAGAGAGAAGTGATGTCATGGAATGATATTTGCTATTACGAAAATTTAGTGACGTGTTTCTGGAAGAGTTACTAGATCTTCCACCCAAAAGGGAGTTTGAATTCACAATTGAGATCAAGCCTGGAACCAAGCCTATTTCTAAGGCACCATACCAAATGACTACTATAAAATTAGTAGAGCTTAAGGCTCAGTTGTAAGAATTTTTTCTAAAGGTTTGATTAGACCAAGTGTTTCACCTTGGGGAGCACCAATAATTTTTGTGAAAAAGAAAGATGGAACACTTAGATGGTGCATTGATTATAGAATGTTAAACAAAGCAACAATCAAGAATAGATACCCACTCCCTAGGATTGATGATTTATTTGATCATATGCACGGAGGATTGGTATGTTCTAAGATAGATCTTCGATATGGATATCATCATTATGGATTAAGGATGAGGACATTCATAAAATGATTTTGAGAACAAGATATGGACATTATGAGTTCACGGTTTTACCTTTTGGTTTAAAAATGCACCGCAACATTTATGAATTTAATGAATAATATATTTCAATAATACTTGGACAAATTTGTGCTCGTATTCTTGGATGACATTCTCATATATTCTAAAAGAATAGCGGAACACCATGAGCATTTGAATATAGTTTTGGAAAATTGAGAAAGAGATGGTTATATGGTAAGTTATCTAAATGTTCTTTCTATGACACAAAAGTGCACTATTTGGGACATGTAATAAGTAAGAATGGAATTGATATATACCCTTCTAAAATTATAGCTATATCTGAGTGGCTCGCACCAAAGAATGTACATGAAGTTAGAAGCTTCATGGGGCTTTCTGTTACTTATAGAAAATTTGTTAAAGATTTTTCTAAGGTGGTGCACCAATAAATTCTTTACAAAAGAAGGATAAGAAGTTTGTTTGGAGTGAGAAATGCGACACCGCATTCAGAACTTTGAAGGAACATTTAACTTTAGCACCTATTCTAGTTGTACCCGATTCTAATGGAGACTTTATGGTAGTAACAGATGCATCTCGTGAAGGACTAGGAGGTATTTTGTTAAAAATGATCATGTCATAGCTTACAAAAGTAGAAAACTAAAGTTACATGAGTTGAATTATGCTCCACATGATTTAGAGCTTGCTGCCATTGTTCATGCACTACAAGTTTGGAGGCATTACCTGCTTGGTAAACCTTTTGAATTGAAAACCATCATCTTAGATCAAGTATATTTTCACTACCAAATATAAATGTAAGACAACGAATATTTTTAGAGTTTTTGTCTCAATATGATTTTGAAATCAGTTATATCAAGGGTAAGGAAAATAGAGTGGTTAACACTCTAAGTCGTAGGAAGCACATTTATGCTCTTATAACATTGAGAACTCAGTTTAAGGATGAAGTAAAAAGTGTTATGGAGTATGATTCTTACTTTCAACAAGTAAAGACAACGCTTGCTGTAGATCCAAATGATTTGAGGTATAAAGGTTTTCACTTTGATAACGAAGGAATCCTAAGATTTGAAAACAGAGTATACATACCTTCGCTAAATGATTTAAGAAAGAAATTGTTAATGTAATTTCACAATTCACTTTTTCTCGGACATCCTAGTATTACAAAGATGCTTGCTGATATAAAACAACAATATTTTGGAAAGGAATGAAAAAGGATGTTATTGATTTTGTGACACATTGCCTTGAATGTCAATGTGTTAAAGCGGGAACACATGCACCTAGCCTAGTTTATTGTATCCTCATAAGCATACCCACCGCACAAGTGGCAAGTGATAAGCATGGAATTTGTACAAGGGTTGCCTATGTCAAGAAATAAACATGATGTTATTTTAGTAGTTGTTGATAAACTAAGGTAGTACATTTTATTGCTAGTAATTTGAAGGGTGATTCTCCTGTATTGACTAAAATATTTGTGCATGAAATTTTAAGATTACATGGAGTACCGAATTAATCATATCGGATAGATCCTAGAATGATGTCAAGTTTTGGAAAACACTTAATGCAAAGCTTTAGGAACTAAGCTAAATTTCAGTTCTACGTATCATCTAGAAATAGATGGACAGACTGAAAGAGTTAATCAAGTTTTAGAGGATATGTTACGAATGTATTGCATGGATCAACAGTATAAGTGGGAAGAGTACCTTCCACTAGTTGAGTTTGCATATAATAACACATATCATGCCTCTCTTAAGATGGCACCTTTTAAAGCATTATACGAAAGAAAATGTAGAACCCTTGTTAGTTGGGACATCATTGAGGACAGAGAGGTAATTAGACCTGAAATTTTACTTGAAATGGAACAACAAGTTAAAATGATTCGTGACCACTTGAAAGAAGCAACAGATAGGAAAAAGAGTTATGCTGATTTAAAGTGGGTTGACCAGAAATTTGAACTTGGTGAGAAAGTATTTCTTCAGTTAAACCGAAAAAGATCTCTATAACTTTTGGTAAGGCTACCAAGTTATCACCTCGTTATGTGGGACCCTTTGAGATAATTGAAGTAATCAACCCTATAACTTACTTGCTTAGCATTACCTCCTGACTTTGTCATGAATGCATGATGTTTTCCATATTTCTTTGCTTAAGAAATACGTTTCGATTTATCACATGTGTTAAATTGGAATTCCTGCAGTCCAAGACCCAGAATAATCATGGTTAAACCCATATGAGTGCTGGAAAATTGCCAGTTTCATTTAAGAAATTGTGAAATAAGTCAATGTAAGGTCCAGTGGGACTAGTTTAATGAAGAAAATGCAACCTAGGAAAATATGGAAGATATGAAAACTACTTTCCCATATTTATTTGATCGAATTGACTTTGATGACTGATAAAAATTTGTGATTTTATCTTTATTTGTCAATAATTCTACTAGTTTTGGGTAGATGGCTATTTATTTTTGAATAAACAGCTATGTGAATGCTAATTTCGGAACTTTAAATCCTGATATTGTTGCAAACATAGATTAAGAAAGTGAATAAATTGATTATCCTTAATGCAATGTTCAAATGAGATAATCATTGGGATGATGATTCTTTTTAGGAGGGAAGTATGTAACACCTTGGAGAAACTGTTATAATTATATTTTGCATTACAAGCGTTGGCATGTGATTTTCATGAGGCGTGTTTCCTTGATTGTTGAAAATCATGCTTGTAATGGGTAAATCATTTTCTTTGTTGGATCCATTAGACTGAAATGTTATGACTTGCAAGAATCCACTTTCACTTCTTATTAATAAGCCGCAATCTAGTTTTGAGAGTTACAAACTTATCTCATGTATCGACTCATCCTTGGATCAATTTCAAGTGATCCAAGAAATGTTTTAAATCTTATTAACGAGACTAAATGGTAAATTGAAATTCATTGGTGAAAAGACATAAATGATCGAACCTTGTATGTTATAAGTTCTTTGGGCTTGAGTGATCATGTCTTCATTAAGTTACATGTTATGCTTGGGTCTTTAGGATTGACTCTATGCAAGAAATTATTGGTGTAAATAAAAATAGTCTACTTCATGACTACAAAGGGGATCATAATCCTAAAACAAAAGGACTATCCTAACGGTATCCTAAACTAGGTAAGAGAACCTAATTCCTAGCTACATCTACTTAATAGAGGTTATAATCTAACCTAAGCTCTAGTGCTAAATGAATAAGGGGAGATTACTATGGTAATACTAGACTATGTTAACCTAATGCCTAATACTAATGGTTGTGAATTTAATCTAACCTAAGGTGGTATTACCTATGGCAATGTTTTAGACCTAAGGAAATTATTTAGGAAATGATTTTTGACTAACCTAAGTTTTGGGGACATCTAGCCTAAACTAATTAAAGAGGGGCCTATGGTCACATGACACTATGGCGACGGTTCCAATGGCTTTGATTTGATTTGATTGGGTATTAATGCAAGGTGGTACTGCCAGTTTTGGCAAGGGCTAGTTAACTTATTGGGGCTTACGTAGAGGCTTCACTAAGTATGGAATTGCATGTTGATTTGGAATTGGTATTTGCTAGTTTTGGGAGGCATTGATAAGGATAGAGAGAGAGCGGGAGAATTTAGAGTTATGAAATTAATGGATCTCGGTTTTTTGTGTGCAAACTATCTTAGAAACAAGGGAGGTAGATTTGTGGGAGGTTGTTTGGTTTTGCATGCCTCGTGAATTTTTCTCTGCATGGAGCTATTTGGTTCTTTGAACCAACAGTTTGACTTCTTCTTCTTCTTGGCTATTTTTGGTTTCTCTGGTCTATTTTCGATCAAGGGAATGTATAAGAGGCATTGGAAGAAAAATTGTTTTGTTGTTGATCTATCGTGGAGAAGAAAAAGGGTTGGAAGCTTGGCTAGAAGTCTCCTTTGAATTGGCAGAGGCACTATCAGGCATGATAGGCTCTACCCATTAAGATCTCTTGCTTTCTTCTAAATGAATCATTAAAACAACTCTGCTCTCATGAGATAATTGTTTGTTGGATTTTTCTAGTTATTTACTTACATATTTTAGGAAATCTCTGTGGTTTTTGGAATGCAAATCCATTGCTGGCAATGATAGTTTTTAGGAAACTTTATTTTTGTTAGTTTAATGGTGGCATGCATGCGAAACTTGTTTTGGGAGCTCTGTATTGCATTCTGAAATTTGTATGTGAGGTTGGTGTTGACTAAATTGGCATTCGTTGCCTTATGCTTTGTTCTGAACTATTTTTAGAGCCTCGTGTTTCATTTGAATTTGCGGTGGAGCTTATTGGTTATTCTGGACTGGCACTTATTTCTTGTATGGTTTTGAATCTCTATTGTAGTCTTATGTTTCATTGAGCTTGTATTGGAGCATTCAAGTTTTTCCAGAGCAGTAATTAAACTTCATGTTATTCTAAGTGAGTTAGAGCTTGTATTGTTTTGAAATTTTGTTGAAGTTCCATGATCGATTACTGTACTCGTATTTAGTACTTACGTGATTCAAACTTGAAGTCAAACCGATGAGTTTTGTTCTGTACATATACTCTAAACTAGAAGGTTATTATTTTTTCAAGGATTTGAAACTACTTGAACTCGTATTTGAACTTTGTGTTTTTTTAAACCAAAGTATTATATTCTTATAAAGTTTTGATCTTTTTGTTCAAATCTCGTGTTCAATACTTTACTTGGTTTCCATTTGTGTGTGTTTGAACTTGTGTTGGAATCAACGTGTTTGATTCTATACTTTTATTCTGAGCTGGAGTTTTGTGGGTATTAAGGATTTGAAAAGATTTAAATTCATTATGGACTATCTTCTTGAAAGGGTCTTGAGAGATTTGTTTGTTTTGAAGTAGACCTAGTAATCTCTTTTGAGATCTTCTTCTTGTATCTTCTTGTTGGACTGATTGTGGTACTTTTTCTTTATAATATACCACCTTCTTTGAACATGACAGGGCATGTGAATACGAAGTGTATCCTATTCTTCTTTGCCTTAAGAAAACCCGTGTCCTAATGAAGTTTGAATTTTTTTGTTCATAGGATTAATGGTTTGTAAAAATGTCTTATTGTGGGTTTGATTGATTTTTGTAGTTCGTTTGGAACAGTTGTAACAATTTTGAAGAATTCTGGAACTGCAATATTTACTCTCCTTCTTATTTTAGATGTTGAAACAAATACTTTCCCTATCTTAATCTTTTAGCTTGGAACTTGGGATTCCTAGTTGTGATTCTCATTTCAATCGAGTTAGAAGTAAGATTGGAACATATCTTGACTTAAACATCGTTGGGGTTTCTTACTCTCTTCTGATCTATTATTTGATTCTTGGGTTTTATTAGAAGTTGAATTTAAACCTATTATATTGAATTTTTTATGGAAGGATACAATATCACTGTTCAAAATGCTTTGAATTAATGTCCTTATTTGGGATCGCAAACTAATTATTCTGTTGCATTATGCTGTTGAAGCCTTGTAATGAGATTTCAGTCTTTGTGTCGTAAGTTGTATTGAACCTTGTATATCTTACATTGTTTGCAGATTTCTATTCCTTTTTGGGTTCATTGAACGAATCTCCGTGTTTTGAAAAGAGAAATGAACATAATATTTTGAGGATAGTATACTATTTTAGGATTGTCTTTGTGTAATTGTAATGTGAACTATATTTGAACTTGTGTTTGATGAATGGAATAGGTAAACTAGTTTGTAAGATTTGTAATGGAAAGTTTGAAGTGTGATTTCTTTAACTGTGTGTTCGTTTCGTGTTCTCTTTTGGAAACCAGTTAAGGAATTCTAATTTTGAAATAGAAATGAGAATTCATTTCATAGTATAAATGAAATGAATTATGGATTGGGTCCTTTTCTATTTGAGATCTTTTTTTCTATTTTTGGATAAGTTCATTGATTGAGCTTCTCTGAATTTGATTCTCTTCTGAGATGGAAACTTCTTGTGGATTGTTTGGTCTACTTTATATAAGTCATTGGTTGTTATGAAGTGGAAAGAAATTAACTGAATTGGTATGTTGGAAAGAAAATAATAACATACATAGACTGACTATTTTGCTTGATTGAGTCACACTCCATTTGGATTGATATTGGAGGGTTGTCTCTTTTTGCACTCTTTTTTATTATGAACCCTTCTTGGATGGATTCAGGATTCTTGTTTAGATGTTGTCTCTTATTTATAGAATCCTTATATTGATATCCTTGAACTGAAGTAGTTAGGTGAGTTCTAAACCTATTTTTGTCTTTCAGATGATGAAGTGTGTAAGAAGTAGTATGTATTGATTCTTCTTCTTTGCTTAAGTTGTAGGATGAATCATCCTAATATGAGCTAGGCTGAAATTAACTTCTTTTTCTACTTAGAAAAGATAAATGTGTATTTCTATTCTTATGGAATTATGAAAAAATTGGATGACAAGACTTGTTGATTGTTTTAAAGTAATTGATAGGATCAATTAAACCATATGATATAAATGCAGGTGTTGCAGATTATATTATGCTATTTTCTTAAAAGTGAATTTAGACTCTTTAATTGTACTTCTTTTCTAGATGTTATTGCTTATGATTATTTGTATGATATATTAATTATTTCATTAAAGCAAAGAGTTGTTTTAATGAAATAATTAGTGGAATGCACTTCACTTTAATGCTTAGTGCTCATCATGCTCAGTTTATTGAATTGACCACGTGCTAGAAATTTTTTGAGATGGACATCGTAAGTGATAAGAAGGAAATAACTTTCATGATGTATTGGATTATTTAATTTTTGGATCTTATGTAAAGAGTTTGAATCATTCTTGAGTTGTAACGAAAAATAAAAGTGATGTTCTTTTAAGATATTAATTATGATTGACATGTAGAATGTTTGAATTGCATAGTCTCGTAAATGTATATTTAAAATCATGAATTGGAAGGTTTTTTGTTGGACTAAATTTTTGATGTGAATATTTTTGTACTTTTATGATGGAGATAATAGTGATATCTTTGCGGTATTCTTTATATCTATTTATACTATTGCTGATATAAGATAATGAGTTGGATTAAGGAGATAGAATAATATCCCTTATATTAATGAACTTGTAAAATTGCGTAAGGATGTCGTTCTCTAATTACACAACTATAGTTTAATAATGAAATATTCTTTGGAAATACAATTAAAATATATAAGTAATGAAAATAAAAAGGTTATGTTAAACCTAACATCTAACCATGAAGAGGAAGAATCTTCCTCTCTCATGGAATGAAAGGTAAAAGGAATAGTGGTATGATCTTTAATCGTTATAATTCATTTTTAAAGTAAACAATAGTTGAATCTATGTGAATGACACAATTGATCCGGAAAGCTAGGTCACGTTAGGATTAAACATTTGATGTTTGCTATCCTATTTTTGGGATAACTGCTTGTTATGCCACGATAACTAATAACAAATGCAAACATGAATTAATGAAGTTCTCTATATCTAATCAAGATAGTGTTGGATAAAGAACTTAAGGAATATTGGAATTAGGGTTAGGCATGGTTGTTGTAATCTGAATCTTAATCCAATTTAATTATGATTAATAACCACTAAGGGGGTATGTACATCTTGATGATTCAGTTCTAATGGATGTTGGCACACACCAACTGTAGGACTGTACCCTCGAGGAGTCCCTGGAATTCTCAAGGATACAATGTTGTAGTTGACATGTGGCAACACCCTTCTATATTTGTTCATCTAGATCTACACACATCTAGACTTGGACTTAGTTTCTCTCTAGGTCAAGTTAGTAGCATGTTTGGGATAGGTAGTAGCTTTCTATGACTTAGGGTACCTTGGCACATTCGGATGACTTAGGTCAACCGAGTATGCCCATATACCCTAAGCCATCATGAGCATCTTCCTATAACAAATTATGTTGCTAACTGGGGCTAGGGTCAAACCTTAGGCAAGTGGACTGACGGTAGTTAGTAAAGAAAATTATAGATAACAAAAGAGTGAGGTGAAGGATGTATTCCAGAATGATGAGTATGCCATCTAGGAATAGTAATATGAACAATATGTTGAAAATATTTGGCCAAAGTATCACAAGTTGTTGGTTGCATTGTCCTATGTCATCTAGTTTAAAGGAACGTGATGTCGATGAATATTGGTAACAAATATTTAGATAGGTTCTTTAAACAGATCACTCAAGACCAGGAATAGGGTAGGTGAACTCCAAATCAGGTTTCCCACCTCTTCTCTCCTCTTCTCTTCATTGCATCTATAAAGGAAGGAGCTTAGCTCATTGTAAAGGGTTGGACATTTTTGTTTTGCACCCTCCCTTCTTCCCTTGTTTGCAAGTGAATTTGTGGAGTTTTCCAAACCTCCCATTCAAGTTGTAATACAAATTTTTTTGCCTCTTGGCTACTGTAATGTATTGTATCAACTCTAGAGCAATAATATATGTTTGTGGATGATTCTCAACCCTCTCATGTGTTCATTGTTGTCTTCTTGATCTCTCATTGCAGTTTGGTTATCTATGCATGGTGGTTGTATTACATTTCTATGGTCTATGTTAAATTACAAAATGAGTGTTTAACATTCCTTTGGTGCATCACCTTGTTAGCTTAGGTTTATTTTCTGCATCTTCTCAACCTTGTCTCCTTGGCAAGATAGAGTAGGTTTTAGAGTAGATCCTCTACAATTTATTTGTGTGCACCTGAACAGAGGAATAGGAACCAACCTTCATCCGGAGAGATCTGTCTTGATTTTCAAAGTCCCACACTTTGAGAGATGCTCCATGTTATGTAATCACACTGAGAGTCTCAACCCATCAAGTTGCATACATTCAGGAGGGCTGTGATTTTGCACTAATAGTTTTGCATGCCTAGTGGGACAAAGAGGTCTTCATTTTTTTCTATAGCAAGATTGATGTGCACTTGTTGTAAGTTTTTAGCTTATAAGGAGATTTGAAATAACACATCCGCGACTCAAAAGAGGAAAAGTCCACTGGTTTTGATAGCCCAAGCTTGGAAGATTCATGAGAAGAATCCAGACTAGATCGAGAACTAGAGAAGAAGGATTGTTTATCTATCTACACTTGTCCCTCAGATAGAGGGAGAAGGGGAGAAGAGCTCAAAGGTCTCCATCTCCACCAAATAGAACCTTTTTGACACCCCCCTGGTAGGCCTTTCATCCAATCAACAAGGGTTCTTAGGCCAATCATAATGGCACAACCACCCAACCCCTATGTCAATTTCATTGTAGCAACCCACTCGCTCTCAATGCACAAAATCTAGTCCCAGTCATAGCATTGAAGAGCATTCCATATTTCACTGGAGAGAACCAGACTACTCCTAGTGACCACATTCAAGACATTGCAAATGTCGCACCATTCATGAAATCGGAGATGGACATTGTAGTCAAATTGTTAGCCTCTTCACTCAAGGGTAAAGCTTTTCACAATGGTTTAGAGTCTAACAACAGGCTCTATTCAGAATTGGGACCATTTGTGTAGAGCTCTTCACAATCAATTTGGAGAGAAGGGAGATAATATATCCTTGTTGGAACAACTGACAACAATCAAGAGGGCTCCTAATGAGCAATTGACCGATTTCAACTTCAGATTTCAAAGGACGTGGGATAGGATTCCATTGGCCATGAGACCCACAAATGAAGGTGCTTTTCTATACTTCCTTAGAGCTTTAAATTATGATATTTCCTTAATGATTCAATCAATGGGAGGTGTGACCTTACCTACAGCCTATAACATTTCCATTAGAGCTGAAAATTATTTAATTCAAGCTGGTAAACTTGCACCTAGGCCACCTATGCCTCTATATCCGAACTAGGAGCTCCAAGCACTAGTCAAACACCCACATTAGCTCCCATACCTACTCCAAGGAATTAGAGTTTAGCTGAAGCTTCCACCTCATCCTCTAGCACTTCAAAAGAGCTATAAGAGGTTATGAAACAACTACAGAACCTAGGGAATGAGCTAGTGACTATCAAGAGGCAACAAGCTCAAAGTTCTAGGCCATATCAGCCTCAAACTCAAGTATCAAGCTAGGCCCCCATACCAGCAAAATAGACCACCTAGCTCAGGATGTAAATCAAAATCAAAACCAAGGACAACCTCAAGTTGCTAGGCCTTTCCGACCATATGATCCAAATGTAGCTTCAACATCGAGGGCCTTGGTTCCTACACAAAACAACATGGCACAAGAATATGATTGGTGTTTCCCATGCAATCAGCCCCATAACCAATCAATGTGTTTCAATGGTGTGCTAAACCAGGCCTTGATGGTATAGAACATTGGTGTGTCCTAAGAGCCAGTCAAGAGGAAAATCAGCAACAAGAAACCCAGAAAGAGGCACCTCCAAGTGAGACCATGCTTGTCAATTGGCAAGCTGAAGATTTATGTGGTATGAATCAAGCACCTCCTCATAGTGTGGCAAAAAATACATGGTCCAAGAAGAGGAATATTGGAGAGGAAATCCTCAATTCAAATGGTCCACAATCCCTCTGTTTCCCCACAAAAGTGCAACTCCCAATGTGCAGAATTATCCCAAGCCACCTTCAGACCCACTTAGGCACCGGTTGTAATGACCCATGTGCAAGAGAAGAATGTATAAGGAAAGGGGTAGAAAAAAGATAGCTCATTCCCATTTAACATCATTGAAAAGATGAAGAAAAAAATGTAAACATCTCAATGTGGGAGTCATTGGCTATCCTAGGATAGAGACTATTGTTTAGCTACTATGGCCAATTGGTTAGCCTCAAATCAGCCCCCAATCAACAAGAGAAAGTGCTTACCAATGCAGCTCAGCCTGAAGGAAACCATGGAGGAAAACAAGGTAAGAATCTGAATCCTCCTCCCTTTTATGTCTCATTGATCATTGGAGACAAGCTAGTGCATAATTGCATGATTGATTGGGAGCAAGTAGCTCTATAATGCCAAAGCAAATAGTTGATCAAGTTGGGTCTTCAATACGAAGTCATCTCCAAGGGCATAGTGCAACTGGATGGGACAACGGTAACAATGGTTGGAGTCATCAAGGATTTGACCCTCACATTACACGCATGCCCCAATGTGACCGTATTGCAAAATGTATCAGTCATAGACTTGCCACCACATTTTGCATTGTGTTTGTCAAGAGACTTCACTGCTAAAATTGGAGGCTATTTGTTTGTTGATTGGTCGCACATGCTTTTTAGAACAAGGTATGGAGCCAAGGCTATGATCAGATCTGAGCCCATTACGGATTACCATATTGAGCCTCATGTACCAGCCCAATCAATGTGAACTATTCAAATTTTGATCAGGAAGACCTCCCAAGCACTTATGAGGTAGATACCAAGGTTGGGTGTATTCTAGACTTGACCCTCGATGAGTGGGTGAACAAGAGGCATGATTTGACCCTTACAAGGAAATGGAGGAATCTGAGCTAGGAGTCTACTATTTGCATGAGGAGAATCATCCTCTTCCTAACATCACTAAGCCAAACCACAAGGATGATAATGAGGTATGGTAGTTATTCTTTGATGGCTCAAGAAGTAGACAAGGAGTGGAGGAGGAGGAGCTATGATTTTTTTCACCTCAAGGTATGAAATATTACTCAGCCTTCCATTTCCAATTTTCTTTCTCAAACAACACACAGAGTATGAGGCCTTGATCCATGGACTACATTGGGAAAGAAAAAGGGATTAAAAACTTACAAGTGTTTGGCGATAGTGAGTTGGTTGTGAATCAAGTCTGAGGACAAAATGCTGCCAAGAATGATCTGTTAAAGAACTACAAGAATAGGTATGGGATCTTATCAAATATTTCAAAGCATTCGACATCAATTCCATCCCAAGGAAGAAGAATGAAGCAGTGGACAGATTGGCAGCAATCGGGTGACATTTGATGTAGTAGAGAGTATCAAAAGTGATAAGTCTCAGCCCCATATCAAGGTGGTTGTGAGGCCAATTGTCCCAGATAATAACACAAGTTGGCAAGTCTTCGAGAATGATCAACAAATTGTCAATTTTCTACAAGAAGAAGCTGAGTTTCTCCTCCGAAACCAAGACAAGTTGGAACAACGTTATGGTGACCAAGTGGTGCAGCTGAGAACCAACAAATTACCAAAGGGTCTTGTAACTTTGGAGTCAATATTCAACCCAAATGATCAATTCCGGAAGGAGAAATCAAATATCCAAGTAAAGGGTGAAGATTCAGAGCCCATTTCCATAGAAGAAGGAAAAATGTTGCAAATTGGCAAGGTAAGTACTCAACAAGAAAAATATGAATTCATTCAACTTTGTCAAGAATTCCTAGATGTCTTTTCTTGGACTTATAAGGATTTAAGAGGTTTCAACCCAAGGTTGGCACATCACACTATCGAGTTGGATCGAGATCTAAGCCTTTCAGATAGAAGCAAAGGCCAGTAAACCCTCACATTGAACCTCTCATGAGAAAAGAGTTGAACAAGCTAATTGAGGCCAACATCATCTTCCCTATCAAGCATTCAAGTTGGGTTGCAAACTTGGTGCCTATGAGGAAAAGAAATGGAGAAATCAGATTGTGTGTAGACTTTCATGATCTAAATAGAGCATCACTCAAAGATCACTACCCACTTCCATCGATGGAACAAATCTTGCAGGTTGTAGCTGGCTCTAAGAGGTTTTCATTGCTAGATGGATACTTAGGATATAATTAGATAATGGTGAAAGAGGAAGATCAGTTCAAGACAGCCTTCACCACCAAATGGGGTACATATGCTTATAAGAAGATGCCATTTGGACTATCAAATGTTGGAGCAACATTTCAATGAGCTATGGATATGGCGTTCAAAGGCTTGATCAATAATATAGTTCTGGTGTATCTAGATGATATCACTGTCTTCTCAAAGAATGTGCAACAAACCATCTCTTCCACCTCGAGACAGGTATTTCAGAGGTGTAGAAGGTTTGAGTGTCATTAAATCCAAAGAAGTGTGTATTTTTGGCACATGAGGGAAAATTGTTGGGCCACATTGTCTCAAGAGAAGGGTTAACAATTGATCCTAAAAGGGTTGAAGCCATCCGAACACTTCCATTGCCACAACATAAGAAGTCTCTCCAAAGCTTCTTGGGGAGAATAAACTTTGTTCGCAGATTTGTGCCTGATTTTCCACTCTTGTGAAGCCTTTAACAATGATGTTAAAGAAGAGTCTTGCATTTAAATGGACAACAGAAGGAAAAGAGAGTTTTGAGGCCATCAAGCTCACAATATCATAGGCCCCAACTCTTATTAACCCAGAATTTTCAAAGGACTTCATGTTGTATGATTTTGGAGGGTTAGACACAATCTCAGCTATCTTGGTTCAACCTAACAAGGAAGGTTTAGAACAGCCCATAGCCTTCTTCAGTCAGAGCTTGGAGGATTATGAGGTAAAGTATTATTTCATTGAAAATCATGTCCTTGTTGTCATTAGGAGTTTGAAGAAGTTCAGACACTTGGTCTCGAACAACAAGATTCAACTGCTAGTGTCTCATGTTGGTGTCAAGGATTTTCTCCTAAACAAGGACTTGAATGAGAAGAGAGAAGGTTGGATCACTCGTGTAATGGAGTATGATATTGAAATCAAAGTGACCAAGCTGGTTCGTGGCAAGGGTTTGTGTGAGCAGCTCACTTCAAGCAACAAATTGAGTCATGGATGAAGAAGAGGTTGTCCTATTACTACTATAGAATGATCAAGAATAGCCAACTAATGATGCACCTATTCCATGTTGGACCCAAGCCTTGGTGCATTATCTCCAACAGGTTTTTCCCCAGAATGGAACAAATAAAAGAGGAGATACTTCAAACTACAAGCCATCCCATATGTGCTTATCGGTGGTATCTTGTTCAAGAAGGATATCAATAGTGTTCTATTGAGGTGCATTGGGACAAGAAAATTGAGAGGGTGTTGCATGAGTTCCATGATGGAGAAGCAGGAGGCCACTTTTCTCCTTGAGTAACAACTCTCAAAATCATGAAAGCTGGTTATTATTGGCCTACGGTGTTTAGTGATTGCTACTCATGGATCAAGAAGTGCAAGAAGTGTGCATTCTTCATAGGAAGGAAAGGAAAAGTTAGCAGCCCTGCCCCTTCATCCAATTTTAGTGGATCAGCCATTCATGCAATGGGGACTAGACTTCATTGGAGTGATTAACCCAAATTCAAGCCAAGGGCCACAAGTGGATACTTACAACAACAGACTATTTCACCAAGTGGACTGAAGCAGTGGCACTTAAGGAGGCAAATGAATCCAACATCTTGGATTTCTATGAAGGAATAGCCACCAGGTTTGGAGTCCTGCCACTATTATATCAGATAATGCATTGGCATTCCTTGGTACAAGGATCACTGAATGGGCTATCAAGAATGGTGTATACCTCAACACTTCATCAAACTATTACCCTCAAGGTAATGGCCAAGAAGAGTCCACAAACAAGAACCTACTAAGAATTATCAAAAGGAATCTTGATGAAAATCAGAGAACTTGGCACACAAAGCTCAAATCAGCTCTATGGGCTGATAGGATCACATCCAAAAGGTCCACAAGTGAAGCTCCCCATACAAGCTTGTATATGGAAAAGAGGTAGTATTCCCATATCATTGGAGTTTCCCACTTTGGAGCTCATGAAATAGTTGGAACTAGCCGAGTTTGAACCTATGGAAATTAGGTATGCAGAGCTAATGGAAGTAGGAGAGGAAAGAGAACATGTAATGCAGATCATGGAGAAAGATCAAGCATTGATCAAGAAGATCTTTGATAAGAAAGCAAGAACAAGGACCTTTCAAGAGGGGGACTTAGTTCTAAAGTGGGATGCAGATTGGGAAAAACAGGAAAACATTCCAAGTTTGATGCCATTTGGAGTGGCCCCTACATGGTCACAAGATGTACAAGTAGCAATGCCTTATCCTATGGCTAAGTTGGATGGTGAAGAATTGTAGATTCCAGTCAATGGGATCTACCTCAAACACTACTACTAAAAGGAAAAATTCCTCACCCTTGTAAATATTAGCCTAGGTTTTCAATTTCTCCAAGTGTGTATGCACATTGTCTTGTTGTAGCATAGGTTTTATTTCCCTAAGTGCTCTGCACATAGGTTTTTTTCTCTAGGTTTGTGTCATTATACAATTTGATGTGCCTCTAGGTGAATGCACAAGCCCTTCAACATTTACAATAGGGAGACCCATGGTCACCATGATGACAGTTGCTAATTTTAAAATAGAAAAATATAGAGCAACTAAAATCGGGTTTTGAGGGGATCATTTCTAGAAATAGGGGTAGGTTCAAGGTCACCAAGTGCAAACATCAGATTCAAGCTTCAAAGAACAGGACCAGTATCAGGCCACCACCCATGACTCTGTGCCCAATGGATACAACAAGGCAGCTGATCTCTTCATCTAGCAGTAAATGTCCTCGTGAGTCACCAAATTGTTATCCCAATTTTTCCCCCATAGAAAAATTGACCAAACCCAACCCTACATAGGAAGAAATCTAAAGGTCGGTTCCATCATTGTACAAGCCCACATTTCAAATCCAACAATCAAAGGTTATAGGTAGGACTCGAAATGGAGAAACTAGAGGCTCAAAGGAGGAAAACAACGTCAAGGAGGCCGAAGGTCTCAAGAGAGAAACGGGGAAAGGCTCAAAGTCTTTGAGCTTCACAAATGATTCAGAGTGGGCCTAAATTGGCTAAGTATGGAAGAGATGGTGGAAGATGCCAAGTGTCTCAATGGTGCACCTTCAAGGTTGAAGCCAAGGGTGGTTCCCCAAACAAGTGCAAAGCTTCCATGTGTCCCAGGCCGAAAAGGGACAGAGCCGGCCATTGAAAAGTCCAAATGAGTGGAAAGAACCACGTGTCAGCTCGGTGTAATTTCAAAAGTAAGAGCCCAAGGTGGAGACTCAAACTAGCGCACTAGCTCCATGTGGTCAGGGTCCAACAAGAAGTCAAATGGTAGTGGGCCCAAATCAACTAAGTATAAGAGTGTTGGTGGAGGCTTCCATGTGTCTCATCGGTGCATCTCCAAGGATCAAGCCCAAAAGGTAGTCCCAAACAAGCACCAAGCCTCCATGTGTCCAGAGCCCCCAAAAGTCACACCGGCCATTGAAAAGTCTTCAAGTCAGCGAAAGGTGCCACATGTCGACTCAGCACAACTTCAAAGATAAATCAAAAAGAGAGACTCAAACATGCGCCATCCCACCACGTAGTTAAGGTTTCGAGAAAAGCATCAACCGAATCAGCTAAGTATCGCAGACTTGTGGAAGGTGCCACATGTCTCTTGGCACATCTTCAAAGGTAAATCTAAAAGTGGGTCTCCCAAAGATAAGCACTAGCCTTCCACGTGTCCCAGGTTGAAAAGGAAAAATTTGATAGTTGAAAAGTCAAGATGGGGGTAGAGTTAGCGGAGGGTGCCAAGTGTCTCAATGATGTAAATTCAAAAGGGGCCCCAAGGGCCAGATCTCAAGTGAGTGCTGAGCTTCCACATGTCCAAAAGTCAAAAAAGGGGGAAATAGATGCCCCACTTAAATCGACTAAGTATGGAAGGGATGATGGAGGCCTCCACATGTCATCTCCATGCAAATTCAAAAGGTAGAATCAAGAAGTAGGTCCCAAATGTGCGCAGCCTCCACATGTCCTAGGTCAAACATATGCCCCCACCAAACAAAAAGGACTTAGCCAAAACACAAAAAATAGAACAAAGTGGTGAAAGAGCCACGTGTCTCTTCGACAGTGCAACTTCAAAAACAAAATCCAAAAGCGGTCCCCAAATGTGCGCCAGCTCTACACGTGGCCATGTTTCAAGTCAAGGTGGGAAGGTGGGTCACCGGGGTAGTTTGAAATTTTTGGCCCGAGAAGGCGTAAAGTGTAAAAATAAGCCACACCTCCACCGATGCCCAGAAGAGCCACATGTGTAGGCCTAAATTACATGTGGGGAGGTGGGCTTGGAAGGATTTTTTTTTCTAAATGTGGGCGGCGTGGCCTGGGGAGGACTTTTCACCCAAATGGAAAATGTGGACTAGGCCGAAAGGATGGTTTTTTGGCAAAAGTGAATTATGGGGCTGTAGGGCATTTTTTGCATTTTTGTATTTTTTTTTGTGTAAAAGGCACAAAGTGAATTTTGGGTTTATGGACCCATTCTACTAAATTAGTTTTCACCATTTTTGTATGGATCTGACTCAAACATTCAAATGGACATATCTTTCGATCCAGTTGCTCAAAATTTAAAAAATTTGGCACCATTAGAAAGGTCTCAACCTCGTCTATGCCATGGAAACCTGAAATTTAATTTTGATGAGGTTAGGTGGGTGAGAATTGGGAAAATGTCTTCATGCCATTAATATGTGATCTGATTGCTTCAACAACTAGATCAGATTTGATTTGATTTGCCATTCTTCCTTCTTCGACACGCCGAATAGACATAGAGCAAAAAACTCGATAGATTGTGGGTGGATTTGTAGGGCATTGATGGCTAGTAGCTAAGCTCCAAATCAGGTTTCCGCCTCTTCTCTCCTCTTCTCTTTGTTGCATCTATAAAGGTAAGAGCTTGGCTCATTGTAAAGGGTTGGACATTTTTGTTTTACACCCTCCCTTCTTCCCTTGTCTGCAAGTGAATTTGTGGAGTTTTCAAACCTCCCATTCAAGTTGTAATAAAAAGTTTTTTTACCTCTTGGCTATTGTAATGTACTGTATCAACTCTGGAGCAATAATATATGTCTGTGGATGATTCTCAACCCTCTCATGTGTTCATTGTTGTCTTCTGATCTCTCATTACAGTTTGGTTATCTATGCATGGTGGTTGTATTACATTTCTATGGTTTGTGTTAAATTGCAAAATGGGTGTTTAACATTCCTTTGGTGCATCACCTTGTTAGCTTAGGTTTATTTTCTTGCATCTTCTCAACCCTATCTCCTTGGTAAGATAGAGTAGGTTTTAGAGTAGATCCTCTGCAATTTATTTGTGTGCACCTAAACAAAGGAATAGGAACCAACCTTCATCCAGAGAGCTCTCTCAATTTCAAAGTCCCACACTTTGAGAGATGTTCCATGTTATGCAATCACACTGAGAGTCTCAACTTATCAAGTTGTAGACATTTAGGGGTGCTATGATTTTGTACTAACAAAGCCCGTGACAATTGAGATCCTATCTAAAGTCAACATATTTATGAAGAAGCTGATGAAATGGTTGACAATGGTTAGATAATTGAGATATGAAACATTGGATAGACTACAATTTACCTTGAAGGCTACACAACTATTTGATATTTGATGGAGGAGGCATTTCAATGATTGCTTTAATTTTGGCTGGATCAAATTCAATACCTTAGATAGAGATGATGAACCTTAGGAGTTTACCGATGAGAATATCAAAAACACATTTAGTGGGTTTAATTCGAAGGAAAAATTGAATAAGACAGATACATTTGATTCAAGAATGACGAGATGATCTTTGTGTTGTTTAAATTTTCCTAAGAGATCATCAACATAATCCTCTACTATTTTATGGATAAGATCATGGAATATATATGTCATAGCACATTGATAAGTTTCTCTAACATTTTAAAGTCCGAAGTTCATAACACGGTAACAAAGAATGTCTCCCAAGGGGTAATGAAGAATGTCTTGTTTTGATGATCGGACAATGAGGATTTGATTATAACAGAAAATCCATCCATAAGGGAGAGAATTTCATGGCTAGCTATTAAGTCAACTAGTTGATCAATATTTGGGAGAGGGAAATCATCTTTAGGAAAGAAATATTGAGATCCCAAAAGTTAGTGTAGATGTGTAACTTTCCTGAGGCTTTGGTTACATATACGATTAGAGATCCATTGTGGATAGTCAATGGGTAGGATGAAATTAGTGGAAAGTAGGCATTGCAAATCTTCTTTGATAAGAAGAGCCACGTGGGGATGTATCCTATAAATCTTCTATTTGATGGGTTTGGCATTAGGATAGGTGACAATATTGTGTACGATGATATTGGGGTTGATACTTGCTATATCCCTATATGACCAGGAAAAATCTTGGCTAAATTTGGATATGAAATAAGTGAAGTCTTTTAATTCTTGTGGGTTTAGGGATTGACCAAATTTAACTATGCAAGGTTCCTAAGGGGTTCCTAAGTTTACATCAATGGTGGATTTTTAAGGAGGGTTAATGTATCAGGTGGTAGGGATTTTTGAAGGAAATGATCATCAACTCCCATATGGGATAGGATTTCTTGATCGTCATGGCATTGGAGGGTGTTGATGATGGGTGAATATTCTTCAATCATTTCGGTCAAATAAGTGGAATATTTTTAGTGACATGATTGGATTGATAAGTCAAGGGACCTAAGGAAATAATATTGAATTAAAAAAGTTAGGTGGAATAGAAATGGTGTCATCTCGTGTCCTTGGGACCGCCGATTCTACGGATGGTGGTGGTTCAAGTTTAGTGATACGTACGGATGTGGTTTGAGAAGATGATTCAACGGAGCACTTTTCATATCCAAGCTCATAATTTTCATGTGGTTTGAGAGAATGTTAGATAGTCAAATCATGTATTCCTTATTCATAGCATCCAAATCCAAAGCCTTTATAAATGTAATGTTAAATGTACATTTGAGTGAAGGAGGGATTGTATAAAGAATCAAAATTAGATTTAAAGGGCATGACATGGTGTTTAATATTACATTGTAAAGAGGGACAATCAATCCCCCTATAGATGAGGTTGGTTTTTATATATGCGGGGCCATTGGAAATAATGTATCCAATGTCAAGCTTGTAGATCGATTTCTTATCTAGTCTTCCATATATCTTAGGTGTGGGAAGTGAGTTAAGCATGAGGAGATGGTACTCCCCTAGTGAAAGATATTCCATAACATCTTTGAGGGAGGAATCATCGGGTAGTTTGGATGATGGAATGGATGTGTTGGTGGATGCTTTGTCAGATGATTTTTATTTCAGGATGAGTAAGTCTTTTAGATGGTATGTCATATTACAATCAGCAAAAGGATTGGGATCTGCAAGAATTGTGAATGTCTTACCTTCATATTCATATTTGAGACATCGGTGAAGTGTCGAAGGGACATAATGCATGGTGCATATCCAAGGTCTTCCTAATAACATATTATACTAGAACTCTCCCTCTATGATGTAGAAGAGCTCGAGAAAGGGTTTGACACCAACTTTAAGAGGTAAAATAATAGTACCTAACATGGGCGTGATTGTATCATTGAAGGCTCAAAGGAGGGCTGGTGTTTAGGTGATACCAATATTCAGCAATCAGAATTGGTTAAAGGTGATGGATGAGATGATGCTGATTATGGCACCCCCATTAATCATGACCATTTTGATGAGGACATCATTGATTTGGGTTGTAGGGAAGGCAGGTAAATCATGACCTTTAGGATGAAGTGATGGTATTTCAATAGAGTCAAAGGAAATAGCTGAGGATGTTTTAAGAGCACCTACAAAATCTATGAAAGAGTGGGGATCATCGGTGAGGTACTGATATAGACTGGAGGGCTTCGATCATTGCTTGTTTGTGTGAGGGTGATGTTTGAACCAGCTTGTAAAGTGACATTTTAACAAGATCCTGGTGTAATTGTTTAATGACTACCTTTTGTACTTGTAGTGGAGGATGGAGGTGCTACTAGAATGGAGATTTTAGTTTTTGATTGTGATGTTTGATTAGAGGTCTTAGGGCCAGAGGAATGGAAACCTTAGGTTTATCTTTGGATGAGGATGAGGTGAGATTGGGAGGTGGTGGGACCATCTCTCAAGGTGCATGACTTGCAAACTTGAGATGGTCCTCCGAGAAGGCCAACTTCCTCTACCTAATCCTAATGCTAAACTACTCCTAGAAGGGAAAATGCTAACTAATCCTAAACTAACAAAACAAGGGATGAGAGAGAGAGAGAGAGAGAGAGAGAGAGAGAGAGAGAGAGAGAGATGTAAAAAGGGGAAAAACTAAGCTAAGGGTGGTGATAGCACCAAGAAAAGGGGTGAGATACTCTGCTTGAGGGAGAATGGAAGGAAGATGGAGTTGAGAGAGGCCAGATAGGTGTGACACAAACCCAAATCCCAACTCGCCATCAGATCTCCATGAAACATGTTGGGCCTCGAATATTGAATAATTCCTCAAGGGTGGATGCACGCATGAGACCAATATGAAGAAGGGTGCACAGGGTTAAGTGCACAGGATAAGGGTTTTAGATGGGTTTAGTAGAAACCACAGAGCGCACAAAAGTAAAAGAAAAGGGTTTAAGGAGTTAGCCATATTTGGCATTCTAGAAAGCACACGAGAAAAGTGTGACCCGACTAAACATGCAAAGTGGATAAGGTGCCATCCTGGTGACTTGGTGACCAAGAAAGGAATATTCCACGTGATGGAAGGATCTAGAAAGAAATCATTGCAAGAAGTGGAGAGCTTGGATTAGAGTAAGCATGATCCATTGGAGGACCACATGGACACTTGGAAAGCAATCTAATCCTAAAGGAAGGCATGGTGGTGGATGCTAAAGCTATATATAGATATTCTCGGGTAGAAGAAAAGGCACTATCAAGGGAGAGAAGAGGGATCAATATAGAGGGAATGAAGGGCGAAGCTCTGTAGAAATAATAAAAGGTTATAGAGGGTTAGGGTTCTCATTAAGAGGACTGTAGGAGTGATAACATATCTAGAGGGATGGGTCTATGATAATTTTTTTGTAATATGGAAAGCATAGCTAGGGATTTTGATGCATGAGTCTTATTTGCATTGATGCATTGGCATGTTATGGCCTTGGTGAATGTAATGTGGTTATTGAACTATGATCAATATGAATATATGGTTATATTCTAAGAATATAATGTTCATGGATGTAAACCCTAGTGCCATTTCTTTATGTTATGGATCAGATCTGTTATTTGTATGATGTTTCTCTTGATTATGAATGAGTGTATTGATATAATAACTCATCTTAGGCTCTCAGAATGAATGCATGGTCCTTTACCTTTTACATCTAAGTTTCTATCACTAAGCAATGTATTCTCACAAAACTCACATAAAGGAGGGTATTGATGCCCATGCGTGCCTCGAGTGAGTGCCCAACGTCCACTGGGTGATATACCAACACGCATGGGATTAGACTGTTGTTCTAAGGGCACAAAAATGAGTACATCTTGGTTTCATCCTTAAAAGAATAAATAAATGACAGGACTCGAATAGTTGGAACAAAGAATGAAGGAATGAAGAATGGAAGAATTAAAGAATGGAGGAAAGAAGAAGAATATGTTTATTCTTTGAAGGAGGAGTGGGAAATCCTTCCTTATATCTACCTCAATCTTCTCCCAGGCATCTACTTCATTCTATGCTTCCTGGAGTAGGTCACCCACCAGAGTGCTTACCTCATCAAAACTCATCTCATCCCCTTAACACCCATTATATCAACAATCCCTTCTAGTTGTTTGCCAAGGTCGTCCAGTGCATCCATCCTGTGGGTGATTTGGGGATATAACTCCTTCAGATGGTTTTTGATCGAGCCTATGAGGGTATCGATGGATTCAGAATTATTCTCCACCTTGGATAGGATCCTATCCTATTCTTCTCTAATCTCCTTATTATTTTCCTTAAACTCCGTGAGATCTTCTTTATAGGTGGTAACTAAAATGCTTTCCACTCTATCTCTATCCATGTAATTGTCATAAGAATCTTTGGCTATTTACACGACAGATTTTACATTGGTGAGGAGTTTGGTGTACTAGGTGACTACTTCCACAACCTTCAACTTCTCCTCCTTCTCTTGGTGTGCCAGTGCCTCTTCTACTGACTCTAAGGTGAGTGGCTGCCTTTCCATTGTAAGGATGTGAGTTAAATCTTCCAAGCACTACAAGGTTGATTCAAAATTCTACTCCGACGACGCTAGGTCTGGATGCTTTAAGATAATAACATCTATAATCATTTCTACCTTCTTGTAGACCTCTCACACCTTTTCCTTCTCCTCTCATAGCTCATGCCTTAGCTATGTGCTGATCAACTCTTCTTGCTTTAGGTCCTTGTTCTTTTCAACTAGCTCCTCCTTTTTCTTCTCCAATTCCCCTTCTAGGAATCTCACCCTGGTCATTTCTTCTGAAAAGTCTTACCTCAACTAAACACTATCACATGAACCTACAAATGAGAGAAACATGCATAAAATACAACAACACAATGGAGAGGAAAGAGAAACACAATAAAAATGAGCTAGGGTTGAAGAAACACCACAAAACATGATTTTTATTGCTTCAAAACATGCACAAACCATTTACATATGATGCACAAAGGAATAATTACATTACATGCCCAAGAGAAGGCTCGCAACTCAAATGGAGTTGAGGGAAAATTTTTCAAGAGTTTCCCCAGCTCCTAAAATGTCTCTCCTCAAAATGAGGGGGTCGACTACATTATATAGAAAATTTGTCTCACCTACTGACAACCTTCATTAGTTTCTGTATGGAGGAATGGGAAACCATACCGATCTACTTTCCAATGGTAATTTTATGTTAGAAAAGACATGGCAGCCATGATTCATTAAACTAATTGTTGAGGTACCTTGTAGGATTCCATTAATGCCCGGTCTATAGATGGCCTTCTTTGCTAGCACTCGATAAGAATGGAAGAAGTTGTCTACCAATAAGGGAGGGGTTGTTGCATGACAAGAAGAAATGATGTCCCATGACAATGAGTGAAGGTTGACACATGACATGAGGAAGGTGCTTGATGCACAACAAGGGAGAGGTGGTTGACATGTGAAAATGGGGGTGGTGATGTATGACAATGAGGGAGGTAATGCATGACATAAAGAGAAAGAGGTTGACATAAGACATCAAGCAATGGTTGATGTGTAATAGAAAACAACGTTGACACACGATAGTGAAATGGTTCACGAAGTTATTAAGATGGTTGAAGTGTGACAAGGAAATTATTGATTCATGGTTGACATGCAACAATGAGGCCAATTGACGTTCGATAACAAGAAATGGTCCCAAACCTTCACCGAGGATCACCAACTCACCGCAAAACCTAACATTCTAGATAACTCATAAAATCTCAATTTTTTACTTGTGATCCATCCTGAGCTATCCTCTTCTAACACTCAACGTTGAATTTTATGGCCTCCCGAACATCCCATAATTTGAATGGCTAAGTCATTTTATAATGAAATATGAAAATTAACCTTGGGGTGAATTTGGGATAACAATTTCTAGCCTTAAGTGTTGGATGGTTTAGGAGGAGGTAACAATATGAGTGATTGTTGAATCCATTTTTCTAGCATAGCTCAATAGTGTCCCTTTGATGTGGAGGTGGAAGGAAATGATGTTTATTTTGATTTAACTGTCTTGGGAGGTGTTTCCTTTGGTGTGGGTTCTTTGGTTATTTTTTGATAAGTAGTTTTTGATTTTTGATAGGTGGTATGGATGAGGATGGGGCCTGGGGATAGAGATCTGATGTTTGATCCTTTATATAGAAGTAGTGGAACAATTTTTAATGGAAACATTTTTATATGGGGGAGGAAGGAAACTTTGAGGGTCACATAGATGATACTCGGTTTGTGAAGTCGTCATAGAATTTTTTGTAATTTAGATGATTGGTTGTTTTTGAGGTGTTTGTGAATGATTATTAGAAGGGACAGGTGAAGAGGATATGGCTATAGATGTAGAGGGTTTATTCTAGACTGTAGATTATGGGGATGTTTTTGATTGTTCAGATGTTGATTCGAGTGTGTATTTGTAACGTGAAACATTTTATTGATGGTGTTTATGGTATGGTGGGATTGTACGTTGTTTATTTGGGGTTGACTACTCGATGGGGGATGATTCAGAAATGGTTATTTGAAGACGTCAAGGTTATGATTTTGAGGAGAATTAGGGTTTTCTAAGTGTAGTTATCCTTTGTTAATCAGATCCTGAAGGGCATTGTAGAATGAAAAATGCCTTTTGATGTCATGACCTTTGACCCTATGGTATTTATAATAGTCATTATCTCTGTACCAAGAGGGTTTAGAAATGGAGGTGTCGATAGGATGGATGGGTGGAAGGGAGATCATATTAGTGGTGAGGAGTTTGTTAAATAACTCAGTGTAGGTCTATCCAATATGGGTATAATTACATTAGGGGTGGGAACGTTTACTAGCTGAATGCTCTTTCAGAGCATATTTGATGACTACAACATTGGTTGATGATTTTGGCTTGTCTTGACTGGAAGATGATTTGGATGGGAAATTGGATTTTAGTTTTTTTTGGTCTAAGTTTGACTCTACCTTCTTCAAGAGCACAAAGTTCAAGTTTACGGGCCATAACAAAGGATTCATCAAATGTTTGAAATGATTGGATTTAGAGTGTGGAAGAAATATGTTTTACGCATGAACAAGAAAATAATTCTATTAGTTCTGTCTATGGGAGAGAGAATGATAATTGATTTATTATACCCCTCTAGTGGGCTACAAATTCAGAAATGGATTCATCTTCAAATTGTTTAATAACATATAGGTTTGTGATGGTGATTTTACAGGTGATATTTATTGAAAAATGTTCAAGAAATAGTTGGGCAAGTTGTGTGAATGAAAAGAGGGAGTCTTGTGTGATCTTTGTTATACTAGTCTAAAGTAGAGCATGCTAAAGACATGGGAACATCCTTGTCCTGGTCATGAGATATAAGGTAAAAAATATGATGAAAGGCTTAGAGGTGTTGGGGTCTTCCTTAATAAAAAAATATAAGGAATTTGGGAAGCTCCTAGTGAGGAGGATAAGCCTTATATGGTACAAAGGGGTGAATAGGTTTATTACATATTTGTTCGTATGATAGTGTATTCTTGGGACCCATGGAAGCATATTCAAGGCTGGATATGTGGTTTATTAAGGCCTGAAGAGGGTTGATATGTGGTTTTTGCTATGTACTAGATGAGGATGAACTAGGTTGATTAAATGAGAATTGATTAGGTTGTTGATATGATTGGTATTTTTGTGGGATGTTTTGTTGGAAGGGAATGTTTTGTTGAGGGATGTTCATAGGAATGTTATAAGTAGGTTGCAAGATTAAAGGTTGTGATGGTTGGATATATTGATACTGAGGAGGGATGGATGTATTAAAAGGAGGTAATGATTATTGTGGTGTATGTTGAAAGGGAATAGATGTGTGGATAAGGGGATGAGAATACTGAGGTGTTTGTTGAAGGGAAAAAAGTGAAAATAAGGGGTTGTGATGATTGTGGGATGTTTTGAAGGGGAATAGATGCATGGATAAGGGGCTGAGATGGTTGTGGTATAGCTTGGGAGGAAGTAAATGATTGTGATGGTTGAGGTACATGTTGTGATATAAGTGGGGTCAAAAATTATTGTGAATACAGATGAGTACCGACAACAATGCCACTATTGATCAAAGGTGAAGATATGGGGATAAACATGGCAGTGTTTTGAAGGGGTGGTATTGTTTTTTTAGATGATGGTCGCTGAGGTATGCTAATAGAGACATTGACAAAACTCATAGGGGTATTTGAATGATAGAGGAAGTTGGAGGGGTTTGTGTGGATGAAGAGGTGTTTGTATTATTTTGAGGGGGTGTTGAACTAGTTGAAGGATTGGGTTGTTGAATGGTTGTGTCTTGTGAAGAAATCATGTTAAGGTAAAAATTAATCATGGGAACCAAAGACATGACAATAGATGTTTCCGATTGACTACTTTAGGGTAGGAATATATTTTTTGGATGAGAGGTTCATGGATCAGATTGATAAGATGGGAAAAATTGTAGGAAGGATTGGGTGTATATGGACACAATTTAAGTAATGATGATTGAAGATGGATACCCCTAGTAGTAAGGTATGCATTAAGAGCCATGGGGTTTGAGTCAAGGATTTATGAGAAGACGAGGTCCCTACTATTTAAGAAGCTGTGGACTAAGGGGATCAAGTATTTTGGATAAAGAATATTGACTCTTTGGGAGAATGTGGGTTTTCTTGATCTTTGGGTGGGGGTAAAGTAGAATTTTATCACTCATGGAAGGAACGCTAGTCATTTTGAAGATGTTGCTGAGTGTTATCAATGGAACATGCAATATCATCTATCATTTTTTCTAGATTTTCAAATTAGGGTGTTGATAAAAGTTCTTGGCATTGATCAATGAGTCATTGGGATTCATCTAGTTGAGTTTGGGCTTGTAACATCCTCATTTTAGACAATAGAACAAGTCAATTTTTTTTTTTTTTTTTTTGATAAATGCTTCCTGGTTCTAAATACAAAATTTAGAACTCACAAATCAAATAACCATTCATATAACAGATAACCATATGCAGCTGTAATGACTCGGAGTACCTCCGATCTATTCATTCCATGACTCGGTAATCTACCGATCTATTCATGAGTAATAAGAGTTGGCGTTATTATTTAACACATCACTCTTGTGGTTCTCTTCCCTATTCTAGGATTCAGAATGCTCTGTCCAAGGAACCTAACTGAATAACTGTTACCATTATTCATCGGCATCTCATCCCTTAGACCAGGTGACTCAGGACAACGCAATCGAAGACTTGCGATACTTTGGCCAAAGATTTGAAACATACTGCTTATGTCTCGTATTCCTTAACGGCATACTCGTCAATCTGGAATACGTCCTTCACCCCATTCTTATGTTATGTAGAATGTCTTATACCGACTTCTGTCAGTCCCTATTATCCCAAGTTAATCACTCGGGAACGGATTAGTAAGGTGACCACGTTATATGGATGCTCCCGAGGACTAGGGATAAGATGACATACTGGGTCAATCCTAATTAAACCAGTGTGTCAAGATACCCCGAGTCTCCTAGGCAGCCATATAATGTGACCCCATACCTAATCGGTCCCAAAGTAACTTGTACGAGTTAAAGGTGTAAATCTTAACGATCAATGCAAAGGGTGTCGTCATAAGTCACCTGCATTGTGGTATCTTCGAGAAGATCCTAATCTTCTCGAAGGTACAACCCTGCAGTTGTCTTATGCCGTCAACCTTTAAATCCGCCTCGAAAAGATCTACGTATTAATAAGCATTACGCACATAGAGTTAAATTATATTAAAAGACGTTCCCCTAAGGTTAGCCTTTCCCGATCCCTGGATTCTTCTTCCTAGGATGACCTTTCTCAATAAAACCCATTACACAGAGGAGTTATTAAGGCCAAGGTCTCATCAAGGAGTTCATAGAATATACATAATTCTAAAACAACGGAATTGGACAATATCTCATAAACTTCACATGAGATTGCCATCTGAACCCCATTAGGTTTATATCAGTTCTCATAACTGAATTTATATCATACTTATAAGTATCAAATATAAATGATTCAGAATCCAATTAAATGTTGTCCTGTCATAATCAGGACTAGGGATTAATAATTTAATTCAGTTTGTTTAGCGTTCTGCTTAGGTATATTTTAACCCTATCTTCCAAAAAGATAGTTACCTAAATTTCCATTTAACCGATAGAACATCTTTGGAACTACTAAACAATCATAAGAATTCAATCACATATTCTTGTAAAGCTTGCATTGATAATCTCCAAAGTCTCCAAATTATATATTAATAACAATGCTCTTTAGATCATTTGAACCGAAGAAGGTCAAACTATCAAGATAAGAATACAAACACATAAGTAACAATATCAATTTCCATTCCTTTCAGAACTAATCAAATACATTTTATGCATTCAGCATACTTGATACAATACTCAACGGAAGAAGAACATCTTTCCTCTTATAGTACATTTAAAGAAATTCAAACTGAAATTCTACTTAAAATCAAATCTAAACAATCTGATCATCCTATCAGATCTGCATGCTTTTACCACTTACGGCAACCATCTGCAAAAATAGTCAACATGGGTCAGTTCGATGAACTGAGCATGATAAGCACTAACTCTTAAAACAATTGCAATCCACCAACTGTTTTCATTAAACAACCTGTTTAAATGAGATCAATTCACCAAACAAGTATACATATTTCAGACTATGCTGATGTAATACAAAAATGACTACAAACGCGTAACTCTATTATTGTTACAGAATAGTCCTAAATACTTCCCAAATATTTCATCACAATATTAGAAATCAAGAAGAACGAAAGTATCCAAATCAATTATCCATCTGAATTCCTAAAACAACAAACTTCAGACAGATCATTTCATTCAACAGTAAAAGGAATATCATTACAAATCATGATTCCATAAAAAGGATCAAAACAGTTCCAACGGTTAGATAAAAATATCAACATATATTTTCATAACAGAAGAGAAAGAAAGCAAGTCATTCATATTTCCCTTCATCACGTTCGTGACTGTACCATCTCCTTAAATGGAAAACATTCACCTTACATGCATACGAATAAGTCAGACGAGCCACAAGAAGAATCACTGTTTTGTTAACATCAAATATAACAAAACTTCTGTACAGTAGCTATCACGCCAACAGTGATGACTATCTACCAAACAGACTCCACATGACCTTCACATGAAACAACAAACAAGAAGATATTCCCCACATCGCCTGTCGAGGAGCAGTCGACGGCTCAAAGTTCAGTCAAGCTCAAGGCAGGATAGTCATGCAACAGAATACGTAAACACGGTTACAATCCCATACATCAACCTACAGTCCCCTTCTAGTCCATAATAAACACTACAAGGCTTTCGGACCCAAGGTCGAAATCAAGGAGCTTCAATTTTATCGCAGTCAATAAAAGACTCTTTGACATTAAGTAAATTGATGTTTCACTAAGACTTATGCAGAGATAATCATACAAAATCCCCTTAACATGCACAAATACCTCATCAAACTCGGGATAAACAAAAGAAACATAATATCTCGTATTCACATCCGAACATGTTCGAGTTTGAAGTAAGGTATTCACGACTCACTAAATAAAAAGCCAAATTACATAATGTCAAATTTGTTTAAAGAAGTCCAACCAAGCCAAAAACATTACATGTTCAAAATCAGGCTTATCTGACGGTGACACGATTACTTATCAAAGATTTAAAACTAAATCCGTATATCAGTATTCACGAATAAGCTTCTACAGAAAATGAAATACAAGATAAATACAAGTTAAAGATTCCAATCATGCCAACAATGGTCGATATTCACAATCAGGTAAGCAAATCTAAATACTGATTTCAAAACAAGGAATCCGACTGAACCCTTATATCAATATTCACTCAAGCTTACATAGTGGAACATAATAAGTACCCAACTGAGTCTGAACCACAATTCCTTGTAAAACAAAGGTATTCGTTACAAAATAACAGAAGTCGTATTACCTGTTACTCCTTTAAGACTAAGATAAAACAAATTACTAAGATTCCAATATATATAGCTTCCACAGTGGTCTCAAAATATACGAATCATTCAAAGGACTCTACAGAGTCGTTTCGATTACAACAAACATAATTATATACATATTGCATACTGTCAACGGGTTGAAACCCATAACCACAACGCAAGGAAAAACAACCTCAACAGGGTCGCGATGAGATACAATAACACAACAAGTTATTTATTAACAAATAACTTTAAAAGACAAAATGAAACCCAACAAGAATCAATAACCACCACTAATAGTAACCACGACAGAGCTAACAAAAAGTTCAATAAAACCGAACAATCAAACAACTGTCCATCTGTATTCCCTCCAACGAGTATCAAAAACAAGCATCGATGACAAGTATAAATCAACAAGCATCACAGTAGCCTGTACACATCACGAGAACAATTCATGGGTTCTCACAGAGCAGGTCTAGCATACATTCATTTCATATATTTCACAAACTTAAAGCCGGAATGCAAAACACAAGGAAATATAGCCACAGTTCGAGATACAATAAACACCCATCAAGGGTTAAATTGAAAAACCGAACCAGTATGAAGATACAGTGCCAAAAATCACACAAGATTACCATAGAAACCAACCAATTCCAAAAATCATCTGAACAGAGTTGTTCTAATGAAATCACTTGAAAGACAGCAAGATTTTTAAAGGTTAGGGCCTAACATGCCTGGATATTTGCTTAAAATTTCGAAGCAGACCACTGAAAGAGCTCAAACCTTCTCCTTCTTTTCCAAGTTAGATCCACCAACAGAAATTTACTATTTCCATGACTTATATATTTTCCTTGCCAGAGGAAAGAGCTAGTTACGCTCATACTTGCCATGCAACACCAAGAAGACTGGTGCGAAGAACCAGTGAACAGACAGAAGGAAAACCGGAGCGCATGCAAAACCAAACAAACAATCAACTTTCCATTTTGCATGCTTCCCCAAGAAATCCGAGCTCGAAGCCCGAGTGCATTGATTGCATTAATTCCCAGTTTCCCGCTCAAACTCCACTGCCACTGACCGCCATAGTTGGCGATAGACAAATAAAATTCCAAGACCATTTCCAATTTTGGTGACCTGCCACGTCGGCTCAAGATAGCCGTTATAAAACCTCCACCAAATTACCTGTCTTTCATACTTATCCACGCATTTAATAACATAGAAACTGCCGCCCATGGTTCGCACCCCTTCCATAGGTCCCCTTATTCTTTTCTCAATAGTTAGGCTAGTAACTTAGGTTAGGATTTAGGATTACACTGGTTTAACCACTTAGCACATAAATACTAACTTAGAACATTAGCTCTTAGCCTAGGTCTAGGTTAGATTAACACTAATCTAACCCCTAGGTTAAGTTTAGTTTTAGGTTACTAACATTAATAATTCCAGTTAGGTCTAACATTTCATATACTCAGAAAAATACCTACAACATGCATTCTCGAACAGGGTTCACTCCTGTACTGCCATTAGGCTACAGAATTATATGCAACAGAATTATTACCTGGTCCATGACCAAGACCTTCCAGATATACTTCGATATCGGGAACCATTCCATTTCACACGATCAACCTGAGTTAGACTCGGGATTGGCTTTATTCAATGAATTCAGACCTTGCAACCTGTGAAAGGTTTATAATTTTTTTTAATTCATCACAAATAACTTAAAGCACCACTTGGATCAATACCACTGATGTAAGGCTAGGTCTTAAAGATGAACAACTTCATAATTCGTTCCGAGATCAGATTAAACTCAGATGCAAAATGAAATAAATAAAAGAGTCCAATCATAATCCGACTCAGTCAAAGATCTGCAAAGAAGATACAGTACATATCAAGCATGACTTCTGAATCAAGGAACACATCCTTTTACACAGAAATCACATATCAACACTTGTATACTTAGGAGGAAGTAACAACAGTTCAGGGTGTTACAGGGCTTGTGGTAAAGTTTGATGGTATTGTGGTGTGGATTTTTAAAATGGACTAGAAATATTTTTTGAGGCCTGGATGAGAGATTACTATCTTATAAGTACCATATTAACAAAAACACAATCACATAACAAACGAAAAAAAAAAATATGGGTTGATTACAAACAATAAGAAAAATTACACAGAACGAATTTAATTATCTTGATTCATTAAGAAAAAGTGGAATGTATAAAACCATGTATAAGGTCCTAGGAAATGGGCATCTCTGGATGGTTTTAGAAATGTTTAAGGCTACTGTCCTCAATATACTTGAAGGTACATGAGGCCCAAATCTATGCTAGTGCTAGTACAAGGCCTGGTATTGGGGCCTACCCTCTAGTTTCACAATCCCACAATGATAAGGGAGTTGAGTTCTTAGACAATATACCGATAACTAGTTGTTTATTTTCAGCTAGAACACTGATTCGGTTTTCCTATTGGGTGATGAAATCCCAATAGTTATCACCTAGGTAGGAGTGTTTGATGCAAGTTTGATATTTGATGTGATTTGGCTATGTGTGAGGGAAGAATTAAGTGAATGCAACAAATTAATCCTTCTAATTAATTTATTTGATGAAACAAGATCAAGGTTAATTTTAAATCCCAAAAGAATGATTGAATTCGATGAGGAAAAACAAAAAATGCAATGCTTAAAAAGAAAAATAAAGGAAAATTACTCACCTCACTAACGCTTCCTTTTTAATTTTTTTAAGCAAAGAAATAAAAGCAAGTAAAATCCTTCAAAAGTAGAACCTACAAAAATGTTAACAAAAGATAGAAAACATCGCAAGAAATGATGTTAGGGACTGACTAACTAGGTAATCAAAAGCACTCACAGAGATCATCGGTGATTGAAAAAAACACGAGACAATTAACATAATCGCTTAGCAATTTGATGGATTGCTAGCAATTGTAAGCGAAGGCCTAAAATTTAACAAAAATGATTTAAATGAAATTAAAACAAGCTGAAGAAGGGACCAAGGGTCCTATCGGGCATGCCAAAATGTTCAGAGATGTTTTTAATTTTCTACTCAAATTAATGCAATGAAATAATAAAAATAAAACTGACCTTAGAAGATGCAAGGTTTACTAATACCCATAGAGATGGATGTTAAAGATGGTGTTCGATAGAAGTTGATCAAGTACAAATGTATGTGTAAGTCCTCCTGTCCTACAAAAAAACTTGTGCTCAAAGAAAGTACATAGAAAGGATTAGATAAATGGATAGGAAAGCTACTCGATAAAGGCCGATTCCAGGAATCCAAAGGGAATTCCTTGGAGGATGTCATCTCACTATTAGACAATTAAGTAGATTAAAAATGCAATAGTTTGGAAGAAGGTAAAGATATATAATTAATATAAATAAGTAAATAGAGGGTAAGAATCTCTATAACTCCATATGAATGGGAAGGTCCTATATGGCTTTGAAAGTGGCCCAAGTGAGGGTAGATGCAATCTGGACACATTCAAAGTAGTCATACCATAAATCCTTGGTCTCTTGTTCGATCTCATGAAGGAATTCAAATTGATCTTCGATGTCTTGGTTGGTATCAGTAAATTGAATTGTGAAAAGTGTGATCTCATACAAGATATTGTCTTATTCCCGAGAAAAGGGTGCTTTGAACTATTAGAAGGTTGTAAATGCTGGTAATTTCATGTGATTGACCAGGTATTTCCATCTAACAGAGATCCATTCTCAAAGACATGTTAGAAGCAACATATATGATGAAAATTGATGAATAAAGTTGAAAAAACGATGATAAATTTGATAAAAATATATATTTAAAAAGAATCTCTGGTGATTAGGCCAATCACTAGTGATTGAGGTGAATCACTGACAATTTTAGAGAATTGTGACAGTTTAATAAAAATGAGTGTTTGATGATGTAGAATGATGTTTCAAACTATTTAAAAGATAAATGTGATTGATAAAAGACAAATGAAGATTTTAGGAATACCTTGAAAGTGTAGTGGAGCTAAAAGATGCCTCAAACCTTATCTGGGGATGATCTGAGTTGACAAAGAATGTTATGATGTGGTATGCGGCTTGAGTGATGAAAGTTCATCTCCAAGTACTTGAATATTCTTGATGATGATTCCTAATGATAGCCTTGTTGTCTTTATGTTGGTGGTGAGATGTAAGATGCTAATGCTTGAGACAGTTAGTTTGGGCTTGGAGATTCAAAATCTGGGATCTGGAGAAACATCGAGAACTGCTATTTATAATCATTAGTGATACAACCTGAATCAACGATAATCTAGGTTTTTCAGGATTTTAAGTGGTTAAAACCACTTCTAAATGAATTTATTTAGTTTTGGAATTTGGGTAAATGGTTGGGAAGATATTGGAGGTCAAAGTGTAGGGGTTAGGATGGTTATAGATTTGTTTTTGATTGATTTTTAAATTTGTTTTTGGTTCTCAAGTGGTTTTAGGTGGTTAAGTATAGATTTTACAAGCTGTAAGAGAGGTATTTACATGAAGTAAATATGATGAAATATTTTAGACTTAGGATAAGGTGTATATGAGTTTAAATGATGTATTTGATTAATATATTGTGAAGGTGAATGTAAATGATAAAGAAAACGAAGAGTGTGAATTTTTAATATCTACACAACCAATATATGTAAATGTAGTGTATGAGTGTGATGGAATGGTATGCAATGTGTGAATGTGGTATGAGTGGTGTGCCCCATTAGCGGATGTGTATGAGATGAGGCTCATTTATAAAAGAACCCTCCACACTCAAGAACAAACCCTAGAAATAGAGTGCATCATTAGGAAATGGTTTGAGAATGTGTGCTAGAAAGATAGATCATGAAGCATATAGCATGAATAAGTGTGAATGATGTGAGGTTCACTTCAAAATTAAACCCTTAAAAGTTGAGTATGAACCCCGGAACTAGAGTGCATCATAGGGTAATGAGTGTGTGATAATAGATGCTAGAAATATGTATTGTGAAACATAGAGTGTGAAGTGTAGTAGTAGACACTAGAGATAGTTGATCGGGAGATGGTGGAAAAAATATGTGATCATTGTGAACAAGAGTAGCCAAAGTATGTATAGTGCATGCAAGGATGTATACCATATATAGAAAGTAGTATGTGTACCATGAATAGAAGGATCCATAAGTAAGCATGAGTATAAAAGTGTGTATGGAGTAGTATAGGAGTGTAGAGAGATGTAGCAAGGTGTGCCCATAGTGTAGATATGAGAAAGTGTTACTAGAAATATTGACGTGAATTGCAAAGCAAGAGTAATGTATAGATGTGTATGTGAATAATATGGATAGAAAAATATTGATTAGAACATGTGACTATGAGGGGGAGAGTTCAATTCCCCTAAGTGTGTAAGTGATGGAGATCTATTTGAGGATGGAAGAGAGACCATGCCATGGTGGCGGATGTGGCAATGTGTTAGGAGTATCGGTATTGGTGTTAGGAGGAGTAGGTTTGCCAAAGTAAGTTGTAGTATGGAGAACATATGGAAATTTATTTTTGTGATGGTGAGTATGTGAAATAGTATAAACCTTAGGAGGAGATGTGGTAGGAATAAAAGGAACAAGCGAGAGGGAGATAGATTAGGCTGATTCTAGTGGATTTTGTGGGAATGGAAGGATTTTCTTTGACTCCTTTTGCATATTTTCCTAATCATATACCACTAAAACAATAATGAAGCATTTATTGATACCCAAGACCATACTTTTTGAAATTGGGAGGAGGGATGGCTAAAGTGGGGGCTTCAGGTGAATGATTAATAGTGTTGTATAAGGTAAATGGAGACGGATCTACCAAGGCATCATAAACCAAACCCTGATATAGGAATTTAATACATGCGTGAAGTGTTGAAGGGACCGCATGAATGATATGGATCTACGACCTTCCAAGGTGAATATTATAATTAAGATTAATGGAATTACATGGAATGGGATGGGAAAAGTGCATGTCACAACAATATGATTTAATTTAATTTGAATTAAATCTAAATATTGCAGAGTCACTACTAAAATAAATGATGTATAAATGCTAAAATACAAAAATGACACAAGTAAACTAAGATGTAAACATGGAACCCTAAACAAAAGAGATATACAAAGAAACTTAACTGATTTACACTCAATCTGGAACTGATCTGGACTGGGAAAAGTGATGAAGAGGTTGGGAATAGTGTTGTAAATGCTCAGTATAAATCCTACAACTCACAAACATAGCTAGACATGGGTGCCCACACTACGACAAGAGCACCAAGGCATTGGAGACTACTCTGAGTGCCCATGACTGTGTAAATAGTTAGAAACTGGTTTTTACTATGTCGTAAGAGTATTGTAGTTGTTTCATGTTGATTTCTGATAGTCACTCTTTGAATGCCGAAGGTACCCATAGCTTGCAAAAGAGATGTTCACGTGCATAAGCGCACAAACCACATCAAACCTAAAAGAAAAATACTGAATGTGGAGTCGATGACCTCGATACAGTCACCCCGAGAGTGAACTTACAACCGAGCATTGCACTACATCTCAGACTCAATGTAGTTCTTGTGAGTGTGTAGAAATTGTGCCCTAGGATTCCCTTTTGTAAGATGTAATTGATAACGGGTTGTAGCTAGAATGTAACAATTTAGTAGAATGTGTGGATGGAATTTAATAAACATCCTCTTCCTTTCTTTGTGTATGAGAGTATGTAATCCCTTGTCCCTTGAATGGATGCTAGATGGATGCTTTAGAGTGATTTAGGCCCCCTTTGGATGCAAGCTTAGGTGATGATAGTAATACTTAGTGCTTGGTACTTCATTTTGAACACATAACTATGTATTTATATGATTCCCTTGTTTGAATTTCATAATTGACAACTAGAAGGATGGCCCATAAGTGAAAAATATGCCCAAAAGATAAAAGAGACCCAAAAGAGTAAGGTAGAAAAGGGTCGGGGGGATTCAAGAGGGGACATGTGTGTAAGACCAAATAGAAAATAATAAACACAAAAATAGGCCAAAGATAGTTGTTAACCACTAGTTTTCTTACTTAGGAATCATATAAATACTAGTATGATTTTAGGACCTAGAAATGTACCCAAGTGCATGATTTTGTGTCTACACACTTTATCTTCATACAATATCATTATTTTTTACATGGTTACTACCCGCACATGTTCATGCAGTTTAACTCACACCATGGATCATGCTTCCCAATCACATGATGCAATCATTGGCCAAAAGAGAGTTGAGGGAGAATCTATCGTGTTTGGGAACATCTTTGGTAACCACACTTGAAGAACCTCTTACATCTACTTTTTCTCCTCATGATGATGATGAATTTTACAAGATCCCATCTTTTGATCCTAAGTTTTAGGAGACCTTATATCATAATCTAGAAGGCCTCACAAAATATATTGGATGATACCATTACAAGTTGGATGTTTTCAATTTGAAGATATATTCTACAGACCATGACCCCTCATCATCTACTACAAAGGAAACACATACCATTATTGTCTCTAATATTCCACACCATCTACTATCATCCACATGCATCATATGCCTTCTATAGAAACTACACAACCATTTCATCCTCGTTCCAATACAATAATTCCTCCTTTCACCCACCATACTCCACCATATTATTCATCATTTACCTACACATCCCATTCATTCTCCCACACTTACATCCATATACCACATCATCATTCTACACATTCATATACCCAACCAAACCAAAACCATACCTTCCAACATATGCCAAACATCAACCATGAATTACTAGATATGATTTGTAACCTTGAGCTTAAAATCAAGGTATGGGAGTTCCTAAAATCACATATAGTCAGTTATGTAATGAGCCTATCCACCCATAGGTCCCTATGAAACCATATCCTCCACATTTTGATATGCCCAAATTTGACAAATTTAAAGGCAAAGAGGATCCTCAAAACCACTTGTGTATGTTCAATTACACTTGTTATCTCATCAGTCACGATGACACACTTATGTTAAAAATGTTGGTGTGTGTGAATTTCCTCATCATCACTTAGGTTTCATCCACATCACGTGGTGAGTCATATCTCTTAGCGAGATCATAGTTCGAGGAGTTATATGAAAATTGGAAAATGTCATCATAGAATCTATCATTTTCATATACATCGGTGGTGTCATAGGAGTTATATTCCGTATTTGGAATCATAACTCCTCCTTCGCTCTTGAATAGAATTATTGTCTAGGTGTGGGAGTTACACAACACTCTTATATGTACCCTCCTTTTTTGATCTATGAGAATGAGTAGAACTATATACCTTATGCATGATTTTTCAATGTTTCTTGATTCCGATGATTACTTGGAGGATTCACGTACCAATGAAGTATAATATTTTTGATGTGTACAGGTTATGGATTTATCCTCATTAAACCATCGACATGGTATCAAATATCTTATTCACTAAACGTGAAATATTATTATTTTGGTTGCTATTTACTTCCAATTTAAGTTTTATCACTTCTCATGTAAGTTTTTGTTTTTTATTTATAATTTTGCTAACTAGTATTAACAACTAGCTATTTGGAGGTTTGTGCATGCGTAGGTTTTGAATTTCACCATCATATTTAGTTGGTTACAATTATATTTGGTGGGAAAGTGGTTTTAGAGGTATGTGCTGTTTTATGGTCTTATTAGTATTTTTATTAAAAGTGAATTATTTTTTAAAAAATCTACCTTTGGACCTATTCTATTCTTGTCCTCTTATTTTGCACTTTTTGGTTTAAACCATGCTACTCCTCTCCCTTTCTCACCCTGAAAAGCTCTATGGAGAGTTCCTCCTAGCTCAACTCATCGAGTTGAGTCACTATGGCAAGCTGTTTCTTTACATTTTCATTGCTCAGGCTAGGTCTTATCGAGTTGAGCTTGAGATGCTTGTTCCTTGCATTGGTTTGTTCTTTGCACATTGGTCGAGATACTTATTTTAATTAAATTGTGCTCCCTATCAAGCTGGCTTGTTTGAGCCCTATTTTACATTTTACATTACTCTTTTACATCTTTGAACCTTTCTTCCTAAGTCATGTCTTGTGTTGTGCTTTGCATTGTTTTGCATTCTCCTAGTTGTTGCATGTGGGTTCATCATTATTTTTCTGTTTGACTTAGGTTACTCTATTGGTTGCATGATCGAGCCATCCCCTTACATTACATCATTCTTCCTACCTTCTATTTTGCATTTTAGCTAAGTTTTTTTACATTTAGTCGTGTCATTTTACGTTGCACTCTGGTCACTTTCATTTCACTTGAGTAGAGTTTTCCATGGTTTCTCTTGCCTCTCCCCATTTCCCTGGTCTTCTCAACGACCACTGTGCTACCCTCTCTCGAGTCGTTGGATCTCCTACTATATCATGCCCATATTTTTCTCCCTACTATATTAGGAGAGCTCCCCGCATGTGCTACTTTTACGCATTGGCATTACCTCCCTTGCTTTGAGATTTTCATCGAGTTGCTATGATTCCACCCCACCAAGTAACTCCACATGTTCACCGACCCTTGAATGCATTGTGCCCTCCTTTGACCTTATCCTTTCAAATAAAATATCCCACTTTTTAAGCTCTTTAATTTCGATTAGTAATATAAATTTATTCATTATTTAATGTTAGAGTAGATAATTTTTTATTTTAATCTCTAAAGTCGGAGTTAATTATGTGTTCCAAAAGTGCTTTTTTATAGCGTTATTGGAATTTTTTTCTACTAATATTGTTTTGGAGTGTGTAGTGCCATTCCTATCTTTTTTTGCCTTATAGGATCCCTCATTGCATCACGGAGGTATTTTGGAATCATTTTGAGCTCTCTTTTGCATTATATTTCCTTGTTATTACTTATAGACTTGTGAGCATGTACGCCATAGTCTTACATCAAGGGGTTTCTTGCTACGACGTGAAAATATATTTCTCACACTAGACTGTGTTTTCTCCCCTTATTTTTTTTCTCATTTTGTGCTTGCTTACAGTGCTGAATTGTCATGATAAACAAAACTTGACTATGGTATCCACTCTTTTGCAGTATTACACTAATTACGAGGTGAATGACTGATTATTTCTTGACACACGGTTGCATCTCGATTATAATCAACACCTTTGAACTATAAAGTGCTAAATTGATGGGGGTGTTAATATTGTTCTGGGGTGGTTGTGTTTATTTTTTCTTCCTTTTGCATTCCTTCCTTCTACCTCTTCACCATGGATGCCTCTTAAGTAACTTTGCTGGAATTGTTTAATTTATTCAAATGGAGATCTAAAATAGTTATGGTATTACATAGTAAAAGCTTATTCGTGTCACCATGGGATTAGATAATGAATGTGATGATGAGCTTGAAAAATCTAAGTGGCTGAACTGATGTGATGAAGCCTTGGGTATTATTTGTATGTTCATTTCTCGTAACTTTCTCTTCCACATTGAGTTGTCTCGAAACACCTAATGGAGCTTGGAAATTTATTGACAAGATGTTTGGAAAAAAATATGACATGACAGAGCATGAGTTGGAAAAAGAACTACTAGGATTAAATCTTAGTGACTTTGAAAACCTACAAGCATTCTTATCAAAGTTCGTCCACACTAGATTACTTCTTGTAGATACAAAATCACGCACTTTGGGTAATTATCTAGTTATGATTACATATTCCTATTCATATGATTCCTAAGTAAAGTACTAATTAACCAATGTATTTGGCTACCTTTCTTTTTCTTTTGTTTCTCCTTTCAGTATTACACCATTACTTGCTTAGTATACCTTTTTATACTTTGGCTTTTATCATCCTAGACACCAACGCCCAACTAGGATGCCAGTGCCAGGTGCCCTCATCACATCTAGGTGCACATGACCTTAGTGTACTTTTTTTCACACTTTTTGGGTCCTTTCTAGCCATTTGAGCATCTTATATTTTTGGTAGTCATCCTTTTCAAGGCTAATTACGATATTCAAGTAATGGAATCATATAAATATACAGTTATGTCATCATAATAAAGGACTAAAAAATAAGAATTAGCTATCACCATCTAATGTTGCATCCATATAAAACCATCACAAGTGACACAAGTTAAGTTATTCTCGCATACACTTCATAGGAGGGAATTTTATTTGATTCCATGCACACATCTATTACATTTATTTACATCTAGCTTATTTCTTCTCTATCAAGTGTGACACACACACACACATGAGATACCTAGGGCAAAATTACATAGAAACACACATATTACTACATTGGGTTTGATATGTAGTGTGTGATCGATCGTAATTTCACCATTGTGACAACTAAGGACAGTCTAACCCCTCATTTTTCATCTTTATTTTTAGGATTTGATGTCTATTTGAGGGTTTACAGGTTTATATTTCATTATAGGTTTCCAACTACCTCAGAGATCTTGGTGTAACCTTAGAGAAATAAAAATGAAAAAAGGAGAACACCTTATGACACATAAAAGGATGTTTTATGATATTTTCCATAGACATATGTGCCTAGAAATAGGCCTAGGGCACCTGTGGGTGCCCCTGTCCTTCTCCAGGCACCCTAGTCCAACCTATCTATCTAGATTTACATTTTTAGGTCTTTATGTGACACTTCTACCATTCTCGACACGGTCCAAATTTCACTACAAATCATCTAAGGCTTCCCACCCTCTCTTTTTGCTTAGGGTTTGGTATTTTTGCTTCGTTTGCTTGAGTATCATTTCTATGTTTAATTATATATTTATTTACTTGCTACAATAACATCATATTAGGATATCATTCCACATTTAACTTAATCATTTTTGTGAAACTGGACTTGATCTTCATGCTCTTAGGATTCTCATCTTTATAGGGTCTTCTAGTCATGAACATCTCCATCCATTCCTACCTACAAAATCATCGACTATATCAATAAGCTTTAAAAATATTTAGCTACTACTTATATTCCTCCTCACACCTCACCTGAATATGTATACCATAAGTTCAGTCCACCCTATCTCTTAATGAGGATCAAATAAATTTCATATGAGATAAGCTACGTTTTCAAGTAATGTTAGATCATGACCCCCTTATATATTCAGGTTTGTATCAATAATATCGGGGTCAAGTGCACCTTAGTAGAAAATGAGTCTAGCCTCAAAATTTGTAATATAACCTTTCTTCATCACTTAGGCTTGTCTAAAAATTCTTTATATCTTATTTCTATTCATGTATTTGATAACATTCCCAAGCATGTCTTAGGCACTATTACTCTCCTTGTAATTATTAGTCTATGCATAATCACTATTCCATAACATGTCATGCCCAATAACCTCAATTATAATATTCTTCTTGGCCGACATTAGATCCATGCCATGAATGCAATCCCCTCTACTCTGCATACATGACTTAAATTACGTTATCAAGGAGTTATTTATGATGTCACAACTGATTCTTACCCTTTTGACTATTTCCATTCTATTGAGCAATCCAATGATACTCCTTGTTCCTCTGCTCTTACTCAAGACTTTTCTAAATATGGAATAGGATATGAGTATTTTTTCCACTATGAATTCTACGATACGAGCTTATTTCAGAAAAAACATAAAGTCACAATGCTTGGGATATTCCCATACAATCTCACAAATTTGGATTGAGATATCATCCCCCATCTCTCCCACCTTCGGAATCTTATAATTCCTTTCATAATTCTTCACTTCCTTTGGTACATCCTGAAACCATTAGTGATGCTACCTCTACCATTTGGGATAGTTTATATGAATTCTCTACTAATTATGCTCTTCTAGAACACATGGGATTTTATGATCAATTTCCTTCCTTTCACCACAAGAGGCATTCTCCATCGTCCCTCAATGTTACCACTTACTTTGGAGAGTCCAATACAACTCCTCACACCACCAATCCTCCTTATACTATTCCTACTAATCTATACATTGAGGATCGGTATGCTATTATCCATGAAGAAACAATTCAACACAACCTTGGTACATCTAAAAATCCATAAATAATTTTTATTGTCTCTCTAACCCTTGATGAGTAAAAATATATTAAGCAAGTCCTTCATGATTTATATGAAATTTTTGTATGGTAATATAGTGAAATGCCAGGTATTGATCTAGCTATTGCAATGCATAACCTTTTCCTTGACCCTAGTTCCAAACCAGTCTAATAGAAAATTTGTAAAATGCACCCAAAAGTGGCAATCCTAGTCAAAGAAGAAATAAAAAATTACTTGACGCTAGTTTTATCCACTCCGTTGATGGTATTGAATGGGTATCCAATATTAAACCCATTATGAAGCTAGATGGTCATTGTGTCTATTATTGCACTGAATTTCATAATTTAAATAAAGCTTGTCTCAAATATAGTTTCCTTTGCCTCACAATGACACAATTTTTGATTCTACAAATCGGATATGATATCCTATTAATCATGAATTGCTTTGCGGGTTACAATAAAATTCAAAATCAACCCTGCTGACCATGAGAAGACTTATTTCACCACACCATGGGGAAAAATTTGTTACATTGTCATGCCCTTTGGCCTTAAAATTTTTGGGGCCACTTATCAATGAGAAATGATGCACATATTTCATGATTATATTCACAAGATTATTTTGATGAAATCTTGGATAAATCCTGATGTCATTCCACCCATGCCAAAGACTTACAAATGTTATTTAAACACTTACGTCAATATCACATACGTCTAAATCCCAAAAATGTCTTTTTGGGGTCACAACTTGTAAAGTCATTGGATATATCATCTCGTAATGTGGCATTGGAATTGATCCTAATAAGATTAAATCCATTGTCGACATGCCACCAAAAGTTTTGTTACATCAACTACGATCATTACAAGGAAAAATTCAAGCTATCTGTGATTCATTACATAGCTCATTGATAAGACTCAACCATTTACATGCCTCATGAAGAAGGATACTAAGTTTGTATGGGATGAGTAATGCTTTGAAAAGCATTTGATGACATAAAATCATATATTTTAAATCCACCTGTCTTAGTCCCTTCGCTAGCTGATCGACCTTTCTTATTATACATTTCTGCCACGTTTCATGCCTTAGGGGCCTTGCTAGCACAACATGACAATTCTCAATGTGATCATGTAATTTATTACATCAGACATATGATAATATCTTATGAATACAACTATAGCTACATCAAAAAGCTATGTCTCGACCTTGTCTTTGTTGTGGATAAATTGTGTCATTATCTTCTTAACAATGAGGTACATATCATCACCAAGGTAGATCCATTACGATACCTCTTGTCCCATACACATCTATCGGGACATATAACATGTTGGGTTATTCTTCTCACCAAATTTTATTTCAAATTTATACCGCATAAAGTGATTAAATGCCAAGTCATAACAGATCAATTAGCTACAACACCCCTTCTCAATGCATATCCCATCTATGACTCATTCCGTGATGATTTCACTACTTATAATGTCGATCTTGATACATGGAAAATGTATGTTGATGGATCTTGTTGTCATTATGGCACTTGGGGCTGAGATATTTTCATCATCCCACGGGGTGATCCACTCCCCTTTGTATAAAGATTGGGGTTTTCACGTACTAATATTATCATTGAATATAAATCCCTCATCCTCGGCCTTCTCACTACTCAAAATATCTTAATTCATAACTTATGCATAAATGGTGATTCTTAACTCGTCATAAATCAACTAAATGATACATATAACCCAAAATGGGAGCACTTAATCCCATACAACATGCTTGTAAAATATATCTTGGTTATATTTGAGTCTTACTCTATTACTACCATTCCTCGTAAGGATAATTGTCATGTGACACCATGGGTAGTGCAACATCACTTATCCCATAAGACATTACCGATGAGAAAACCAAATTCATCATTACGTACTTGTGACATCCTTCCATCTCTGCTTTACCTCTTGCATATTATGCTATCATGCTCGATCAAGATAATTATGAATGGTTCACTCCCATTTACAACTTCTTATATAAATAGACCATTCTTGACAATTTGTAACCTCATGAAGCTTGTCGTTTGGGACATGAGGCTACCCGTTACGTCATCATTGGGATGAAATTGTTTAAGCATGCCCTTGATGGTTGACTCTTACAATTCTTAGGGCTTTCTGATATTCCCATAATTATTTCATAGATACATGACAGTATGTGTGGCGGCCATTTCTCTAGAAAATCTATGTCTCAAAATATTTTGTGTCAGGGATATTATTGGCCCACCATGGAGAAATAATTCCTTGATTATGCTACTCGATGTGAGAAGTTTAAAAGTCCATAGAAACCTCCATTACACACTTGCATATGATCTCCAACCGATCGCACCGACTTGGCCATTTTCTCTTTGGGGATTCAATCTTATTGGCATGATAAATCTAGAATCAACTGATGGACATAAGTTTATCATTACTACCACAAAGTATTTCACCAAATGGGTTGAGGAAGCCCACTACAAACTACAAATGGTACTGACATTTACACTTTCCTCACTACTCACATCATTACTTGTTTTGGCATTCCCTCTGCCATTATCACTAATAATGGATCCTCTTTCAAAAATAAGGAGGTTAAGAAATTTTGTGTGAAATTCAAAATAGACAATATTTTTCTACTCCTTATTACCCATAAGGAAATGGCCAAGCCGAAGCCACCAATAAAACTATTGTCAAAATATTATGTAAGACTGTTGCTACTAGTGGTGATGATTGACATAATCAGCTATTTTATGCTCTTTAATCTTATCATATTAGTGTACGTAAACCTACTAAAGAAACTCCTTTTTCATTGATCTACAATCTTTTGAATCTGTTATACCACTGGAACTTGAGATACCCTCGTTGCGCATTTCCCCCTAGGGAATAATTAAAAACAATGAATATCATGAAAATAAATTACAAGAGGTTAATATCATATCTCCCAAGCATACAATCATAAAAATTGTCCTTATGAGTTTAATGTGGGAGACCTAGTCTTAAAAGAAAATCAGAAAAACACAAACACCAAAAATTCACTCAAAGGAAAATTCAAGCCCAATTGGCTCGGTCCTTATATCATTACTGACAAGATTGGTGGTGGCATTTATCACCTTGTAACTCTTTTGGGAAAGCCACTAAATAACCCACTCAATGTCATGCACCTTAAGAAATACTACACTTGAAACAATGCTCATTTCCCAATGACACACTCTTGTGATTTGGTTCGCACTTGACTGTTGAGGGAATATGATACACATGAACCTCACACACTACACTCCACACTATACATTATACATCTCATACAAGACACATTCTACACATTTCACATTCTCTTATCACATCATCTATCATACATTTTGCATCTTATTCACTCTACACATTCACACTACAAATTTCCTACACTTACTTATACATCCTGCGGTCATCACCCTATGACGCACTCTAGTCCCATGGTCAATATTCAGATGATGAGGGTATACATATAAAATAGACCTCATCAAACTCACATGTTTAATCACTCATTCAATAAATCAATCACATGCTTACACCCTACACTTTGTGCTTTGATGACCAAATATTTTTAGTACACACATTTCAGACCATTTCCCGATGACGCACTCTCATTGATGGTTCATTATTGACTTTTGAGGGGGCATAAATAAATGAACCTCATTTCATATATACACACACCCACTTGGGGGCACACTACTCCTATCATTCACACTACATTCCATTCCACCTCATCAACAACATACAACATATCTTGGTTGTATTTACTCTTACTTACTTCTTCTTATATGCACATCTTATTACACATGCAAGATAGATATCTTATATATCATTATATTTATCATACACACATGCACGTTCACTTGATTTCTAGTTGTGATAATAGATTATATAGATCTATTACACGCAACATGGATTCTTGGTACAATACCTATTTCTAGTCCCATAGAGGCTCTCTGGGGCATCAATTTTGTACACTACGCGTGCTATTGTTTCATTTTTATTCATAATACACTACTTTATCAGCTTATACAATATTTAACATACTTTTTATCTTTCTAACATGATAATTGGTGCTTCATGTGCAACATTTGTTATGCAAGGTATCTGTTTCCATGGTTGTATGTTACATTGTTTTCCATTTCTTGCTATTTGTATACTCTTGTTTGTGGGATTTTAACTTTGACTTGTGTGCACACTTGTTTTCTTGTGGCAAGTATGGCCTTGATTTTCTTGCGAGATCATGAGTTATGTACCATGTTTGTAACCTAATTTTTTTGATCTACATTGTCTTCTTACATTTTTTCTTGCGTCTTAGTTTACACCTTATCTGTTTAGCTTACATTTCATCTTATACATGCATGTTTGTCTTTTCTTGTACTAACACTTGTTTCCTAGCCACTTTGTTTACATGTGCCTTGGTTTCTATGAAACACATTTCCTTCCCCTATAGGATGTGATTTCGGCACAATGGTGAGTCCTCTTTTGGGGTCACATACTCCTTCAACAATGTCGCATGCACCCCAAACGAGGGGGGCATCATATGGGTGAATTAGTCACCCCATACAACATTATAGATAACATAGTTTTCAGTTTTGGAAATGGATTAGAATCTGACTTGGGTCCTTAGCACAATGATGTCCTTCCTAGATGCAGTAACTAGGGGAAAGTCTTCAACAATTTTTTAGTACAACACAATTTTCAGTTTCGAGATAGGCCTTAGAATTAGACTTGGGTCCTTATAACAACGATTTCCTTCCTAGATGCTAGTAACAGGGGATAATTACACAATGATTGGTAGTTCAACATAGTTTACAAAACTCCATACAACATATTTTATAGGGTAGACAATCCCTAATACTTATGTTTGTATACACCATATGTAGTGGTGTTCCGCATTATGAGAAGTAGTTAAACATTGGAGGATGAAAAAAATTTATCCCTACACTTATTCCATGACATTGACATGAGATGACCCAAAAAATTCGTGGCCTACATATTTGGTGTGAGATGACCCAAAAACTCGGTCTTCTACAATATGTCCAAGATCCTTTCTACACCCTTTTTCTCATCATGGATCAGTTCACATGTTCCTTTTAAAAAATTTCAACATTTTTACATACTTTTTACACATTTCTATCATATACATGTGTATTTGACTACTTTTAATTCTTCTCTTTTGCGGAGCTGTCCATAGAGGAAGCGATAGTCAACATCATCAACATCATAAAAAAAAACAAAACAACATTGATATCAAAAACATGCATATTATGACATCTACACATGTGTTTCTGCCCTAGGTTCACTTTCATCATCACTCTTTGCACTTTATCCTCTTTAGCATCCATGCTTCACATTTTTATCACTCCATGCTTTGTCTAGTCACTTGGTATGCTTCCATCATCAATCTACATGGCTATAAGGTACACATATATATCTACTTTATGTTACTAATATTTACGCTCACCAACATAAAATGGGGAAAATGTAGACAAAAAAGCACACACTTTGGGTAATTATCTAGTCCTGATTACATACTACTATTCATATGATTCTTAAGTAAGAAAAGTACTTATTAACCCATGTCTTTAGCCACCTTTCTTTTTCTTCTATTACTCCTTAAAGTAATACACCCTTACTTGCCTAGTTTAGCTTTTTATACTCCAAATTTTATCATCTTGGACACCAAAGTGCCCATCCAAGATGCCAACGCTAGGCACCCTTGTCCCCTCTAGGTTCCCTAACCTCAATGTACTTTATTCACACTTTTTGGGTCCTTTCTAGTCATTTGAGCATCTTATATTTTTGGTAGTCAACCTTTTTGGGGTTAATTACAAAATTCAAGAAAAATAATCATATAAAAATAAAGTTATATGATCATAATAAAGCACTAAACACTAAGCATTATCCATCACCACCTAAGTTTGCATCCATCAAGGCATTTAAGAGCTTCATTGCATCTATCTAACACTATCACAAGAGACACAATGGTGGGTATTCTTGTAGACACCAAAATTAGGTCAGGACTCTCCTTAGTCCTTTTCAAATAACAAACTTAGACATATTCACCTAACCATGACCCCTTTACCCACATTAATATTAATTTAATTATTTACAATTAAATTAATACTCATCCTCATTTAATTCATTATTTAAATACCTTTATTAAAACTAATTTCCACCTCACCTAGACACCTCACCCCACCACTTCACCTAGACACCTCACCAAAAACCTATTTTTAGCATATTTCCCTTTACTAGGACTCAACATTCACTCACCATAACTAACCACATTCCTACTCATCAAAACGTAACGTTTCGTTTTGATCCGTGAGAATAGACTGAGCTGGCCAAAAACGATTGCCAAGATTTGGCATTTTTAGTAAACCTAGGATTTCCCACAATAAACGATGCTGGTCAACCCTAAACTGATGCCCGTCACCCTAAAACACCTTCAGTTACCTTATATTCTTTTTGGTAACCTTTATTAAGAGGTTGGCCATTGTTCTTGAGCTTTGTAATGAAGGAGATCTATATGCAAGCAAGAACCACAACCCTTTTTCATGTCCAAACAGCCATAGACAACACCAAGGCTGATCAAAAGGTATTGGCAATCACAGTAGCATTCTAGGAAGGACTACAATATCACTAAGCACCATTCCACAAATCAATTGTCACCAACATCTCTAACCACCTCTCCACCACTACAGGTATTTGGAACGCTTATGAACTTCAAGTAAGTTGGTTTCTCCTATATTACTTGTAGTTGTATTCTTTATTTTCCTTCATATATTCATTGTCCCTACTTAGATATATCCCTAAGATTTCTCTCTATCAACCACCCCATCACATCCCACACAGAACTTCACAAAAACCTATCCCAAAACCACCTCCCTCACATAGACTATACAAACACCCCAAAACCTTTTGTGCAATCACAGAGAGAACCCAAAATCATTCTACAACATTTTCTAGTTCCCCACAGTCACTAAACCGATTAAACCTAATCGTGGCTGGTCCTTTCTATACTGAAATTGGTCTCCTTAACCAACATTGGTCATTGTGAATGTTAAGCCAACCTAACAACTCAACCCTTAGCCTACCAAAACCTCACTCAAAACCTTACCACACCTATTTTAGACCTGTTACCTCACCCTCCCCCATAGAGACCTTTCCAACTCTCTATTCCAAGATAGAGGAGAGCCCAAACACCCTCAACCTAACTCTTTCCATAGTTACATATATTGATCATCCTAAACCTGGTATCGGTTATGCCTACACCAACATCAATCACCCTAACTAACGTCGGTCTCTGTGTTTGATAATACTGTTCTAGACCAGCAACCTAATTACCGCACCCAAAAAAACACGAAACCTCACCTAACCTTATCAAGAGTCATGCGTGACTTGTAGACCACCGAGCTACCCATGACCCAATCCAAAAATTTACTCGCATAGCATTTTAGTATTTAATCAGATCAATGCTGATAGTAATCTGAGGCACCTAAATTATAATGCTAGCACTAGATTATTTTATTTACATGTTTAAGTTATTTTATATTGATTTATAAATAGTGGATTACCGGCATTCTCGGAAGTATCACACTTCCTAGATCTAGCATATGCTAGGTAGTCCACTTTCATATACTATAGAACTCTCTATTTTGGTCTTGTTTGTATTTCGGTGTAGTTCCTCCTAGCAAAAGGAATCTCTCACGTCAACATTGGATAAGGAATTGAGAATGGGTGCAATGAACTTTACACCAACCATCACAATAGGTATTCCTCCTTGGTGAATACCCTTATCCATTTCATCTAAATCCTTAAAGAAAATGGTGAAACATTTTGACAAACACTGGTGGGACCCATCGAGGTTCCTGCATTTTATTCATTCCTAGGTGAAACTTTTGTGTTTGTTTCTCTTCGAAAATCTTCCACATTATTTTTCTTCTCTAGAATCTTCCCCTCTTTCTATTGTCTAAAAGAAATTTCATTTTTGGTGCTATAAAAAGAATACTTCTTTTCTTTTATTAGTATTGCATCGGTGAAAGAGTATCCCTCTTCCTATTCACTTCTTGATACATTGACTATCACATTATGATTTGGGTTTAAAACACTTGCATTTCATCCTTGTATGCTGCATTTTAGCCCACATTAAAATGAGGGAGCCTATATGTTGGAAGTCATGCCCAGCTGATGGTTGACATAACTGAATCATAGAAAGCACATTCTTTCTTCTCTCTTTACCAAACTACACAATTTGAAATATATACATCTTCTTAAAACAACATCCCACCCGAAAGAAGCTTTCAATGATCACACGATCAAAATATTGATAGTGGGCACCCAGCTGGTTATCTCTGTCCAATACCCCATCAGAGAATGCTCCCCATAACATAACCTGAAACCTCACCTTTAGAATTTCCTTCTTCATAGGAATCCTTCCCAACCAAAAAATCTACTATAAATTCATGAGTTAGTATTTTAAATAACATAAGCTAAACACACTAAATTCACTTGTTAGATTACATATTTTTCTTAGCTTTTTGCTTGACTTGCATTTTTAGGTGTGAGGATATGATTCTTCATTTTTCTTTTTACCTTTCACACTCTTCCACCATAGTTAGAATATTCGACTTTCTCTAAGTCTGTCAGGACCTCGTCTTATCATCCCCAAACTTCCGGGTTGATTATTCATCCAATCTAAGTTCACAATTTTTTTCTTCATTCTTTAGATATCACGAATCGGCATTAGTCATTGATTCGGTTTACATCGACCATCATCAATTTACCTAACCGCTACCGGTTCCTTGTTCTTTTGGTTAGTTTACCCAAAGGAAACTTATCTCATCTTCTCTTATGTTTAGAGTCTTTTTGTATCATTATACTCTCTATACTATGATAATAGTCATCAAATACAAATTTCCTATCTGACAATCAATAGTTTCTTCCTCATCTGCTGAAATTATTGTTTTCTCATAAGTAACAAGTATTGGTTCTTGTAACCATCAGCGATCACCTGTGACCGCCATCGGTTAGTGAGACTAGCGTTGGTCACTCTATTTTTATTTTAATCAAAACATTTACCAACTTTCCCTCTCAGAATATGTTTTATCCCATCTCTGCTATTCCCTGTGTCATTTATGGAGTACAATTCACCTGATATATGCTGATTCACATGGTGTTGAATCGTAACCAAAATAATGCCCTTTTATTTCACACCATCCGTTAGCCACTCCCACCTAGTCCATCCCCACCCTCCATCCTATCAAATATGGGCGACTCAACTCATCCCCGTCACTACCAGCGATGAGGAGTTTGTGAGACTCCTTATCCCGAATCCTATTGCCCTCTAGTACCACCTTTATGATTATTCCACCTAGGATTCCTTAGGATAATTAATATATGACATGCCCGTATCTATCCCTCTTGCTCTCACCCCCACTTCTACATCAGCTAGTACCAACTTGGTGCTACTATCATCCACTTTACCACATGTGGTGTCTCAGCTAGATCCCATAGCCACTATAACTACAACATCTACGTCATCTATCACACCCGTGACATCAATTTTCCCTCCAATAGCCACTTTAAGTATAGCCCCATCTGCACCCACCACTTCACATATACCCATTGCATTGTAACCACCCCTGGTGTTGGTAGCTTACACCCATTTTCAAAACCTCATCCTTTCTATCCCGCATGATCCTTACCCACAATCACCACTAGATTTGTTACAACTACCCCAACCACTTACACATACTACCAACAACCCTCAAAATCATCTATCACTTATTCTAGCTATGTGACACCTACATCTATTCCTCCTACGCAGTTCTCATACTCAACACCACCATACACTAGCATACCACCCACCTCATATATTCAAAATCAACCCCCTTTTTCTGCGGGGGTACCCATTCATCACAACCTACTAATGACCTCATTAAAATGATGATGTAAGATATTCGAGACCTTAGAAGCATCTATTTCTAGCTCTCGTAACTCTTTAATTTATGATGAAATCACAATGAGCCTTTCCATCCATCTATTCCCATTCATCCCTACCATGTGCATTGGGAAATTCCTAAATTCAATTGCTTCAACAATAAAGAAGACCTACAACAACACTTTTGGTTGTTCAAACATGGGTGCTACCTAATTTCCCACGATGACAATTTTCTCCTATGAACTTTCTCGATGTCCTTGATAGGACCAACATTGGATTTGTATAGTGGACTACCTCAACATTCCATTTATTCCTTAAATCAAGTATCACAAGCTATCTTAGATCATTTTTCAATGAATGTTACCAAGAAAGTCACCCTGACCAATCTCTATTCAACTTGATAGTATGAAGATGAATCTCTTGCAGATTTCATTTCCCGCTGGTAGAGTCTTATAAACTAATTGACATTCCAGCTACCTCAGACTGAACTTATTGATTTATTCACTAGAGCTTGTGCTAGACACATCTCACCAAATTTACAAGTCCAAACCTTCCAAACCTTTGATGAAGCATTCACCATGTCACAAAAATTTGAAATTCATGCCATTAAAGAAAATAAGATCCAATTACTGAAGAAGAAGAACACCCCATTAAAATCAAATGATTCTTCTTCATATTCAAAACCTTAAAATAACTATTCAAAGCCTAAAGGATCTACCAACACGGTAGTCCTCAAGGAAGTACCACCTCATCCTTCTAATCAAGCCCAACCTTCTTCCAATATTTCTCCCATCCAATCCTTTCAAATCGATGGGAGCAATGAAAGTACACCTCGATTGGAGAGCCCTATTATTTAGTCTTGGAAAAGACTCTAAAATCTAGAGCCATTACACTTCCTCCCATAAAACCTTATATAGGTTTCAATCCTACTCATCCTATGCTGCGCATGGTATAAAGAACATGATTACTATAATTACCATCGTGTTAAAGGACATAATGACAGTAACTGCATAAGGTTTAAGAACATTGTCTGATAAATGATAGATAATGGAGACCTTGTTGTGGATAACCCAAATGCGCCAGAAAATCAAAACTTGCACATATTTAAAAATCTGTTCCCTAATCATAATCCATTTTCTAATCAAAATATTGGACCTTTATCCAGCGACAACAATGTCTGTGAAGTCCATGCAATTTTTGATATCGTACCAACCGTTTCATAAAACCTACCTACTTCATCTATTGAGGAAATTTTGGCACAAGATCCTCTACCCACAAAGGAGCATACCACTTCTACTCCTTCACCCATAGAGGATTCCCCCTCATCTCCCCTTGCTCTCATGGAGGAACCCACACCTTCTACCGATGCCATTTCACCGTCTACCTCACAACCTACCGAATGGTCGACACTTTTAATTCTCCCATCCACAAAAGAATCATCATCACCTTCTCCTCCACTAAGGAAAAAGTCTACATCACCCCACCTATTATCTCTCCTACCCATGGGATACTCATCAGAAATACCACTACATATTGGGGAATGTTCTCTCCCAAAGCATCCCGGGACCCCATTGACATGATCTTAGCTCTACTACCTATAGAGTCCAAAGCTAGCCAATTCACTGTCTCACAGACATAATTCATAGGGATTTTCACCCAACCCATTCCATCCTCTTCTTGTATTCCCATTTTCATGAATGGTTGATCATTTGGATTATGTTGATTAGTCCATGATGCGGGGATGTCTTGACTCCTATTTCGACCCAATGAAAAATTCTACGAGGATACTTCCACGATCTACCCAAAGGTATTTTCAGCAACCAAATCAACGTTGACCATGCTGATTGGAGTGGATTATTATTATTCTTCATCATCCCTACCTACATCCAAACCTCCACCTACAAATAAAAGCATGTTCCCAAACCTAAAAACCTACCCACACCTATCCCCTCCCTCGTATCTAGACCCATCACTACTTTGGGTGTCATGCCGACATCAAGCCTTACTCACCCACCTATCAGACTAGATTTAGCCACATCTTCCCAAACCCACACCAACATTATCCTCCTGCCTAAATAGAAAACCCAACCTTCTAGGCCATGTACACTAGTCTCACCTACCACACCTTTGTCACCTTCCCCCCTTCCGTCCATCCTGGGGCCCCATCCATCAACCTTGACCAAACAGTCTCCTACCCAAGGCCAGTCAAAAGCTAAGCATCCTATTACTTCATCACGAGCCTTTGTTACACCTCATTCACCCAAAAACCAAGCACCCTTACCTTCACCTGTGAACTTCTTACCACCTATACCTCCACTAGTTACTATAACCCCAACCTTTCCTATACGACTTCAGCCCCTTTGTCTACCCCACCTCTACCAACCATTTCCACTACAAATTAGTTTCCCTTGTGGGTAACCCATCCCCTTCCACCATCTGCTTTCCCTTCTAATCCCATACCCCATGTCACCTTTACCCAAGAATGTGTAACCCAAAGATAAGAATCTTCTACCCTCCAATAAGGTAGTCAAACCAACCAAACCTTCCATCACCAACTCTTCTACCCCACCTTTGCCCAAGAAAATGCCAGCAAAACATAAGACCATACCACTTATAAAACTAGTAGACCAACCCATTCCTCCTCCTATAAATCCTCTTCCCTCATGATCATCTGCACCTATACCCAAACCCACACTCACTTCCCAATGTGACCCGTTAGTAGGATCCTATGCAAACATTTTAACCAATCTTTTAGAGACTTCTGTCATCACATTACCGCCACTCCAACCTTATGATCCTCTCAAAACCAAACCAAAAGGGTTTTTGAAACCAAGATTTGTGCCTATCATTGTGTGCTAGGACATGATGTTGAAAATTATAAGGCTTTGAAAATTGTTCTTCTCCAACTTTGTCCTCCTGAACAAAATTTTGACGATGATAAAATTCTTAATGAGGACCATGCTCCACCTTTCTTGATTCGGTGACCATCATCTCCACCCCCACAACCATTTTATCCACCTCTAAAATTTGAGATCAACATGGTCCGTATTAGAGAATTATCCAAATCACTACCCAAATGTTGTTGCACCCAACTCACTTCACAAGGATTTTCTCCCCCGGTAGGTTTTTTCCCATCATGCCATTACACCACTCATCCTACACCTTCTCCATTTGACCCCTCCCCTCAGATTAACATGGTTCACATTACCACCCGTGCTTAGAAAGACAAGGGCAAAGAAAAAGTGACCAACCCATCAACCAACCCTATACCCAATATACCATCTACACCTGCACCCAAAATCACCATCCACGGACCTACATACCCTATCTCTGATGGGGTCACCTATCATGCAATGATAAAATAATTACATCAGTCCCCTCTAAAGATGTCATTGTATGATCTCCTTTAAAATTTTGAATCTCATAGACAAGCCCTTATTGAGGTTTTGCAATCCATTGAAATTTTACCCGATGATACCACACTAATGGCCTCCATTATTACCCCTCACCATGTGGCCTCACTTACCAAATCATATCCTTCTTATACCCCCATGCACACTCCTCAAGTCACCACCCTCAGCTTCTTTGATGAGGAGATTGTACCTCTCTAATCAAATGACCCTGATCCCACCCTATTAATTTATGTTTATATCAATAACATACGCGTATGACACATCATGATCAATGGTGGTGCTAGCATTAACATCATCTCCTCCCATGCATATAATCAAATGTGTATCCCTTCTAACTATATGCATAATAACCCAGTTATGCTGTACTCCTTCAACAATGCCAACACCTCCACCCTTGGCACCATTATACTTCACATTCATGTAGGCCCTTGCACTTTGTCCCAAAACTATTCTACGTCTTAGAAGGAGAGTTACAATATAACCTATTGCTCGATAGACCTTGGATTCATGTCATGGGTTGTGTTCCTTAAAATTTACACTACTGTGTAAAATTAAAGCATGAAGGACATAACTACACCATCCCCACCTTTGACTTGTTTCCAATCAAAACTTATAACATGATATACCAACCCAACAATGTACTTGTATTAGTCAAAGCATTTGTCACCACTCCCACTTCTCCTTCATCCACATGCCCATCCACCAATCCTACCGCCACCTCTCCTGCATCTAATTCTTCTATTCCTACTGCTGCTACAACTTCCACGATCATCATGCTACTTCCCAACCAATCGATACCCCTCCTGTCTAATCATCTACTGAATTTGTCTATCTCCACTACCCACATACCTACTACCGATCCCATAGAAGGTATTTTTCAACACCTCACTCTGCGGGGAGTACCACCTATACAATATCGACACATTCCTCACTCTATAATAATATGGAAACCTACGTCAGCACCCTCGTTATGACTACCGCATAGGTGAGGTTTTCCCTTATGGTCCTCCCCACCTTCGCACTAACCTAACATATGGGGGACTTGATACTACCACCTATTCACCCAAACCTCCATCCCAAACATGACCATTTTCATCTGACCTCCAATCCCTTACTAACTACCGCTTTGCCCACACTTTCCTTCACCGTTGCACATGGAAAGGCTTTGGCTTCAATTTTTACAAATAAGGCCACCATACTGTCATTTCATGTACCACTCATAAACATAATGACCATAGTAGCATTGGATTTTCCACACCACCTCCAAAGAAGGCCCACGTCAACCTCATTTAGGAAGAAAAACCTTCTCCAACCCATTCACAAACATCACCATCTTAACCCACAGAGTCCATAGATCCTGAATGTATTCCTCCTAAATTTTTTTCATAAACACAATTTCCCTGGGACCTCTGACCTATCAACGTGATGGTGAAGCTCCCTCTTCTCTTCCCTTCCTGTATCTTGACATGATTAATGATGATACACTTTCTATTAACATCATTCAATGTCAGCATGATGAGTCCATCCTCACCTACCTTGGTGCGGAAGATTCCTATAATCACCGGTTGTTACCCTCTGAGACACAAACCATGTTGAATGAATCAACTATTGAAATCATTATTAATACTCAGGATGACCCACACATTCTAAAGATAGGAAAGTCTTTAGATATTTCTAAATAGGAAGATTTTACCTCTTTCATGTGGGACCATAGCAATGATTTTTCTTGGTCTTATGCCGATATGCCCAGTGTTGACCAAAAAATTGTGGTCCACAATATCTTAACCATTCATGATGCCAAACCCATAAAAAAAGCTATGGAAAATACATCCTCGCATTTCTCTTCTTGTCAAAGAAGAAATTCAACACCTTCTTTCAATTTCCTTCATCCTACCCATTGACTATCCCCAATGGATTTCTAACATTATTCCTATCAAAAAAGCAACAAGGGGACTTCGTATTTGCACATACTTCCATGATCTCAACCTAGCTTGTCCTAAAGATGATTTTCCCCTATCGGGCATTGACCAACTAGTTGATCTCACCACTAACCATGAAATGATATCACTCATAGATGGTTTCTTGGGTTATAATCAAATATTACTTTCTCTAGAAGATCAATGCAAAACTTCCTTCATCACTCCTTGGGGGAATTTTTGCTATTGAGTCATGCCTTTTGGCCTTAAAAACATGGTGCTACATATCAACAAGCCATGAATTATATCTTCCATGACATCATGCATCGTATATTGGAATATTACGTTGATGAACTTTTGGCCAAATACAAACATCGGGCCCAAACACTGATAGTCCTTAAGGTCATCTTTGACCACCTCATCAAATATTGTGTTCGCCTTTAACAAAGAAGTACGTCTTTGTGGTACTTTTAGGAAAAATCCTTAGTGTCATCGTTTCTTTATGTGGCATATAAATAGATCTTGCCAAAGTGAAAGATATTCTCAAAATTACTCCACCTACTAATCTTTGTCAACTTCAAAGTTTTCAAGGTAAGTTGCAATCTATTCATCATTTTATCTCACAACTTTCTAACCGATGTCAACCATTTCATCATCTCCTCAAAAATTACATCTCCTTTAAGTGGGATGATGAATGTTGCAGAGCCTTTGAAGCCTTAAAACAATACCTTCTTCAACAACCAGTACTCATTCCTCCCAAGGATGATCAGCCCTTTTACCTATAAATTTCCACCACGTCCACTCACTTCATCCACTTATCCATGTCAAAAACTTCACCCTCCTCATAAGTCATTTTCACCGCATCAAATGCACAAATGAATAAAATTTCACCTAGATTTTTACTTTTTACGGTGTCGACTCCGACCGATGTTGGTTTAACTTGACGACATCGGTCATGTGCCCTAGTCTCTCGTGGTCGAGTTTCACTTGATTGACATCAGTTTTCCATAACCGGTGTCGGTTATCCTTTTTTGACCCCATTACCCCACATTGCACCACATCTACTTGCCTAAAACCTTTTCCCACCTAACCCAAAGTTGACCCTAACCCTACACCTCACCCCATGACCTTATTCCTACATCTCCTTTGTTACATCTTAGGAGTTGTTATTTTCCCTATATCTTGGCCTTACCCATGCCATGACCTATTTTCCTGAACCTAACCTACTTGGTGTGACCATTGACCTTATGCACTCGCTATACCTTGTGATGCTATTATCTATGTTTTTTTAGCCCACCAACTATACCTTGCCTATTGCTATTCCATTTATCTTGACCAAACCTTTGGTGTGCAGAACATACCTAAATGTTCTTGCACGACCTAAGTTGTGTTTCAGGACCATATTCTATACCTTGGATACCTAAATCAATTCACCCTTATTTGGATAAACCTATCAACCTTAGACGATTTAGATTTTTCAAGATATTTAACTCGGTACCGTGTTGCGATCTATACGTGTGCATGCATTTGATTTCCATTACCCATTACTTGATTTTGACCCGACCCACTACCCATTACCTGAGTTGACCATCACCCTTTCCCATAGTACTCATACCCTTCCCTACCTATCTTCACCAACTACACCTTTATCAAACCACTCACTTTGATTCCGTCTTACACCTCATTAGTTCTAGTTTGAGGGGGATCACCTTCACCCACACATGGAGCAATCACTTCCTATTTTTGTCACGTCACTTACCAATACAAGCTACACAAAAAGGGGGAAAATGTAGACACCAAAATTAGGTCACACTCCCCTTGGTCCCTTTTCAAATAACCAACTTAAACATATTCACCTAACCATGACCCCTCTACCCCACATTAATATTAATTTAATTATTTACAATTAAATTAATACTCATCCTCACTTCATTCATTATTTAAATACCTTAATTAAAACTAATTTCCACCTCACCTAGACACCTCACCACAAACCTATTTTTAGCATATTTCCCTTTACTAGGACTCAACATTCACTCATCATAACTAACCACATTCCCACTCATTAAAATGTAACGTTTCATTTTGATCCATTAGAATAGACCGAGTTGGCCCAAAATAATTGCCAAGATCTAGAATTTTTAGTAAACCTAGGATTTTCCACCATAACTAACGCCGGTCAACCCTAAACCGACACCGGTCACCCTAAACCACTATCAGTTATCTTATATTATTTTTGGTAACCTTGTTTGAGAGGTTAGCCATTATTCTCAAGCTTTAGAACAAAGGATACCTGCATGCAAGAAAGAACTAGAGCCCTTTTGCATGTACAGATAGCCACAACCAACACCAAGGCTGATCAGAAGGTATTGGCATTCATGGTGGCATTCATGGTAGCATTTCGGGAAGAAATTTTTATCTCTGAGCACCATTCCACAGATCAACCATCACCAGTATCTCCAACCACCTCTCCACCACTACAAGCATTTAGAACCCTTCTAAACTCCAAGTAAGTTGGTTTCTCCTCTGTTACTTGTAGTTGTATTCTTTATTTGCCTTCATCTATTCACTATTCTTACTTAGATCTATCCCTCATCTTTCTCTCTATCAACCACCCCATCACACCCCACCTGAAATTCACAAAAACCTATCCCAAAACCACCTCCCTCACATAGACTATAAAAATACCCTCCAAACCTTTTGTGCAATCACAGAGAGGACCCAAAAATTATTCTAAAACATTTTCCAGCTCCCCAGCGATTCTTGACACTGGTTAACCCTAACCGTGGTCAGTCCTTTTCTATACCAACATCATTCTCCTTAACCGATATTGGTCACTATGATTGTCAACCCAACCTAGTAACTCAACCATTAGCCTACCCCAAACCTCACTCAAAACCTTACCACACCTATTTTAGACTGTTACCTCACCCTACCCCACATAGACCTTTCCAACTCTTTGTTCCAAGACAAAGGAGAGCCCAAACACCCTCCACCTGACTCCCTACCACTTTCCATAGTTATAGATATTGGTCATCCTAAACCGATATCGCTTATGCCTACACCGACATAAGTCACCTAAATAGTGTCAATGTCTATGTCTAATAATCTGTTCTAGACCAACTACCTAATTACCACACCCAAAGCAACCCAAAATCTCATACAACCTTATTAAGACTTTTGTCTGTGACCTCAAACCACCCGCTCTACCGCATGACCCAATCTAAAACCTTTACCTGCATAACATTTTAGTATTTAATCGGATCAACCTTGATAGTAGTGTGAGGTACCCAAATAAAAACGCTAGCACTAGATTATTTTATTTACATGTTTAAGTTATTTTATATTGATTTATAAATAGTGGATTGATGACCTTCTAAGAAGTATCACACTTCCTGGATCTAGCATACGCTAAGCATTCCACAATCATATATTATTTAACTCTCTTTTGTGGTCTTTTTTTGTATTTCAGGTAGTTCCTCCTTGCCAAAAGGAATCTCTCACAGTCAACATTGGATCAAGAAGTTAGAACACGTGCAACGACATTTACACTGACCATCACAACAAGTATTCCTCCTTGGCCCACACCTTTATCTATTTCGTATAAATTCTTAAAGAAAATAGTGAAATTTTTTTGCATACAATTCATAGGAGGGAAGTTCATTATATTCCATGCACACATCTATTAAATTTTTTTACATCTAGCTTATTTTCTCACTATCAAGGGTGACATACACAAGATCCAACCAGGGTTCAATTCTATACACACACACATAAAACTACATTAGTTTTGAGATGTAGTGAAACTATCATCCATAAGTTCACCAAAGTGATAGATGAGGATAGTCCAACCCCTCATTTTACATCTTTCTTTTTTTAGGATTGGATGTCTACTTTAGGGTTTTACAAGTTCATATTTCATTATAGGTTTCCAACAACATCAATGATATTGGTTTGGCGTCGTAGTGATACAAAGTGAAAAAAGGTGAACCCTTTGTGAAAATTCAGACCCAAACACCGAGAAATAGGTGAGGGAACCTAAATGCACTCCCATCCCTCTCTAGGCACCCTAATCCAACATATCTGTCTAGTTCTAAATTTTTTTGTCTCTATGTGACGCTTACCGCCATTTTGTTCACTGGCTACCATTCGACATAGTCTAGATTTCACTATGAATTGAATAAGGCTTCTCACCCTCTCTTTACTGAGTTAGGCTTTGGTAATTTATTACTTGGTTTACTTGAGTATCATTTCGTGCTTAATTACACATTTATTTACTACTATGATAACATCATATTAGGATCTTATTCCACATTTAGCTTAATCACTTCTTAAGGAATGTAAAGTAGAGAAGAAATAATATTATTTGATCTTTTCAATTATTTCTAAGTTAGGTCATGAATATTCTGTCTTCATTTCAAATTTCTAGGCAACGAAATCCACCTTGGGTTATATTTGGAAAATTACCTCATTTGACAATTTTTCGTCCGAACTCATTTGAGAATAGGAAAAATAATTCAAATAGGGACTAAGATCCAAGTCACATTCCCTTGTGGTAAGTAATGGTAAGGAAAAGAAAACTGAAAAGAAGAAAGAAAAATGACCAACCTAGGAAGGAAACGAAGACTAATAAGGCTCAAACCAAGCCTAACACAAACACTTCTACTTCTGAGCCTAAAGAAAATAAGGAAAAGTTAAGTGTTCCTATTGCAAGAAGTATGGCCATGAAGAGCATTAGTGTATGAGAAAAAAATTGATCACTTAACTACTTTTTTAATGAAGTTACTTGATTAATTATGATTATCACCAGCAATAGAACACCAAATAACACAATATTGCAGATAAGTTCTCTCAATATGAAAGTAGAATAGCTTGGCCACTTCGAGGGGGAAACCTCCAAAACATATAATAAGACTCAAATACTCAACATAATAATCATCCACTACCTTTAACCCCTATTTATACTATTCCTATGATATGGCCATCAACAAGGCTAACCAACCAATGATAATAGATCATATATGAAAGAGATACATCATGATAAGAAGTTATGATAGCCACAAGTTGGCTATATCCATCCCATGTAAGATATATAATTAAGGGTGTAACATGCCCCTCCCCTTCAAAGAAACATTGTCCCCAATGTTGGGAAGCCCTGGATGTTGTTGCATGAATGCTTCATCTTCCCATGATGCATCCTCAATATTCATATTCTTCCACTTGATCAGGTACTTGGTAATGACTCTAGTCCTCAGTCTTTTGGTGCATGTCTGAAGAATGCCTTCAGGTTCCAATATGATCCTTCCTTCCTCGTCCAGTTTCGGAAGCATTGATTGGGTGGAAATGTGCTGCCCAATAACTTTCTTTAAGCAAGAAACATGGAAGAATGGATGTATTCTACTTCCTGGAGGGAGCTCTAGCTTATATGCCACACTACCAATTTTCTGCAAAACTCAGTAAGGACCATAGTATTTAGGAGCAATATTATTATCCTTTTGTTGTTGTTTTAAGGATAACTGCTTATATGGCTGTAACACGACAAAAAAAAAAGTCTCCCTCTTCAAAGTTTCATTCACTTCTATGTTGATCGGCTTGTTGCTTCATACTGTTTTGTGCCGTGCCAAATTTTCTCTAAGACTAGAGAGTACCTCATGCTTTGATGCTTGAATGTGATTTTTGATTTGCTATCACCTTTGGTTTGACCTTCAAGCTAGATATGAGTGATGGAGGATGGTACCCATAAAGTTCTAGAAGCTGGAGACATTTTGGAGGAGGTATGAAATGCATTGTTGTACCAACATTCTACTAGTGGTAACCATTGCACCCAACATTCTTGTTTATCTGAAGTAAAACATCGAAGATATCCCTCTAAACATTTATTTACCACCTCAGTTTGCCCATCTATTTGGGGATGATAAGAGGAACTCTAGGCTAGTTGGGTACCTAGACAAGAGAACAAATCAGTCCAAAAGTTACTTGTAAATATTGGATCATGATCACTTACTATAATTTTTGGCATGCCATGGAGCTTTTGAACTGTATCCATAAAAGAGATGACAACTGTACTAGTTGTGAAAGGATGAGCCATGGCACAAAAATGAGCATATTTGGTAAGTCTGTCTACCATGACCATGATGACACTTTTCCCTTCTGATTTAGGTAATCCTATGATGAAATCCATTGATACCTCTTCCCATCTCTCACTAGGAATAGACAGAGGTTGGAGAAGACCAGGTGTCTTAATGGTCTCGCCCTTTTTTTGGAAAACCAAACATTCTCGCCATAAATTTTTGAACATCGAACCCCTCCCAAAAGAAATCCTTCTTAAATCTATGATATGTTTTCAAGACCCAAAGCATGGCTAGCTATTGAGAAGAGCTGTAGCTCTGAAAGAACATGGTGTTTAAGTGTAGAGTTCTTACATAGATATAACCGATCTTTATACCACAATGTATCCCCCTTCCATATAAATTGAGTTGATATGGACAGATCTACCTAGAGATTTTGAATGAGAGTATGTGTGGTTGCATATTTCTTCCATTCTTCACGTGCTTGATCTACCCAATCTGCATTTAGTATAGATATGGCACATAACAATGCTTTGGTAGACTCATCCCTCCTAGATAGAGCATCAAGCAACCAAATTTTCCTTTCCTTTCTTATAAACAATCTCAAAGTCATATCCCAACATCTTAGTGACCCATTTTTGTTGTTCTTCTAAAGATAGATGTTGCTCTAAGAAATATTTCAAACTATCATGATCAGTTTTTACCTTAAAATGTCTACCCATCAAGTATGGTCTCCATTGTTTGATTGCATGTAGTATTGCCATCATTTCCTTTTCATAGGTGGCCTTAACAAATTCTTTCCTTTTAGTTGTCGGCTCTCAAAAGCAATGGGGTGTCCTTATTAAATTAGTACTACTCCGATTCCATTTCCTAAAGCATCACACTCAACTATGAAAGTTTTGGAGAAATCTGGGGTTGCCAATACTAGAGTGGTGCACATAGCTGCCTTCAATTTTTCAAATGCCCTAGATGCTTCCTCATTCCATTGAAAGGAGTCCTTAAATAATTTTGTGAGTGGTGCTGCTATACTACCATAGTTTTTGAAAAATCTATGATAATACCCTGTGAGACCTAAGAAACCTCGTAATTGTTTGAGGGTTCTTGGGGTTTCCCATTCCACCATGGCCTGGATCTTGTGAGGGTCCACCTTAATACCTTCATGAGAAAAAATATGGCCCAAGTATTCCACTTCTTGTACCCCAAAAGAACACTTCAAAGGCTTGGCATAAAGTTGATGTTGCTCTAAGACTTCTAAGACAATATTGACGTGATGTAAGTGTTTCTCCCATGATTTGTTGTAGATGAGTATATCATCGAAAAATACTAAGACAAAATTTCTTAGGAATGGTCTAAATACTGAATTCATCAAGCTTTGGAATGTGGAGGGAGCATTGGTAAGACCAAATGGCATCACTAGGAATTCATAATGGCCTTGATGAGTTAAGGTTGTCTTATGAATATCTTCTTGCTTGACTCTAATTTGGTGATACCCAGAACACAGATCTAGTTTTGTAAAATAAATGGCACCATGCAACTCATCTAATAAATCATTAATGACGGGAATAGGAAACTTATCTTAGATAATGAAATTGTTAAGCTCTCTATAATCTGGACACATGTGCCATCTTCCATCCTTGAGATGCACCATCACCATGGTAGCAGAATAGGCACTCTGAATTGTGACGAATAATACCCATTTCCAACATTTCCTCCACCATCTTCTCGATCTCACTCTTTTGCACATATGGATATCTGTAAGGCCTAATGTTGGGGGGTTGGATTCCTAGAATCAACTAAATATCATGATCATGCTCTCTTTCAGGTGGTAATCCTCTTGGTTCCTTAAAGACAACTACATGTTGATTAATAACCTTTTGAAGATCAGGATGCAATACCTTCATTTGTGGTTGGACTTCTATAGAGAGTAATCAAGCTACATAACCTTTAGACCCCTTTTTAAGAATCTTCTGCATTTCGTGAGAACTTACCACTAGAGGATCTTTAGCTTGTAGACCTCGAAGTTCAAATTTTTTACCCTCAGAATGAAAGTGCATGAACAATTCCTGGAAATTTATCTCTATGGTGTCTAAAGTAGTGAGCCACTTTGAACACCTAAGACAATATCAGCTCCTCCCATGGGAATAAAAACATTGTAGATTCTAATGTGTAATCACCCATCATGATTTTGACTTAATGGAATCTACCTAAAAATTGGATTGTGCCACAATCTGTAATCATTACTTGAAATTCGGTCTTTGGGTAGATGAAACAATTTAGTCTTGCTGCCAACTTATGATTGATGAAATTATGTGTGCTCCTAAATCAATCAAAGTACCTTCATACGCTTCTTAATATAACCCACAACTTGAAGGGTTTGTGGAGTACTAATACCTGATAGAGCATGACATGAAATAGTAGGTTGAGGATCTCCGATTCTTCCTCTAGTTTTTCTACTTCCTCTATTGATGTTGCCTCATCACTAGATCCTTCAATGTAAATTTTTTTCTCGAACATTTATGATTTGGCCCATATTTGCTATCACAGTTAAATCATAACCCTTTGGATCTTTTTTCTTCAATTTGTTGAGGTGTCAACCGAATTGGCGAGGGTAAGAAGGAGACAAGGTGTTATGATATTTTATGCTAGAAAAGGATTGCCTTCTATTGGAAAGAAATTTTTCCTCTACTCGACGTGCCATGATAATAGAATCAGAAACCTTGAGTGGGTTAAAAATGCGTACCTCATGCTCAATGTGGTCCTTAAGACCCCTCAGAAATAGGTCATTCAAATACTCTTCTGTAATATCCTCCACATGTAAGGACAAAGTTTGGAATTGATGGACATACTCCTTAACTGAACCAATTTGGCATAACTTTGCTAATTGGCTAAAGTAATTCTCAGAAACACTAGAACTATAGTGTAATTGAAGCTCTTCAGTGAAAACTGTCTAGGTGACATTTAGGCCATTCTTCTGCCTTTGAGCACATAACCAATGATACCAAACAAATTGATCAAGTTCTAGGTATAAGGATGCCACAGTTACCTTTTGTCCTCCTGGGATCTGATGGAGATCAAAGAAATTTTCCATTTGGGTAATCCAATTGAGTGGATCCTTTCCATCAAATTTATGCATTTCAACTTTTGGAATCATGCCCCTCCATTGGTGAGAAGATCCACTTGAATGATTAAAGGATCCTCCCTAATTGGAGTGATTTGTATCTATGTGACCATTTCTAGTGGAACCCATATGACTGGCATTAGAAGTTGTATTTGAAATAATATGCAAAAATCCTGCTGCATTGTATAAAAATCCTTTCGAATCTCACTCCTAAGGCTACCTTTCAGTTGATGAAGCTCAACAGTAAGGTCATCCTTACTCACCATATTGTTAACCCTTTCCTAAAGTTGGATGACCACCTCAGATACTCCCAAACTAGTAGACTCTGAAGCAATATCTTCCTTATTTGGGGTCATTCTTGGAGTTTCTTGTCCTTTTCCTTGGCCTCGGGTAGATCTACCAGCCATGACGAAGGGTTTGGGCCTAGGGGTAGACTTAATAGGGCATAATTTTAGGGTTTAGGGTTTCGTAATTTTTTTGGCCGAATATAGGAATTTATAAAAAATAAACCCTAGCTATTTTTTTGAGGGGTTTCGAAAATATAAGAAATTTGAAAAATTTCCAAAAATTACACCCTAGGGAGCCAAATTATGAATAAATATAGAGTCGTAATAACTTTTGTAAAACAAGTCAAACTGATTGAAATTTGGAGAGAATATTACTTGACTTATTTCATGACACCACAAAAAAATTCCAGAAAAATTCACTACCAATCTTGAGATATAGCCGAACCTTCAGAATTAGGGTTTGATGTTGTCCTGGATGAGATCAAGCTTTGATACCACTTGTAATGAAATTACTTGATTAATTATGATTATCACCAGTAATAGAACACAAAATAACACAATATTATAGATAATTTCTCTCAATATGAAAGTAGAATATCTTGGCCACTTCGAGGGGGCAACCTCCAAAACATATAATAAGACTCAAATACTCAACATAATAATCATCCACTACCTTTAACCCCTATTTATACTATTCCTATGATATGGCCATCAACAAGGCCGACCAACCAATGATAATAGATCATATATGAAAGAGATACATCATGATAAGAAGTTATGATAGCCACAATTTGGCTATATCCATCCCATGTAAGATATATAATTAAGGGTGTAACACATTTACTTGAGAATAATAAAATAAGTGTTCCTAAGTCTATCGAACAGAATGATTCAAAGGTCGAATATTCCAAAGAAAAGGATTCTAAATCTAAGAAGAATAAATGAAAGGCCCTTGTAATTAGAATAACTCTTTGTAGACACTAAATTACACACTTTGGGTATATTTCTAGTCCTGATCACATACCACTATTCATATGATTCCTAAGTGAGAAAAGTACTAATTGACCACTGTCTTTGGCCTCTTTTCCCAATTTCTATTTTCTCTCTTGGTCTTACAATCCTTTCCTAGTCTGTCTTTTCATGCTTTGATATTTCGACCCTAGAAGCCAATGGTCAGCTAGGATGCCAATGCCAAGGCACCCCCATCCCCTCTAGGTGCTCCAACCTCTTTATCTTTGGATTGCATATTTTGGGTCTTTTATATCCATTTGGGCATCTTACTTTTTACTAGCTATCATTTTATTGGTTAATTAAGAAATTCAAACAAGGGAATCATATAAATAAAAATTTATGTAATCATAATAAAGGAGAAAGCACTAATATTTATCCATCTCCACTTAAGGTTGCATCAAAGGAATTTACAAGAGCATTTAAGAATTCATCTAACTCCACATAAGGAAAAAAGGACTGCATTCTTCGCATAAACTTCAAAGGAGGGGAATTTAATTTTTCCATACACATATCTATCTACATTTTTACATCTAGCTATTGGTCACTATCAAGTGTGACTCGCACAAGATCCACCTAGGGCACGATTCTACACACACACATGCATAACTACATAGAGTATAAAATGTAGTGCAATGCCCGGATGTAAGTTAACTCTATTGGGTGACCACTAGGGTTAGTTTGAGTCCTCATTTGCATATTTTTATTTTTAGGATTTGATGTGTTTTGGAGTTTTGTAGGTGCTTCTTTCTTATTGTAGGTTTTAGGTGAATAAAAATGAAGTGCAATGATATATAGGTGATTAAAGGTCATAACTAAAAACATCTCACGACCATGTGAAATTGGGTTTCACAGCTTTTGAGTAGTCACATGCACCTAAAATAGGTCATTTGGCACCCTGAGCACTGACCATGCATAGTCACCCTGTACCTAGCATTTCTAACACTTCTACTTTTCTCGGGTTTGTTTGTGACACTCGAGTTCCTATTTCTTTATTTTTGAGGTTGACATATCTTTGGGATCATTGTGAATCAACTAAGTCCTTTTGTCTATTCATTTGTAACTAGGGTTTCATATTTTCTAGCTTCCTTGCTTGTGTCAAATATGTACTTAGTTGTTTATATCATTTGCGCTTGATGATGCATATTTTAGATTTAGAATTTATTTATTTCAATATTTACTTAATCATTTGGTGAACCCATCGCTCAAACCCACCTTTCTTCTAGGTTTTTTTCATCTTATCTTTATGGATCAATCTTATGGTGAATTTACTAAAGTCCACCTTAAAGAGATTAATGATCATCTCACTAAGCATCCTCAAGAATCTAGACTTGATTTTATTCACTTCTCGTGAGGAGACCACTAATCTTACAGAGATTAATTTCCCTACATCCATCCCCACTTCCATGTCTATTGCTACTCAACCACCTACTTCCACTCTTCTACTCACTTCCACCGTTTACGTCTTTGTTCCTACTCCCAACAACCACCATTTCACTCCACCTCTTTTTTATCACATGTGGCAAGTATCTTATATTGGAACTCTAGAATTATCTTCCCTTTATTAGGATTTTCAAGTTCAAATCCATCAATTATAGTAAGTGCTTCTCGTGCATCTACATCTTTGGATTCCACTTTACTACTTCATACCCCTTTCATGCCCGACATTTCGATTACCCGCTTCCTCCTAATCTTGTCACTCCCAACCTCCCCATTTTTAATGGACATGGTGACCCACAAGTACATCTTTGATAATTTTATGTGGCATTTCTAGATTTTTGGATGATCATATCCTCTTAGATAAGATTTTTCCTCGAAGCATTCATGATTATGCAATGCATTAGTTCTATGATCTACTTGTCCATTCGGTAACATATTTTATTGATCTACCCGATGTTTTTCTCACTCATTTCTATATCAATATCAGCTCTAATATATCATATGCTCAACTCACGTAACTTAAGAAAGGATCTAATGAACATCTAGTGGATTATGTTTTGTGGTATAAGAACAACTTAGCTAAGATGTATAATGTGCTTGTAGACTATGAAATTCAAGATTTATTTATCTAAAGTCTATTACCATCTCTCCGGAGAGTGTTATCTTTGAGAAATCTCCATCATTCAATCACTTATGTCATACTCTCAAGATACGTGAAACTAAAATCTTATCTATAGGAAAGCTTAAGTATCATGAACAAGCTTCATCTTCAAAGCACACTTTCTAATGAAATAAACTTTCAAGCCATCTACAAAACCTCACAAGCTGAATATATTGTCAATGTGGTTTCTAATCCTAAAAATCTCCAATGGAAACCACCTAAGTGTACATTTACTAAACTGCATATTGCTCCACATCTCCTATTGCCATAACTCATTGAGAGAAACCTTATTACACTTCCTCTTCTACTTAATTTGGACCCATCTCATCCTAAAGGTCATAATTATAATGAAAATTTCAGATGTGACTATCATCAATACATGGGGCATTCTACAGATCAATGTTCAAACTTCAAAATATTATTCAAGATCTTATCGATAATAATGTAATTGAGATTACAAATCCTACAACTGTTCAGTCAATGAAAATCACAAACTAAAGATATTCAACAATCCTCTTCTAAAACATGATAAGCATGCAAGCGACGTCCGGTCTTGCTACATGGTTATAATCTACACTATCATTTTGGTATCTAATGACCTTGATAGATGTAATGTGATTACTGGACATGTTCAATTATGAATATATGTGGTTCATGGTTCATACACATCTCTTTTTGTTATATGAATGAGTATAATCATTATGCATCCTCTTTCCCTCATGGTTCAGATCTATCTTTTTATATGCTTCTTGTCTAGATGAATATATTAGTGTAGCATTTACTCAAAGCTCTCAGTTGAATAGGAAGTCTCTTATGTCTTCTATTAAAAATCTATGATACACTCTTGCATAACTCATATAAAAGAGGTGCTTAGCACCCACACATTCCTCGTGTGAATGCCCAACACTCGCTAGGTGATAGGCCGACACGCATGGGATTGCCCTTATTTATTAAGGCATATAAAATTGACTACATCTTGGTTCCATTTCTGAGACCTCTTTTTGAAGTTATTGTAAGAAATGACATGCATCTTTGTATCTTTCTTATGTGATGATAGGGTGTTTAACCTTGGAAAGTGTTAAAACATGGTTCAAGAGCACAACGGATGAATTTTCTCAGAGATTCAACATAGGACCTGAGTTTGATGCATGTAGATGGGTAGAAGATAACCTCTACCATGAGTTGTATGAAGCTTTATTGTGTTTCTTCCCAATATAGCTATACGAATGGCTTTCAACATGTGTCCAGATCAAGATGGTACTATAGAGCATGAAAATGGACCCAAGATGATTACTAGAGGTCAGTAAGATACGAGATCGACATAGACTTGTACTATGGATCATTGGTGGAAGGGAGTTGTGGCTAGCTATACTATGGAATATGCCATTTCTACGTAATCTTTTTTTGAAGTTGCTGAGTTCAAGTTTCTAAGGGAGTCCACAGGATCATTTCTATGTGCTATTCCTTGGCGATGAAGATTTTGATTGTTACTTTGAGTTTAGAAGTATTTCTAATGGCTGGCTAAACCCTTTTGAGTGATGGGCGAGGAAACTAGGGTGGAGGAGGATGGCAGACATTGCGATTGAGAAAGAAAGGGAGGAGAGGTGACTCAAGTATAATGAAGTGTGTGAAAGGGAGATTGCTAGACAATGCGAGGTTACAAGTGTGATGGATCTATGGAGGCAGATGTTATGGGAAGGAGTTGAGGTTCATGTAGAGGATGTGGAACTTGAGTAGTCTATGCTACCCCATCTTGGTGAACATGGGAGAGAGATGCCTTTAGCTTCTAATGAGAGTTTGTTGCATGGAGAAGGAAGAGTCATTGGCATGCATTTGAACCCACCTAGTGATCAAACCTTGGCACTTGGTTTTCTAGATCAAGGGAGAAGTATTGTCAACCCAATTTGTATCGGTGGAAGTGACCGATCTACACCTAGGAGATATAATTTATCATTTGGGACTTCTATGGCTACACATACCATTCTAGTGTTTGGAGGAATTTTTGGGCAAGGGGAAAATACACAAGGTTTGGGAAACACATTGGGGAGTGGCGTAGGACACACATCTGGTAGTGGAATAATGTCGTAAGCGATTGGAACGTAGTTCAATGAGATGTTGGGGAGACTAGGCGTGACCAATTCATGCCTATTACATCGGCCATAAGAGGATTTGGAGGTGGAACTAGTGGATCGGGAGGCACAAGACCTGGTGGATCCAGTGGATTTGGTGGAGGGAACACTGGAGGAAACTAAGGATCTAGATCAGGAGGATAGGGGCCTCAGCCACCTCCTTAGGTAATATTTGAAATGTCTTTACACTTACCGATTACTAGGGTATAAAGGATGTTACAGAGCATGTGCACAAGTGTGAGTTGCTATGGCGTGCGAAAGGGATCATAACCCCATAACAGAAGGCCATTCAATTTACAACAATGTTGTAAGGGCACGCACATAGATGGTATAGGAAGTATGACCCCATCAGATGGTGGTAGATTACACTGCATTGAAAAATACCTTCCTAGTAGAATTCCACATCCTTGAGTTTGAGCAGAAGAGCATCAACACTCTAAAGGAGATTCAACATGGAATGACAGAGTGTGCGGGAGTATGATGCATGGTTTAAAAATATCTGTCAAAGTGGTCATATGACATCCACCCCTCAAAACATGCTCAATGGTTTGTTAGAGGGTTGATAACACCATTTAGAAGGGCACTATCACATAAGACTTTCATAGACGTGTGTGAGGCGTTGGAAGATGCTCTACGTGATGAAGCTGTTGGGAGCATTGATACTGGTGTGTGCCCTTTACTAGAGACTCAAATCACTGCCATGGCCAAATAGTTAGAGAAGATTTCTGAAAAATCTACACATCAGACTCATAGTGGTCTATGGTGTGTGGATTGTGAAGTAAAGTGGCATGCCAAGGATAGTTTTCCCCAAAAATAGTACACACCATAGCAGTAGATTGTGAAATTTGTCACAGGGACCATGATGCAAGTAGATGCCCCTTGTTGCAACACAAAATTTGGAAGAATGTGTCTTTCTATTATAAGATTTGTGCCTCTACAACCCATGATACTAAGGATTGTAGGCTTATTGACTAGATCTATGTGTAGACGCCTAAAATTGGTTACCCAATTTAGTGTCCCCCACATTCATTTACCTTCTCGGGTAACCTGGGGCACGTTCATATCATCACTACCCCCTTAGGGTATTATTCAATATTTGCTTTAAAAACATCTATCCTAAGTTTAATTCACCCCATTATGTTTTACCCCTAAGTAATTAAATATTAACTATTTAATTACACCTTTTTACATATATCCTAACCACTTATCTACCCCATATCAATTTCTAACCTCCCATATCTATTCTATCCATATATCCCCCCTATTTCTCCTCCTCCCAAACCAAGCAGTGGGATATTTCCCGTATTTGAGGTGGAGGGATCACTCTCATCTTTCCAGAAATCACTCCTTTTGGCCATTTCGGGAGTCTGTTCCCTGATCGGTGCTGACCAATACTCGGTCGATGCCAATTTTTCAAAACGACACTAATTTCATCTCGGTCGGCGCCGATTACAAATAGAAGGCCAAAACTCAGTTCTGGTTAGACAGTGAGTTAGACAGAGAGAGAGAGAGAGATATAGAAAAAAAGAGAGTTTTGAGCATCAAGTCTGAGCATTGTCTATCAAGTGAGAGTGAATCCCATCCAAACCAATCCCTGAGAGGAGTACCGTTACTCTGCTCCTACCGCATCAAAATCGAGAGTCTTGATAATCACTAAGTGACTATATTCCCGCATCCGGCCACATGGTGGAGCCTTGCCAGTATCCCTACGACTCTTGTAGATTCAATGAAGATCGATGATCTAGCTTCCACTGTCTACTTCTCAATCTTCCTGTAATTTCCCCTAAGTTGATGCCGACAGTACCTAGTCGATGCCAATTCTATCTAGTCAACACCGACTTATCTCAGTCGATGCCGATTCCTCTCAGTCGACATCGATTTTCCTAATCGGTGCCGATCTACTGCGGATAGGTAAAATAACTCAGGGATCACAAATCCAACATTGTTTTCACACTTTCCTGTTTGTTATTGGTTTCGTCTGCTGTTTACTTTTATGTCTGTCATTTTTAATCAAAATATAGACATTTACTTACATATTTTATCATGTATGCTTCTTTCCTTAATTGAAAATGTGGATTGACATCCGTCGAGGGAGCTTATCACTTCCGGACCTGCTTTTCAGGGCAGTCCACCCAAATATATTTTAACGTGGTCTTTTTCTGTCAAGCATCTGTGTCTCGCAGGTTTCCTGGATCTACTCTGCAGGATCACTCATGTGCGCCCGTCTTGTCTACATCAGCTTTCTTTTCCATCTACATCTTCAGATCTGGTCTTTCAGGTATCGATTTCATTTGAGTTTTTCAAGGTTTTTGTGTTTAGTTTGGTACGTTAACTTGGATAGGTAACAAGCGTAAAATTCTTGATCTACATTCTGGCACGCCCAGTGGGACCTAACCAAAGTCCCTTATTGGTAAGTTCATTTCTTTTCCAGTTTTGAGCTTTTGTTTTTCAAAGGTTAGCAAATCTTTCATTTGATTTCAAAATTGCACTTTTGATCCATCTCTTTATGCAAAAATTGTTATTTTCTCGAAAGTTTTTTTTTTTAAGTTCTTTGAAATAGAAATTTTCATTCCGCTATTATCTGGATATATCTTTCTAGATTGGTTTGTGTGTTTGCTTAACCTTTTCTTGCAGAGTGCTTTGCTCGTTCATGGGATTGTTTGAGGGGAAGAGCTCAACAACATGATTTTGAAGTCCACATACCTTGGAGAGCTAAATCTACATGTATTTCTCTTTTACGGTGTTTTCTCCTTTTTAGGAACTAAAAAAAAAAAAAAAAAAAAAAAAAGGACTTTGTTTGTTTGTTTTCTATCACATTCAAACATTTTGATTTTGGTGCTTAAAAATAATTTAATCGCATCGGGAAAGAATTTGTTTGACTTGTCTTCATCGAAATCCAACACTTCGTTCTTAGTGCTTAAAAATAACTTTTCTTTTGTCATTTATGTTGTATGCTATTCATCTAGTTTTCTAAATACGCTAGAAAAATTTATCAAAAATCGGTAGTGACACTATTTGATCTTTATTTTTCACCCTTGCACACAAAGCCAAAATCACTAGGTATAAATCATTTAAACAAAAATTCCTCCCATGGCATCGCCTACTTGGAAGTGACATCCAAGAGGAAGAGCCTACACAGTACTTGGGCCACGCTATAAATTCACGAAGTTCCGGTATATATTGGCAAAGCACCCGACTCCCTTATCGCAGCGGTGTGTGAAGTGCGGGGGTAGGCCCCTATATCAAGCCACGTACCGGTATTTTACTGAAGTGCCTTCGGGAATCCTCACCAAACATTCCCCAAACCATCTTTAGTTGGCTATCTGAGTAGTTCCTGTTCTAAAAATCCTTCCCTAATATTTTCTTTCTTAAAAGCATAAAATTCAAAAGAGATAATCACCTACGCTGCTTGAATTGTCTGTGCATTAGTTAGGTCAATCTTCTTTTTTGCTATATTTCTGCTTGTTTATGATGGTCATCACTCGGTTACAATCTAGAAGAATGGCTCAACTGGCCCCTTCTTCCTCTGAAATCACCACTAGTGTGGATGTTTCAGCACCCCTCGGGTCTTCCTCGGGACCGCTATTAGTTGGTTCCCCATCTTGGTCATATAATCCTTTCTATCAGCCTAAAGCAATCCCATCACGTCCAGCTTCCCCCAGTCCTTTAGAAATATCATCTGCTTCTGATATAGAGTATGTTCCTCATAGGGATCCTAAATTTTAGGCACTCCTTGATCACAATCCAGTAGCCCTTATGGACTATCTAGTACATAAGTCCATTCGAATATCTGATCAGGGACCACCAATCTAGCAAGTTTACGATTATCCTTGTGAACCATCCCAGGATTTTGTAGAACAGTTAGCATCCTTTTTCTCACCTCGAACCACAGAAGAGGGTGGTGCACCTGTGCCTCCTTTTTCTCTTCCACCAACCATGTCGACTAGTTCTCAAATAGTCTTGCCTATTCCTAGTGCCACAGTTACCTCGGCTATTCCACAACCTACTTCTGAGAAGTCCTCTTCTCTAGCTATAATGGGTGCATCTACGCACCCACAGATTGTTGTTAATTCTTCTATGTCATCCATTGCATCCTAGGGTCAGTACCTCTTTATGAGTCAACCCCCTTCAACGAGTCAGTTGGTTCCTGCTTCTCGTCCTCCAGTTGGTCTTTCTTCCAATGTTCCAGTGACAGTGACCTTCACCCATCCTCTAGCATCGGCACCCTTAATAACCAATCTGCGATCAAAAGCCTCATTCAGACCTTGTTCCCCACCATGTCCAACCAAATCAATACCCATGTTCCTCAACCCATTCCGATTCAGTTGACGAGTGTGGGAGCCCACCAATCACAGGCTCCGGCTGTTATTCAATCATCTTTTTCTCAACCGCTTGTCATCCCACAGCCTGTTTATACACAGGCTCCTTCACAACAAATACCTCACCAAGCGTCACCTAGAACACCTGGTTATTCCTCTTACCATCCTATTAATCAACAGATGAATCCCCCATTAACACCTCAACAAAATCCACCATTCGCTTCTTATGTAGGACATACCAACATGCCTCCTCCTCAATCTGACATGGTCCAAATTATTTTCAAGAAAATCACAGACTTAGAAGCCTCTACTAAAGGGGCTCATCCTTCATACTTTTTTGAAGAAGTATGCAATGAATTGATTCATCCATCAGTGGCTTTTAAGCCTTATCCTCCCCAATGGGAACTTCCTAAGTTCTCAAAATTTCATAGTCGGGAGGATCCTCAACAGCACCTGCGAGCATTCAAACATGCTTGCTACCTTATAGTCTAGGATCAGGAGCTTATGCTCCATACTTTCCCTATGTCTCTAGCAGGGCTTGCTTTAGATTGGTACAATAACATTCCCCAACATTCCTTGTTTTCTTTTCTCTCATTAGCCTTGGATGTTTGTTGAAAACTTTTCAATAAACATCACACATAAGATCTCGATTACAGATCTTTATAACATTCGTCAATTCGATGATGAGTCTATTGCAGACTTTGTCGCTCATTGGAGAGGGATAATAAACCAATTGTCTTTCTCCCTTCCTCAATCTCAACAGATCGAGTTGTTTACTCAATCTTGTGCTAATCATATTTCTTCCACTTTAAGGATCCAAACTTTTCATACATTTGAAGAAGCCTTTACGATGGCACGTAAACTTGAGTCCCGTGCCATTGAACAAGGGAAGTTAAAACTTCACTCTAAATCTAAACCAGATTTTTCTCGGTTTACAAAATCAAACCCTTCCACTTCTAAAGACAAAAATCAGGGATCCACTAACACTATCGTATTAAAAACCACGTGCTGATAATAGTTCTAATCAAACACCATGGAGAGACTCCTCATCTTCTCGAAAAGGACCCTCGTCATCTCGATATTTTACTTCGTTGGGGGAATCATACACTTCCATCCTAGAAAAAATGTTGGAAGTTCACATGATTGAACTTCCCCCCATTAGAAATCTCGATGAAAACCAAGAACGTCCATTCTGGTATAGGGAAAATGACTTCTGTCATTATCATAGAACCAAAGGCCATGACATTGAGCGATGTCAAACCTTCAAAAATCTTGTCCAGAAGTTCATTGATAAAGTTGAGCTCATTTTGGATAACCCAAATGCTCCCCCAAATCAGGCGCTTGATGTTTTTAAACAACCCTTTCCTAATCATTCCCGAACCATGATGTTTGAGTCTCAAAAACCAAACACTCATACTATCAGCTTTATTTCTACTGAAGAATATTCTTCTAAAATTAAGCCATCTACAAACACATTGGTGAATCGGAACCTCTTACCACTCTATTAGTCACTAAGATTCCATCATATTTAGACACCCTGTCTTTGAATATGCCCACATTGTTAGAGAAAAATTCATCTCCCTCTACCTCTTTATATGATCTTCCATCTATACCTGATACAGTGTCATCCTCATCTATCTCATCGTCAGATATTCTTTCGATGCTTGAGGTGATTACATCTCTTCAAGTTTCCACCACGAGTACATCTACTTTTGTTTCTCCCATTTTTTCTGCGACTATGCCATTGGTAAACATACCTATAGTTGTACCAACTTCAATGGAAGCATCTTCAATTTTGACTCTTCCCGTCTCCTTTCCCACAGTAGTTACACCCACAATTACTGTACCAGAAGTATCTCCCTCGCAAGGAACTACTTCTTTATCATCCACTTCTTCCATCACTGATACTATTTTTCCTATTAAAGGGAAATCTAAAGAAATAGTAATGGCACCTACACTCTCAGTTCCTGGACTTAAACCAAGACAACTAAAGTCTAATGTTACATCATCAGCACCTCCTCATCTCCTTCCCCCGAAAAGGCTACAATCACCTTATGCGGTTGAAGTTGTCACCATCCCTGAAAAAGGAAAACCCATATTTCGAACCATCAAGACTCTTGGTGCCTTCCCTCAAAAATCTCTTTTTGCGTGTCATAAAAGATTGGATTTGTCCACTAAAAAGGCATATTCTTCTATGAACCTATCAAAACCATCATCTTCTTCTACAACACCTTCTTCACTGGTGCCTCATAAAGTGGACTTACCTATTAGAAAGGTGTTACCTCTTTTATCAGGACCATCATCTTCGTCACCAAAAGACAGGGCACCCTTTGTTCCTCCGATCAGACCTACTTTGGGAGCTCCTCCCTCATCTAAATCGGCATTATCTAAATCGTCATCTATTTTGACCAAGCAACCTTCTTTATCTCTGAAGACCCCAACACTGGTTACATCTTCATCTTCTTTAAAATCTATCTTAGGAGCTCCTCCTCTGTAGAAATCAATCATGCCTCACTTGCTTCCATCTCAAGTGTCCAAGACTACTTCTTCCGATGCCCGAAAAAGTAAAATGATCCCTAAAAAGACTTTCAAACCAGATATGCAGGTTCTTTTACCTCGGCGATCGTGGAGGTAAGAGAGTCACCTCTGTCATCTCTGTCCTCATCTTTGTGTACCGGATTCTATACGAAGATTCTTCACCAAATTATCCAGTCTTCATCTATATCCCTTCCTCTTGATCAAACCCTATAATCCTAAAGGAGTAAAACCTTCTTGGTTTAACTCTAATTTGATTTGTGCTTACCATCACACCCAGGACATGACACCGAGGGATGTAAGGCCCTTCAATCTGTCATTAACAATCTTTTGGAAGAAAGTGATCTTCTACTAGAAGAAGAGGAGGAACAAGTATCTCATGTTGTCCCAACTTCATCGAGCCTCAAAGCCTATTCAAACCTCTATTTTTGTTAATTTCACTCTGGCTGATCTTCCACCTTCTCAAATCAACATAATTCATATCACCACTAGAACCCAACAGTATGATAATCCATCATCATCTACAACATCTTGACTATGGGTTGTCATTTCTGCAGCCCTCGAAGGAGTTATTCCTTCCTCATTAGCCTCAAGACCTCAGGTTTCTATTCGTGCTTCACCTCGGGCTCAAATTCCCATGTCAGTTGAGGAGAGTGTTATGAAACAACTCACCCATGCTTCGATCAAAATGTTTCTTTTTGACCTCATTCAATATTCTCTGTAACATCGCCAGGATCTCGATTGATAATCGCATCGCATTGTTGTGAATTCAGATGAGCCTCAGCCTTTCGAGATGGTTATTAGATTGAATAAACCATCAACCGCCATTTCTTTTGAAGATTTGGAAATTCCTTCCCTTTCTTCTGAGGATTTGGAGGATACCCTCTTTATCACAGTTCAAATCAACAACACTACATTAAAACACACTATGATCGACAGTGGTGCTGCACTCAACGTCATTTATTCCCACACATTCAAACAACTTAAATTACCTAAGAATGTAGTGTCACCACCTCCTTTCGCCCTTCGATCATTTAACGATCAGCTGGCAGTTACTTTAGGAACTGTGGTCCTACCCATTCAGGTAGGTAAAAAATTACTTCACGAGCTCTTTTACATTGTTGAAGGAAAATTCCACTACAATATGATCCTAGGATGCTCCTGGATTCATACAATGCATTGCATCCCATCAACCCTCCATCAATGCTTAAAATATCAGTATGAGGGAAAAATCTATACTCATCCAGGAGATCCTTTTCCTTCTGCCCAATGCGACATGACAACAGGGTCTACCCCTCTAAAGGAGAATGCTTGTTCTCCTGACAAGGCTTCATCCTCTTCCATACCTGTAACAAAACTACCAAATTTACAAAATCTAGAAGAGACATTGTAGTGTTTCTCACTAGGAGAACTTCCTCTTCTTTCTTTTGACGCCCATCTCAAGCCTAATGAGTATGGTAGACTAGACAAACAACCTGAATATCAGCCGGGTCTTGGTCACATCATCACCATTGGTCTGCCCAACCAACAGACTAACTTCATTTACGGTGGTCTTGATACACCTCACTATCACCTGATTCTCCCCCTAGGGCCAAGCCTTATTCAGCAGGGTTTGATTGTCTACAAAATCCCACGTTTGTAAAAACTTATTTATATCAATGTACGTGGAAGGGTTTTATCCTGGGAAAGTATGAACAAGGTGTGCATGACCTCACATCCATTCCAAATCTCAAACCACATCAAAAATTTGGTTTAGGATTTAAACCTCTTTCAAAAGCCACCATCACTATTCTCGATGAGACTCTCCCTATTAAGGAACCATATTCTCCTGCTAGGTCAGAAACATCATTTGATGAGGATGACACATTTCCATTCCATCTAACTTTTTTTTTAGTCAATACCATTTCCTTAGGGCCACTGACCTATAAAACTAATAACAAATCCACATCCATACCATTAGTCTTCCCTGAAATAGTTGGAGACGACTCTCCTACTATCAACACTATCCACTGTGCGGATGATGATTCTATCCTCACCTATTTGGGGGTAGAGGATTCCTATCTTCCTAAAACCATTCCTTCTGACACATCTACACTTCTTAAAAAATCCATTGTCGATCTTAATATAGGGACTTCTAAAGACCCTCGCATCATTAAGGTTGGCCAATCTATTAATCCACAAGAGTTAGGAGACTTTACCACTTTTCTTTCCAATCGTCATCAAGCCTTCACTTGGTCATACGAGGATATGCCAGGACTCGATCTCGATATCATGGTCCACAATATTGTTACTCTTCCTGACATCAAACCGGTGAAACAAAAATTGATTAAAATACACCCTCAAGTAGCCCTCCTTGTTAAAGAAGAGTTGTAATGTTTACTTTCTGCTAGCTTTATCCAACCCATCGATTATCCACAATGGGTTTCAAACGTAGTACCAGTAACCAAAGCTACTGGGAAAATTTGAATTTGTACCGACTTCCGGGATCTTAATCTTGCTTTTCTGAAAGATGATTTTCCTCTACCTAATATCGATCAACTCATGGATTTAACTACGGGTCACAAGATGCTTTCTCTTATGGATGGTTTCTCTAGATATAATCAAATTCTTATCACACCAGAGGATCAAGCATAAGACTTCCTTCATAACCCCTTGGGGGACTTTTTGTTATCGTGTCATGCCTTTCGGTCTTAAGAACATGGGAGCAACCTATCAATGAGCCATGACCTACATCTTCCATGATCTCTTACACAAAACGGTGGAAGATTATGTTGATGATATCCTTGGTAAATCCAAATCGCTGTCAGGATCATCTTTTCACTCTTGCACCTCTCTTTGAGAGGCTCATTCACTTTTGTCTTCACCTAAATCCATCTAAGTGCGTGTTTGGTGTTCTCACTGGTAAACTCTTAGGCTTTATCATTTCTATTAGGGGTATTGAAGTGGACCCTACAAAAATAAAAGATATCCTTGAGATGCCTCCCCCTTCTAACTTAAAGCAACTCTGTGGTCTTCAAGGATGCCTTTAATTAATACGTCGTTTCATCTTGCAACTGTCGGACCATTGCCAATATTTTCATCATCTCCTTCATAAGAATGCTCATTTTGAATGGGATGAGCATTGCTAAAAGGATTTTTATGATCTCAAAGTTTATCTTCTTTCCCCACCTGTGCTTACGCCTCCACGTGAGGGGGAGCCATTCTATCTTTATATTTCTATGAATGGCCATGCTTTGGGAGCCATGATATCACATCGAGACGCTAACGGTAAAGAATAGACCATATATTACATTAGTCGCACTCTCCATGAGTATGAAACACGTTATTCCAAAGCTGAAAAGCTGTGTTGTGCTCTCTTATTTGTAACTTCTAAGCTTCGTCACTACCTCCTCAATCACAAAACTTACATTGTCACAAGTGTCAATCCACTCAAGACAATGCATGTGAAGCCTTATCAAAATGATCATATCACTCGTTGGCTCATGCTAATGATAGAATTTGATCTCAAGTTTATTCTACAAAAATCCATCAAGAGTCAAGTCATTGCAGATCAATTAGCTGATGCTCCTCTTCCGACACTCAAGTCCCCCTTGCTCAATTCCCCGATGAGTATATCCAACAAATTGATTTCAATCTTTCTCCATTTAAAGTAAAACTCTTCTTTGATGGATCCAAATGCCAACAAGGGGGAGGTGCAGGTTTTGTTATGATTCCTCCTTGGGGTGCACCTATCCCAGTCACACACAAACTTAACTTTGAGTGTACCAATAATATGGCTGAATATGAAGCTCTTGTTTTAGGTCTTCAAAATGCTATTAATCTTGGCACCCACCATATCGACATCTTTGGTGACTCTGAACTCATCGTTAATCAAGTCATGGGTGTCTATCAATGTAAAAATGATATCCTTCAAAAATATCGTGATATCATTCTTTTTCAACTCCAATCTTTTGAAAAATTCACTATCCAAGCTATTCCTCATACTGCGAATCAATTCATAGATACAATGGATTATTTAGCCTCGCTTATTCCACCTTTTACCAAAGACTCGCGACTTTATGTGGCTGTGCAGCGATTAGATCAACCATCTCATCTCTGGAAACTAACTTCAATCAATGCCATCACAACCAATACTCAAGATGAGTGGTATCAATAGATTGTTGATTATCTATCTCATTTAGTGCTTCCTCTAGATCTGACTTCCAATGGTAGAAGATATTTTATCCTATGCGCTAATCACTATACTATTCTAGGTAGAATCCTCTACAAACGTGGTTTTGATGGTATTTTGCTTCGGTGCCTCAAGACCCCTGAATCATCTAAAGCCATCCAGGAAGTCCATGATGGTATCTGTGGTGGAAATTTTAGTGGCTTGGCCATAGCTAAATGCATCTTACGTTTAGGCTATTATTGGCCTTCTCTTAATCGAGATTGTTGCGAATACACTAAGAAATGTGTCAAGTGTCAACAACATTCCAATCTTATGCATATCCCTAGTCAGGCTTTTGCAACATGTAGCGGATTTGTGGCCTTTTTGCAATGGGGTCTTGATCTCATCGGTCTTATCAACCCCCACTCTTCACAGTGTCATCATTCTATCATTACTGCCATAGAATACTTTACTAAGTGGGTGGAAGCTATTCCTCTTTCATCGACCAAAGCTAAACCGATTGTTGATTTTGTCTATCAACACATCATTTGTCGCTTTGGTGTTCCACACAAACTCATCACAGATAATGGTAAATCTTTCAAAAACATTGATTTGTAGAATCTTTGTGACGCTTTCAATATCAAACTCAGCTTTTCTTCTCCATACTATCCCCAAGCTAATGGCCAGGTCGAGGCTTCTAATAAAACTTTGTGTAATATCCTCGCAAAGGTAACTAGTCGAGTTGGTAGGGATTGGCATTTACATATCCCTTTTTCTCTCTAGGCTTATTGGACTAGCATTTGTACTCCTACGGGTGCTACTCCCTTCTCTTTAGTTTATGGGTCAGAGTTTGTTCTTCCTTTGGAATTCAGATCCCATCTCTTTGTGTTTCTCTTAGAGAATTTGTCTCTGATGAGGACTATCGTCAAAATCGTCTAGCGCAGCTTGAGTTGCTAGATGAGTGGCATCTCAATGCTCTTGAACATCATCAAATCTATCTTGAGTGTGTCAAACATGCTTATAACAAGCATTTGCAACACCGTGACTTCAAAATTGGTGATCTTGTTCTTAAAGAAAACCAAAATGTCACTACGCTAGAACGGAGTCAGTGTGGTAAGTTTGCTCCTAACTGGATGGGTCCGTACATAGTTACTCATAAATATGGGTCTAGGGCTTATCATCTATCCTCCATGGATGGTGTACCTGAAATGGAACCTCTTAATGCCTTGCATCTAAGGCCCTTCTACTGTTAAAATCTATCTTACATGATCTTAGTCGCAAAACAGATCTTTCATCCATCTAACAACTAGTCATATATTTTCATAGTGATTTAGAACTATGTGGTTCTCCACGTTATGTCTTTTCCACCTTAAATATGAGTATCACGGCAGCTCTACTCATAGAATTTTTCTTATGGATATGTTCCTCCTCCTAGTTGGGACACCTTAATCACTTCTTCATCTGTCCCAAGTATCTATCCTAATCGAATCTACTCGGGGCATGAATACGTGCTTTTATGCACTTTCTTCCCCTCTATTTGATCTATCTGGTCTACACTCAACTTCTTTCAAAACAAAGCTCCAAAAATTTCAAAAAAAAAAAAAAAAAAGAAAAGAAAATCCCAAAAGATAGACTGATCCCTCGAAGGACAGCTATCTATGCATTTTCAAAATGAATCAAAAAGATATAGACCATACCCTTGAAGGATGGCTACATTTGAAATACAGACCGATCCCTTGAAGGATGGCTGTTTGTTTGCTTCTTAGCATCATTGAAAGACTTCCCGTATCGATCAGTCTTTCTATATCTAGCAAACTTCCCGCATTGATCAGTTTGCTCTTCTGTCAAAACAAAAATCATGAAGCTGAGACATAAGACCTTTTGTCGATCATATGGAGAACCCTATTTTCCCAATAGGGAGCATATATTCTGTCCTTTGTAAATTTTGACAAGATAAATACTTACTTCTCCTTCCATTTACCTTCTAGATCTGGTTTGCGACTAGCTAGTGTTAGGTTTATTTTAACCTCATATATGGCCTTGTATGCATGGTCTTTTGGTTTCCTATCAAAGTCTTCATTTATGGTTGGTTAGGGGCCTAGCTTATTATTCTTTTTCTTATCTAGGTGTATTTCCCTTATTTTTAATCAAAGTCATTTCATTACGTCCTTGGCTCTCGCAGAGAGTATTTCCCATTATTATTTCTTATTCATCCAGTTAAATTGACATTTAACATGTTAATTTAATCAAAATCTATCATCTATCTAATTTCATCTTATCTAACTTTGTCCAAAACATATATCAAAACATGTATTGTCAACACATGTGGATCTACTTATCTATTTTCATCAAAATTTAATTAACATCTCAAATATATTAAGTCTATCAAATCCCATCTATCCATCTATCCATCAAAACATCTAAAAATGTGTACATCCAAGTTATACTACATCTATCTATATCTATTTTTCATCAAAATTAAATCCATATATCAATCACATCTATCCATCTATCCATCAAAACATCTAAAAATGTGTACATCCAAGTTACACTACATCTATCTATATCTATTTTTCATCAAAATTAAATCCACATATCAATCACATCAAATCACATCACGTCTATCTATCCTCTATGTCTATGTCCATCCAATCACATCTATTTATCATCTATCAACATATGTCTATATCCATCACAATTACACTATATCTATCCATGTATATCGAAATTAAAAACATGAGTACAATCATATGACAAAGAAAATGATGAATCTATATATATACATGAGTATCTGTACAACAAAGAATGGATGGATTTCAATCAAGCCATCTATATCATACATCAAAAATGCCTTCAAATCGAGGCTACATCAATATATCAATATCAAAATACACCAATCTCTATATCGTAAAGTTTGATAAGTGGAAGACACTATCTCCTCCACCCTCCTCTGGACTAGGTTGTCTCTCCTAGCCACCGCCTATCAAACTAGAAGCACCTACTACTGGGGGCCTGCCTCCACCTCACCCTCTCCTAGTACTCCCTCCCTCTGATGCACCACTAGTTGTGGCTGTCGCTGATCTCCTCCTCGCACCATAACGAGGCACCTCAGGGGCATGCTGTGCTAGGGCATCCTCATAGTATCTCACCTCAGCGAGGAGAGACTGATACGTACTCAGGCTCACCATACCAGGTGCTCGTAATGTCACTGTTGGTGCTACTGGTGGTGGCCCTCCTACGGTCGTACCCTATGTCTCAAACTCTGACATGGTACCTGTATCACCATATTTGGCCCTGAGGGCCTCTCTATGCCGATGGTAGTGATCCCTCTGCTGGATCACTGTATCTCACTCCTGGCGAGCTGTGTCTCTCTCCAATATCAGGGCATCCCTCTCCTCTGTCAGAGCTCTGATCTCCTCAAGGGCCACCTGGTGTGTCTGCGTCAGGGTAAAATGCTCTCCCTCCAGCCTCTCCAGTGCTGTGGCTATATCCTCCTCATCGGCATCTATAGATGCTGGCAGGTGTCATGGTAGCTCTATCGAATACCATGCTGCATAGCCATCATCCACTCCGGCATCATCGTCAATGTCTACGGAGGATGGGGCCTCCCTCAATGTATCTGTCGGGATCAAAATCAACATATCAATCTCTCTACTGTCTCACCTGTATGGCCTGTAGGTGGTCGGCACTATCTGCACTAGGCCAAACTATCTCAATACCCGTATAAATGGGAAACACTCCCACATATCAGGCATGCGGCCCCTAACCACCCTACTCCGTCTCAATCCCACTAGATGAGCATCCTTATCGGTCCATGTCGGGAAGATGCAATATGGTCTCCAGATGACCTGCTCTGGTGTTAGTGTCCTGAAGTGCTCGGCATACCAATTTGTGGATCTCCCTATATCTCCCGAGCCATGTCATCCCGCCATCACCGAGAATCCATAATCAATGGCCCCTACTGCTGCTGGCATCCATGGAAGCCGGATGGCCTGATCACTGCTATGTGCTCATATGCCCAGTAATGGAGCACAAAGCGGCATCGATGCCGGTCGCGCCTAGCTTAGTGGTCGTGTACATCCATAGCTCATAATATATCTGTGCTATCAAGGCATCGGTAAAAGTGAACACCTGTCTGAACTATAGGATGTCACACACACAGTCTAGTAATAACAAGGGAAATCTCCCACCTCCTGAATCTGGCAGAGCAAAGTAGGAGATCGCCATCTGAATAAGAACTATCTATCTGCTCCTGGCATCATCCTGTCTATACTGTGAGGCTATCCTCACTGCCCCAGGACACTATCTCTGAATCATCTGCCCTATGTCTCCATACAATCGTCCTAGGGCCCTCTGCTGCTGCTCTCGTGGAGTAATCTCAATTGGGTCCCTAGTAATCGATGACCTCAGAATCCTGTATATATCCTCATGGGTGATAGTCATCTCACCCGTCCTGAACCAAAAAGTGCAAGTCCGGCTATCCCATCGTCGCACTAGTGCTCGCATCAGCTCTACATCCCGAGGCACTCATCTATAGTACCGAAAGCCCCCAAGCCCGGCTAGCTCTAGGTGGCACCAATCTATGTCAGTCACATCAGGGAGAATCATCTCTAGAAGCTTGGGAATAGCATCCCGCATATGCAAAACCTCTCGTGCCTGCATCACACAATATCAAGAGCAATGTTAGCTTCCTATTTATCCAAATCGAACATCCAAAACACATTAAATCACCTTATCAGGTCATCCAGTCCAATCGGTGTCGATTTATTTTCAGTTGGCATCGATATAATATAGTCGATGTCGATTGAAGTGAATTGGCACCGATCTCACTTAATTGGTGTCGATTTTTCTGATCAATGCCAATTGGGAGGTAGCATGTCAAAAACACTCTGGCCTCCCACTTACTCTAGTTTTTTCAAAAATAACAATAATGATAGTAAAAACATTATTATGACAAGTTCGGCTAGATTTACTTACCCCCAGTCGTGTCCTCTTCTGCTTCTGACTGCTCCTCAGAGGCTTCCATGGTGCTCAAAACTAGTTTTTGACTCTCTCTAAATCAATTGTCATGGTGAAAATAAATCATTCACGTTTTCCGTTCACATATTTATATGTGCTCGGAATGGTCGGCGCCGATTGGTACGGTCAACGCCGATTTGGGCCCATTCTTGCCGATGGGTTGCAATTTGACTTCTCCACATCACCTTCTTCCCTCTCCGAATCTTCTTGCGATAATGTTGATGCTTGGCTTATTTATCTGGTCATTATTATGCCCGAGTGTTGCCTTTTGGCACATACTTTCGATATTATCATCCATTTAGAGCATGTTCCTTATCTAGGCACTCACATTTTTGGTAGCTTAGAGTTAGCGGGTCTTTAGGCACTAACGTCATTTGCTTTGTAGACCGTCTGGTTGTCCCTACTAATGTGTCTCTTTTTAGGTGATACCTATTTTGTAGCCCTCCTTATACTCATGGGTCTATAGGTATTAACGTTGTCTCAATCGGAGACGTCTAGTTTGCCCTACCAATGTGAGTTTCTTAGGTTGCTGCCTTTTTATCTATTTTTGTGCATCATTAATGATCAGATCTACTCCAGGCATCTAGCTGGGGCATCCTGTGTTTTCATCTACCTTTGTCAAACTCGGGATCGTTTGTTCTTTTGTAACCCATCCCATCCCTAGTTTGAGGGGGATCACATCATCACTTTTTCTTCCTTCCTTCCACCTCCTTGTTTTTGTCTTGCAACTTTGCTTATCACAAGTTACTCGACAAAAAGGGGCAAAATGTAGACACCTAAAATTGGTTACCCAATTTAGTGTCCCCCACATTCATTTACCTTCTCGGGTAACCTGGGGCATGTTCATATCATCACTGCCCCCTTAGGGTATTATTCAATATTTTTTTAAAAACATCTATCCTAAGTTTAATTCACCCCATTATGTTTTACCCCTAAGTAATTAAATATTAACTACTTAATTACACCTTTTTACATATATCCTAACCACTTATCTACCCCATATCAATTTCTAACCTCCCATATCTATTCTATCCATATATCCCCCCTATTTATCCTCCTCCCAAACCAAGTAGTGGGATATTTCTTGTATTTGAGGTGGAGGGATCACTCTCATATTTCCAGAAATCACTCCTTTTGGCCATTTCAGAGTCATTTCTCTGATCGGGCGCCAGCCAGTACTCGGTTGACACCGATTTTTCAGAACAGTGCTAATTTCATCTTGGTCGGCACCGATTACAAATAGAAGGCTAGAACTCAGTTTTGGTTAGACAGTGAGTTAGACAGAGAGATAGAGAGAGAGAGATACAAAAAAACGAGAGTTTTGAGCATCAATTCTAAGCATTGTCTATCAAGTGAGAGTGAATCCCGTCCAAACCAATCCCTGAGAGGAGTACCATTACTCTGCTCCTACCGCATCGACATCGGGAGTCTTCAATGATCTCTTGGTGACTCTGTTCCTGCATCCAGCACAGGTGGAGCCTTGCCAGTATCCCTACGGCTCTTGCAGATTCAGTGAAGATTGACAATCTAGCTTCCACTGTCTACTTCTCAATCTTCCTACAATTTCCCCTAAGTTGACGCCGACAGTACCCAGTCGATGCCGATTCTATCTAGTCGACGCCAACTTATCTCAGTCGACACTGATTCCTCTCAGTCGACGTCGATTTTCCTAATCGGCGCCGATCTACTGCGGACAGGTAAAATAACTCAGGGATCACAAATCCAAAGCATTATTTTCACACTTTCCTATTTGTTATTGGTTTTTGTCTGCTGTTTACTTTTCTGTCTATCATTTTTAATCAAAATATAGACATTTACTTACATATTTTATCATGTATGCTTCTTTCCTTAATTGAAAATGTGGACTGACATCCACCGAGGGAGCTTATTGCTTCCCGGACCCGTTTTCGGAGCAGTCCACCCAAATATCTTTTAACGTGGTCTTTTTCTGTCAAGCATCTATGTCTCACAGGTTTCTGGATCTACTCTGCAGGATCACTTGTGTGCGTCCGTCTTGTCTATATCAATTTCTTTTCCATCTACATCTTCGAGATCTGGTCCTTAGGTATTGATTTCATTTGAGTTTTTCAAGGTTTTTGCATTTAGTTTGGTACATTAACTTGGATAGGTAACAAGTGTGAAATTCTTGATCTACACCATGAGGCCATTGATCATGGTGTGTGCTAGACCAGCCTTTCCAGTGGATCCAAGGAAGATGATCACCATTATGAAGGACACATAGATGGAAGGGGGCATGGGAGAGGTTCTCGTGGAGGATTATGTGGTCACAATGACCATGGAGGAGAAAGAAGTGAGTTTACACAAGGGACTGCTATAAGCTTTGTGGATCTACTGAACATTACTGACGTAAGTTCTCGAGAGCTATTGCAGTGCTCATGGTGCAGAAAGAAGCACAAGTATGAGGAGTTCCCTGATTTGTTTGAGCACATGAGCCAACAACACCAAAAAGACAAGGGTGCCATGATGGTGAGCATAAAGAAGGATGACACATAGTGGATGCCACGGGTGATGCGTGAGTCAAGATTGGAACTTGTTTTGGTGACAACATGAGTAGAAGCAACACCGCCAAGGAAATACCAAGGAAAAGGACCCTAGTTTCAAGGGAAGAAGTGGTACATGGGAAATACCTAGACCTTATAAGGAGGTGTATCAAGAGACAATGGATGTCATTTGGAGTTTGTAGGGAGAAATCCAATGTCTAAAGGAGTAGTCCAGGTAGTAAGAGAAAAGAAGGAATGTTGAGGCTCTAGAAGGACCTGGATGAGGTCAAGGAAGTATGCAAAATGTTAAGGAAAGAGAATATTATTCCCTTGCTAGGAGAATGGCTACAAGAAAAGATGCCACGCACAAGAGCAAAGCAAAAAGACATGTGTTGCATGAAAACCTCCCTCCCCATAGCCTTGATTATGACAAAGAAATCAAATTAAACGTAGTTATGGATGGTTGGCTTCTAAGCAACATATTAATTGACATGAGAGCAGAAGTCAATGTTCTTATACTGGATGCTGACATCAAATGGGAAGGACCGCATTGTAGCCATCTTTGAATGTGTTGTATGTGGAAAAAAAAACTAAGGAAATTCCCATTGGAGTATTAAAGGATGCAATAATTACCATTCAGGGGGCTAATTTTACTAGAGACTTTGAAGTCTTGGCGCTCGCCAAGGTAGAAAATTTTCCAGTCTTGCTTGGGTGCCCATGGTGCTATAAGAATAACACGACCCGAGGTTCAACAAAGGATATATGAGTTTTGAAAACTAGGAAGGACAGGTCATCATCCCTATGATGAATGTGAATTTGGAACCTTACACTAAACCTTTAGGAGAAGAGGTCCTTGATAGAATTTACATGCAATCCATCGAGAGACCGAGAGATAATTCACCCTCCAAAAGGAGTTATCTAATTTGAGGAGGCACGATCTTAGTGATACCACAAGCATGACATGTGACAATTGGGTGCATGGGACCTATGAGTTAATTGGGTGATAGTGAGTGGGTTTGTAAGAAAAGTAAGCTGTAACACCCGAACTATTGTTACTACCTCCTAAACATTCAAGTGTTGATATATGATTTCTTCTTTAAAAGGATGTGTTCCTTTGATTGTGAAGTCATGTTTGATATTGATTGTATCTTCTTTGCTCTTGAAGATCTTTGGTAGTCGAGGATATGCTTGGACTCTTTTATTTCTTTCATTTTTAGCACCTGAGTTCAATTTGATTTCGAAAGGAATTGTGGATTTATCCGTCTTTATGACTCAGCCTTGGATCAGTTGCATTGATCCAAGAGATGTTTTAAGTTTATTCTGGATGAACAAAAATTATAGACCTTACGAAAGTTGCAAGGTCTGAATGTGTTGAATAAGAAATTCCGGAGTCTAACTCAGGCTGATCATGTTAAATGAATTGGTTCCCAATATTGTAATATCAGGAAGGCCTAGACCTTAAGCCAGGTAATAAATTCTGGTGTATACTGCAAGCTTATTATCAATGCCAGATAGAATCCATTTCGGGAATGTTATACCTGTTGGTTCTAATACTGATCGAACCTACTTGTGGGACCTAGAATGGATTCGTTAAGGTTAATAACCTTAACCTAAACTATAACCTATGGGTTGAATTATTGCTAAACTAACCTAGCCCTAAACTATAGGTTTAATGCTCCTAAGGTTAGCTACCTAAGCACTATGGAAGTAAGACTAATGTCTTACCGTAAGATCTAACCTATGTTTCTAACCTAACTAATGATCATGGATGAAGGGGGACCTATGAAGGGGTGCGAGTCATGGGCGGTGGTTTCCATGGCATTAAATGAAGTGGATAAGCAAGAAGGACAAGGGATATGGTGGAGATTTCAAACGGCTATTGAGACCGACGTGGCAGAGTCGCCAAATCTGGGAATGGTCGTTTGTTTTCATTTGTCAATCGCCAACTTTGGCGGTCGGTGGCAATGGAGATTGGGTGGGAATCTTGGAGTTAATGTCATTGATGAACTTCGGTTCCCGAGCATGGATTTCTCGGGAAGGCATGCAAATGGAAAACTAGTTGGTTGTTTGGTTTTCCATACGCTCCGGTTTTCTCTCTGTTTGATCACTGGTTCTTCGAACCAGTCTACTTTGTGTTGCATGGAAACTATGAGATTATCTAGCTCTTTTCTCTGTCGGGGAAAGTTTATAAGACATGAGGGTAACAAATTATTGTTGCTGAATCTATCGTGGAAGAAGAGGAGAAGGCGCGAGCACATTCAGAGGTCTTCTTTGGATTTTTAAGCGACATTACCAGGCATGATAGGCCCTGAATTTTAAAAATCTTGCTTTACTTCAAATGCTTTCATTAAAACAACTCTGTTCAGGTCATTTCAGTTTAGTTGGTTTGAAGCAATGTATTGGTTCTTCTTTTCATGTGGAATTAGGAATCTCGGGTTTTTCTATGACTTTGTTGGAATGTTTACTGTATTTATTCTTCCTTTTGGATTCATTTCAATTAAGGACCATTTGTGCTCTTATTGTTGTTGAATCTGTTGGTTCTTGCTAGAATACTTTAAGTTCCTTACGGTTGGAATGCTTTCGTGATTATACTACTTGAATGTGACTTTTGTAGAAATCCTACTTTGTGTTAGTAATTTTGGGTTAGTCTCCATTGAAAGTTTTTAGGGATTATATATGAAAATGACTCGGTGGGAGTCCTTTTAATGTTTCGTATGTTTTCGTCTTGTCTAAGCTTGGTTGCGATTACGGTGGGAGTCCTTGTAACATAATTTATGTTTTAACTTCTGTAGAAGTTTAGTTGAGAATACTGATGGTATTGACTCAGTGAGAATCCTTGAAACGTATCTTGTATTTCAACTTACATGTCTAAGCTTAGTTATGAATATTATTGCTTAGATGTGAATGCGATGGTATTGACTCGGTGGGAGTCCTTGAAATGTATCTTGTATTTCAACACGCTTAAGCTTAGTTTTGAATGTTGTTGTTTAGTTGAGAATACTATATGGTATTGACTCCATTGGAGTCCTTGAAACGTAATTTATGTTTTTAACTTCTGTAGAATTTTTCTGTGAGTACTATTGGGATTCTTGAATTGTTGTCGTATGAATTCAACTTCAATCGAAACCTTGGTTATGAGTACTAGTTGGATTTGACACTGTTGGAGTCCTTGATATGTTGCGAGTTGGCTCGATTCTCGAATTAAGTCCTCGTTGTGCATGCATATCGTACAGACTCTTTCTTACATTGTTGTGTTATATTCAGTTCACTTCTGTGGAATTAAAGGATGGGTTTTCTTTACAAACTTGACTCTATTTGAGACCCTGTTGTATTTCGTAGTAGCTCGACTTCGGATGAAACTTTGAGGAAATTATTGTTATGGAATTCGGCTTCTGTGAAGACCTTGTTGTGATTATTTTTCTTGAAATCGGCTTCTAATATAGGTCCTTGCTGTATAATCATAGGGATTTGTTTAAGTTAAATGAAGCTGTGCATGTTGCATTTCGAATCGTGTGAATGTCACTATATTTTCATATGGAAACGTTATTTGTTTTTAATGTTATCTTGTCTCGAGTTTGACTGAAACAAAGAGCTCTTAGCTGTACCATGTCAGGTGATGGCGTTGGGTATTTTCATGTTGTTGAATGATATGAAAAAGATTTGTTGAGTCTTTCATGGTTGGATTATTTTCTTTGCTTTGTCGCGAGAGCTCTTATAATGCTTAATAGCTACAGGTGTTTTTTATTAATGAATTTAGATGAAACTGTAGTTTCTTCTTATGATCTTATTATTTTAAATTACATGTGTAAAAGTAAGTGTGTTATTCTAGAGGATTCTGAGATAGTCAAGAACATGATGGAAATGAGAATTTGATTTACTTTGTTTCCTTCTCTGAGTATGTAAATTATATGTTGATGTGTAATAAGAGGAATAAAGAAAATACTCTCTCTCTCCTAGTCTGGAAACTTTATGTGCTTTCTCCTTGTATCCTTATGCGATCTCTACGGTAAGGGCATAATAAGAATATTTGTGGTATTGTATGGAGAGACTGTATAAAATGTGTGTTCTTTGTATAAGTAAGTATACTCGTCAATACCATTAAAATAATGTATGAGTGAAAGGAAATTATGAAGCGTTGAGCTTGTTGAATGTTATAAAGCGCCTTTGAGTAATTGTTAGAAACATTCTTTTAAGAGTTTTGCTATCTTTAAAATGATTGTATTCTTTTGTTCTTAGTCTCTAACATATAAGATGAACACCCTAATTTATGTTTGGAATTTGAAGAAATGATTTCATTTAAATAGGTTGTTTAATGAGAACAATTGGTGGATTGCAATTGTTTTAAGAATTAGTGCTTATCATGCTCGAGTTCACCAAATCCGACCCATGTTGACAATTTTTGCAGATGGTTTCCGTAAGTGGTAAAGGCACATAGATCTGATATGATGTTTAGATTGTTTAATTTGGTTTTATGATGAATTCCAACTTGATTCTCTAAATGTACTACTTGAAGAAAGATGTTCTTTTCTTTGTTGAGTATATTAGTGTTTGCAGACCCTAATGAGAGCTTTCTTGTTGTAACAGATGCTTCGGGGAAGGGCTTGGAGGTGTTTTGTTACAAAATGATCAAGTCATAGCATATGAAAGTAGAAAACTTAATTTACATGAGCTGAATTATGCTCCTCATGATTTGGAGCTTCACGCCATTGTTCATGCGCTTCAAGTTTGGAGACACTATTTACTTGGGAAACCTTTTGAGTAGAAGACCGATCACTTAGGAATGAAATATATTTTCACTCAGCCTAATCTAAATGCCAGACAGGGAAGGTGGTTAGAATTTTTATCTCAATATGATTTTGATATTAGGTACATCAAAGGGAAAGAAAATAGGGTAGCAGATGCTCTAAGTTGTAGGAAGCACATTTCTACTCTTATAGCATTAAGAACTCAGTTTAAGGATGAGGTAAAAAGTTCCTCAGAATCTGATATATACTTTCAGCAAGTAAAAGTAGCGCTTGCTGTAGAACCTAATGATGAAAGGTATAAGGGTTTTCATTTTGATAATGAAGGAATCTTACGTTATGAAAACAGGGTATATGTACCTATGCTGAACGATTTGAGAAAGAAGTTGTTAGTTGAATTTCATAATTCACCCTTCTCTGGACACCCGGGTATCACAAAAATGCTCGCTGATCTAAAACAACAATACTTTTGGAAAGGTATGAAAAAGGATGTTATTGATTTTGTGATTCATTATCGGAATGTCGGCGGGTTAAGGAAGAACACATGCACCCTGATAGACTATTATATCCCCATAGCATACCGCAGTACAAATGGCAAGCACTAAGCATGGAATTTGTACAAGGGTTACCTATGTCCAAGAATAAACATGATGTTATCCTGGTAGTTGTAGATAAACTAACTAAGGTAGCTCATTTCATCGCTGGAAATCTAAAGGATGATTCACCAGTGTTGGCCAAAAGATTCGTGTACGAAATTTTTAGGTTACATGGTGTACCAGAATTGATTATATCTGACAGGGATCCTAGAATGACGTCAATATTTTGGCAAACACTTAATACAGCTCTTGGAACAAAACTAAACTTCAGTTCTGCATATCATCTGGAAATGGATGAACAAACAAAGAGAGTAAATCAAGTGTTGGAAGATATGTTGCGAATGTATTGCATGGATCAACAGTATAAATGGGAAGAGTATCTTCCAGAGTTGAATTTTCATGCAACGACACTTATCACTCATCTCTTAAAATGGCACCTTTTGAAGCACTTTATGGAAGGAAGTGCAGAACCCCTGTTAGTTGGGATAGTATTGAGGATAGAGTGGTAATTGGACCAGAGATCCTCACTGAAATGGAACAGCAAGTTAAGTTGATTCGTGAACGATTAAAGGAAGCAACAGATAGGTAGAAGAGCTATGCTGACCTTAAGCGGGTTGATCGAAGGTTTGAGCTTGGTGAGAAGGTTTTTCTTCGTGTTAAACCCAGAAAGAGTTCTATAACTTTTGGCAAGGCTGCCAAGTTATCACCTCATTACGTGGGACCTTTCGAAATTGTTGAAATAATCAATCCTGTAGCTTATCGATTAGCATTACCACCTGCTTTGTCTCGCATGCATGATGTTTTCCATATTTCTTTTCTTAAGAAATACGTTTTAGATTTGTCACATGTCTTAAATTGGAATTCCTTGCAGGTCCAAGACCGGGAATAATTGTGGTTAAATCCACACAAGTCTTTGGGAACTCACCAATTGCATTTGAGAAATCATGAAATACAAGCAATGTAAGGTCCAAAGTGGGACCAGTTTAACGAAGAAAGTGCAACTTGGGAAAATCTAGAAGAGATGAAAATTGCTTTTCCTTTTCTTTTTCAACAGAATGAAATCTGTTGACAAAACATTTTTTTATGAACTTATCTTTTTCATGTCTATATGAAAGCCAGATTGAGGCAAACATTATTCAGGCTAAATAAAATGTATCGTGACATTGATTTCTGGAACTATTTAAGTTGGAAATAGTCACATTGTATTGTGAACTAATAAATTGGTTGACCTGAAGGTAAATCAAATATGTAATCATCGGGACGATGAATCTTTTAGGAGGGAAGCATGTAACACCCTGAACTATTGTTACTACCTCCTAAGCATTCAAGTGTTGATATATGATTTCTTCTGTAAAAGGATGTGTTCCTTTGATTGTGAAGTCATGCTTGATATGGATTGTATCTTCTTTGCTCTTGAAGATCTTTGACTGAGTCAGGATATGCTTGGACTCTTTTATTTCTTTCATTTTTAACACCTGAGTTCAATCTGATTTCGAAAGGAATTGTGGATTTATCCGTCTTTATGACTCAGCCTTGGATCAGTTGCATTGATCCAAGAGATGTTTTAAGTTTATTTTGGATGAACAAAAATTATAGACCTTACGAAGGTTGCAAGGTCTGAATGTGTTGAATGAGCAATTCAGGAGTTAACTCAGGCTGATCTTGTTAAATGAATTGGTTCCCGATATCGTAATATCAGGAAGGTCTAGACCTTGAGCCAGGTAATAAATTCTGGTATATACTGCTAGCTTATTATCAATGCTGGATAGAATCCATTTCGGGAATATTATACTCTGTTGGTTCTTATACTGAACGATTCTATTTGTTAGACCTAGAATGGATTCGTTAAGGTTAATAACCTTAACCTAAACTATAACCTATGGGTTGAATTAGTGCTAATCTAACCTAGCCCTAAACTATAGGTTTAATGCTCCTAAGGTTAGCGACCTAGCACTATGGAAGTAAGACTAAAGTATCACCTTAAGATCGAACCTATGTTTCTAACCTAACTAATGATAGTGGATGAAGGGGGACCTATGAAGGGGTGCGAGCCATGGGTGGGGGTTTCCATGGCATTAAATGAGAAGGATAAGCATGAAGGACAAGGGATATGGCGGAGATTTCAAACAGCTATCGAGACCGACGTGGCAGAGTCGCCAAATCTGGAAATGGTCTTTGGTTTGCATTTGTCCATCGCCAACTATGGCGGTCGGTGGCAATGGAGATTGGGTGGGAATCTTGGAGTTAATGTCATTGATGAACTCGGTTCCCGAGCACGGATTGCTCGGGAAGGCATGCAAAATGGAAAACTAGTTGGTTGTTTGGTTTTCCATACGCTCCGGTTTTCTCTCTGTTTGATCACTGGTTCTTCGAACCAGTCTACTTGGTGTTGCATGGCAACTATGAGAATAACTAGCTCTTTTCTCTATCGAGGAAAGTTTATAAGGCATGAGGGTAACAAATTATTGTTGCTGAATCTAACATGGAAGAAGAGGAGAAGGCTCGAGCTCATTCAGAGGTCTTCTTCAGATTTTTAAAGTGACATTACCAGGCATGATAGGCCCTGACTTTTAAAAATCTTGCTTTACTTCAAATGCTTTCATTAAAACAACTCTGTTCAGGTGATTTCAGTTCAGTTGGTTTGAAGCAATGTTTTGGTTCTTCTTTTCCTGTGGAATTATGAATCTCGGGTTTTTCGAAGACCTTGATGGAATGGTTACTGTATTTATTCTTCCTTTTGGATTCATTTGGATTAAAGACCGGTTGTGCTCTTATTGTTGATTGAACCCTGTTTATTCTTGCTGTGAATACTTGAAGTTCTTCTGTTGGGAATGCTTGTTGTGATTATTCTACTTGATTGTGACTATTGTAGAAGTCCTCACTGTGTTTGTAATTTTTGGGATAAAATCCGTCGAAAGTTTGCAAGGAATATCTGTGAAAATGACTCAGTGAGAGTCCTTTTAATGTTTCGTATGTTTTCATCTTCTGCTTAAGCTTAGTTTTGAATGTTGTTGTTTTGTTGTGAATACTGTTGATATTGACTCAGTTGGAGTCCTTGGAATGTAACTAGTGTTTCGACTTCTGTAGAAGGAATACTTATTGATATTGATTCTGTTGGAATCCTTAATATGTATCTTGTAATCGACTTCTGTAGAAGGAATACTTATTGATATTGATTCTGTTGGAATCCTTAATATGTATCTTGTAATCGACTTCTGTAGAAGGAATACTTATTGATATTGATTCTGTTGGAATCCTTAATATGTATCTTGTATTCCAACTTCTGTCTAAGCTTAGTTGAATGTGGTTGTTTAGTTGAGAATACCGATGGTATCGACTCAGTGAGAGTCCTTGAAATGTATCTTGTATTTCAACTTCTGTCTAAGCTTAGTTTTGAATACAGTTGCTTAGTTGTGAATACTGATGGTATTGACTCCGTTGGAGTCCTTGAAACGTATATTATGTTTTTAACTTCTGTAGAAGTTTTGCTGTGAGTACTATTGGGATTCTTGAATTGTTGTCGTATGAATTCAACTTCAATCGAAACCTTGGTTATGAGTACTGGTTGGAATTGACACTGTTGGAGTCCTTGATATGTTGCGAGTTGGCTCGATTCTCGAATTAATGCCTCGCTGTGCATGCATATCATACAGAATCTTTCTTACATTGTTGTGTTATATTCAATTCGCTTCTGTGGAATTAAAGGATGGGTTTTCTTTACAAACTTGACTCTGTTTGAGACCCTGTTGTATTTCGTAGTAGCTCGACTTCGGATGAAACTTTGAGGAAATTATTGTTATGGAATTCGGCTTCTGTGAAGACCTTGTTGTGATTATTTTTCTTGAAATTGACTTCTAATATAGGTCCTTGCTGTATAATCGTAGGGATTTGTTTAAGTTGAATGAAGCTGTGCATGTTTGTGTTTCGACTCAGTGTGAATGTCACTGTATTTGCATATGGAAACGTTATTTGTTTTTAATGTTATCTTGTCTCGAGTTTGACTGAAACAAAGAGCTCTTAGCTGTACCATGTCAGGCGATGGCGTTGGGTATTTTCATGTTGATGAATGATATGGAAAAGGTTGTTGAGTCTTTCATGGTCAGATTATTTTCTTTTGCTTGTCGCGAGAGCTCTTGTATTGCTTAATAGCTACAGGTGATTTTATCAATGAATTTAGATGAAACTGTAGTTTCTTCTTGTGGTCTCGACTGTTTAAATTGCATGCGTAAAAGTAATTGCATTATTTTAGAGGAGTCGGTATAGTCCTGAACATGATTGAAATGGGAATCTGATTTACTCTGTTTCCTTCTCCTGAGCTGTAAATTATATGTTGATGTGTAATAAGAGGAATAAGAAAATACTCTCTCTCTCCTAGTCTGGAAACTTTATGTGCTTTCTTCTTGTATCCTTATGTGATCTCTACGGTAAGGGCATAACAAGAATAGACTGTGGTGTTGTATGGAGAGACTGGTATAAAATGTGTGTTGCTGTATAAGTAGGTATACTCGTCAATACCATTAAAATAATGTATGATTGAAAGGAAGTTACGACAGTTGAGCTTGTTGAATGTTATAAACTACCTTTGAGTAATTGTTAGAAACATTCTTATAGGAGTTTTGTTGTCTTTAGAATGGTTGTATTCTTTTGTTCTTAGTCTCTAACATATGAGATGAATAGCCTGATTTATGTTTGGAATTTGAAGAAATGATTTCATTTAAACAGGTTGTTTAATGAGAACAATTGGTGGATTGCAATTGTTTTAAGAATTAGTGCTTATCATGCTCAGTTCATCGAACTGACCCGTGTTGACAATTTTTGCAGATGGTTTCCGTAAGTGGTAAAGACACGTAGATCTGATATGATGTTCAGATTGTTTAATTTGGTTTTATGATGAATTCTAATTTGATTCTCTAAATGTACTACTTGAAGAAGGATGTTCTTTTGCTGTTGAGTATTGTATCAAATATGCTGAATGCATAAAATGTATTTGATTAGCTTAGAAATGAATGAAATGAGGTATTCGTTACTTATGTGTTTACATTCGTATCTTGATGGATTGAACTTCTTCGGTTCGAATGATTTTAAGAGCATTGTTATTATTGTATACCTTGGAGACATTTGGGATTCTCTAAGTAAGCTTTGCAAAGATTATGTGACTGAATACTTGTGAATGTTTAGTAGTTCTGTTATGTTCTATCTAAAGCTAAATTGGAATTTAGATCACTGTCTTTCGAGAAGCTAAGGTTAAAATAAACCTCAACAGGAAGCTAAACGGGCTGAATAAATTATTACTTCCTAGTCTTGATCTAAGTCAAGACAACGTTTAATTGGATTTTTAATCACTATATCTCAATACTAATAAGTAAGATATATTTTAGTTATGAGAACTGATATAAACCTAAAAGGGTATGGTTAGCAACCTTATGAGAAGATTTAGGGCTATTGCCCAATTTCATTGATTTAGATTACTGTTTATCAATGAACTCCTTGATGAAACCCCAAATCTTATTAACTTCTCTTTGTGAAATGGGTTTTAATAAGAAAGGCAATTCTAAGGTAAGGAACCCAGGGGTTGGGAAAAGACTACCCAAAAAGGAGCGTTTTAAAGTATAACTTTAACTCAACGTAGGTAACACCTTAAAGTTAAGTAGATCTTTTCGAGGTGGTTTTGGAAGGTTGATGGCACAAGTCAACTGCAGGGTTGTACCTTCGAGAAGATTAGGATCTTCTCGAAGATACAACAATGCAGGTGACTTATGGCGACACCCTTTGCATTGATCATTAAGATTTACACCTTAAACTCGAACAAGTTTTACTCTGGGACTGGTTAGGAATGTGGTCATGTTATAAGGCTGCCCCTAGAGACTCGGGGTATCTTGACACACTGGGTTAACTAGGGTTGACCCAGAATGTCAGCGTATCCCTAGTCCTCGTGAGCATCCTTATAACGTTGTCATATTATTAATCTGTTTCTGAGTGAATAACTTGGGGCAGGAGAGACTGACAGAAGTCAGTATAAGACATTCTACATAACATAGGAATGGGGTGAAGGACGTATTCCAGATTGACGAGTATGCCGTCAAGGAATACGAGACATAAGCAATATGTTTCAAATATTTGGCCAAAGTATCGCAAGCTGCTGATTGCATTGTCCTATGTCACCTAGTCTAAGGGACGAGATGTCGATGAATAATGGTAACAATTATTCAGATAGGTTCCTTGGACAGAGCATTCTGAATCCCAGATTAGGGAAGAGAACCGCAAGAGTGATGTGTTAAAATAAAAATGCCAACTCTTTGATACTCATGAATAGATCGGTAGATTACCAAGTCATGGAATGAATAGATCGGAGGTACTCGAGTCATTACAGCTGCATATGGTTATCTGTTATAAGAATGGTTGTTTTGATTTGTGAGTTCTAAATTATGTATTTAGAACTAGGAAGCATTTATAAAAAAAAATAAAAATTCTTGTTCTATTGTACTAAAATGGAGATGTTACACTGAATCTATCGTGGAAGAAGAGAAGAAGGCGCAAGCACATTCGAGAGGTCATCTTCACATTTTAAAGCGACATTACTGTGCATGTTAGGCCTTGACTTTTAAAAATATTACTTTACTCCAAATGCTTTCATTAAAACAACTCTGTTCAGGTGATTTCAGTTCAGTTGGTTTGAAGCAATGTATTGGTTCTTCTTTTCCTGTGGAATTAGGAATCTCGGGTTTTTGATGACTTTGTTGGAATGTTACTATATTTATTCTTCCTTTTGGATTCATTTCGATTAAAGACCAGTTGTGCTTTTATTGTTGTTGAATCCTGTTGAATCTTGCTAGAATACTTTAAGTTCCTTCTGGTTGGAATGCTTGCTGTGATTATACTACTTGAATGTGACTATTGTAGAAATCCTTACTGTGTTAGCAATTTTGGGTTAGTCTCCATTGAAAGTTTTCAGGGATTATATATGAAAATGACTCAGTGGGAGTCCTTTTAATGTTTCGTATGTTTTCATCTTCTGTCTAAGCTTGGTTGTGATTACTGTGGGAGTCCTTGTAACGTAATTTATGTTTTAACTTCTGTAGAAGTTTAGTTGAGAATACTGATGGTATTGACTCAGTGAGAGTCCTTGAAATGTATCTTGTATTTCAACTTCTGTCTAAGCTTAGTTATGAATATTGTTGCTTAGTTGTGAATACTAATGGTATTGACTCAGTGGGAGTCCTTGAAATGTATCTTGTATTTCAACTTCTGCTTAAGCTTAGTTTTGAATGTTGTTGTTTAGTTGAGAATACTATATGGTATTGACTCCATTGGAGTCCTTGAAACGTAATTTATGTTTTTAACTTCTGTAGAAGTTTTGCTGTGAGTACTATTGGGATTCTTGAATTGTTGTCGTATGAATTCAACTTCAATTGAAACCTTGGTTATGAGTATTGGTTGGATTTGACACTGTTGGAGTCCTTGATATGTTGCGAGTTGGCTCGATTCTTGAATTAAGTCCTCGCTGTGCATGCATATCGTATCAGACTCTTTCTTACATTGTTGTGTTATATTCAGTTCACTTCTGTGGAATTAAAGGATGGGTTTTCTTTACAAACTTGACTCTGTTTGAGACCCTGTTGTATTTCGTAGTAGCTCGACTTCGGATGAAACTTTGAGGAAATTATTGTTATGGAATTCGGCTTCTGTGAAGACCTTGTTGTGATTATTTTTCTTGAAATTGGCTTCTAATATAGGTCCTTGTTGTATAATCGTAGGGATTTGTTAAAGTTAAATGAAAGTTGTGCATGTTGCGTTTCGAATCAGTGTGAATGTCACTATATTTTCATATGGAAACGTTATTTGTTTTTAATGTTATCTTGTCTCAAGTTTGACTGAAACAAAGAACTCTTAGCTGTACCATGTCAGGTGATGGCGTTGGGTATTTTCATGTTGATGAATGATATGAAAAAGATTTGTTGAGTCTTTCATGGTCAGATTATTTTCTTTTGCTTTGTCACGAGAGCTCTTGTAATGCTTAATAGCTACAGGTGATTTTTATTAATGAATTTAGATGAAACTGTAGTTTCTTCTTGTGATCTCGACTGTTTTAAATTGCATGCGTAAAAGTAATTGCGTTATTCTAGAGGAGTCGGTACAGTCCAGAACATGATTGAAATGGGAATCTGATTTACTTTGTTTCCTTCTCCTGAGCTGTAAATTATATGTTGATGTGTAATAAGAGGAATAAGAAAATACTCTCTCTCTCCTAGTCTAGAAACTTTATGTGCTTTCTCCTTGTATCCTTATGCGATCTCTACGGTAAGGGCATAACAAGAATAGACTGTGGTATTGTATGGAGAGACTGGTATAAAATGTGTGTTGCTGTATAAGTAGGTATACTCATCAATACCATTAAAATAATGTATGATTGAAAGGAAATTATGACAGTTGAGCTTGTTGAATGTTATAAACTGCCTTTGAGTAATTGTTAGAAACATTCTTGTAGGAGTTTTGTTGTCTTTAGAATGGTTGTATTCATTTGTTCTTAGTCTCTAACATATAAGATGAATAGCCTGATTTATGTTTGGAATTTGAAGAAATGATTTCATTTAAACAGGTTGTTTAATGAGAACAATTGGTGGATTGCAATTGTTTTAAGAATTAGTGCTTATCATGCTCAGTTCACCGAACTGACCCGTGTTGACAATTTTTATAGATGGTTGCCGTAAGTGGTAAAGGCACGCAGATTTGATATGATGTTCAGATTGTTTAATTTGGTTTTATGATGAATTCCAACTTGATTCTCTAAATGTACTACTTGAAGAAAGATGTTCTTTTGTTGTTGAGTATTGTATCAAATATGTTGAATGCATAAAATGTATTTGATTAGCTTAGAAATGAATGAAATGAGGTATTTGTTACTTATGTGTTTGCATTCGTATCTTGATGGATTGAACTTCTTTGGTTCAAATGATTTTAAGAGCATTGTTATTATTGTATACCTTGGAGACATTTGGGATTCTCTAAGTAAGCTTTGCAAAGATTATGTGACTGAATACTTGTGAATGTTTAGTAGTTCTGTTATGTTCTATCTAAAGCTAAATTGGAATTTAGATCACTGTCTTTCGAGAAGCTAAGGTTAAAATAAACCTCAACAGGAAGCTGAACGGGCTGAATAAATTATTACTCCCTAATCTTGATCTAAGTCAAGACAACGCCTTAATTTGATTTTAAATCACTATATCTTAATACTAATAAGTAAGATGTATTTCAGTTTTGAGAACTGATATAAACCTAATAAGGGTATGGTTAGCAACCTTATGAGAAGACTTAGGGCTACTGCCCAATTTCGTTGATTTAGATCATTGTGTAACAAAGAACTCCTTAATGAAACCTCAAATCTTAATAACTTCTCTTGTGAAATGGGTTTTAATAAGAAAGGCAATTCTAAGGTGAGGAACCCAGGGGTTGGGAAAAGACTACCCTAAAAGGAGCATCTTAAAGTATAACTTTAACTCAATGTAAGTAACACCTTAAAGTTAAGTAGATCTTTTTGAGGTGGATTTGAAGGTTGATGGCACAAGTCAATTGCAGGGTTGTACCTTCGAGAATATTAGGATCTTCTCGAAGATACAACAATGTAGGTGACTTATGGCGACACCCTTTGCATTGATCGTTAAGATTTACACCTTAAACTTGAACAAGTTTTTACTCCGGGACTGGTTAGGAATGTGGTCATGATATGAGGCTACCCTGGAGACTCGAGGTACCTTGACACATAGGGTTAACTAGGGTTGACCCAGTATGTCAGCGTATCCCTAGTTCTTGAGAACATCCTTATATCATTGTCATATTATTAATCCGTTCCTGAGTGAATAACTTGGGACAGGGGAGGCTGACAGAAGTCAGTGTAAGACATTCTACATAACATAGGAATGGGGTGAAGGATGTATTCTAGATTGACGAGTATGTTGTCAAGGAATACGAGACATAAGTCAGTATGTTTCAAATCTTTGGCCAAAGTATCGCAAGTTGCTGATTACGTTGTCCCATGTCACCTAGTCTGAGGGACGAGATGCCGATGAATAATGGTAACAATTATTCAGATAGGTTCCTTGGACAGAGCATTCTAAATCCCAGATTAGGGAAGAGAACCACAAGAGGGATGTGTTAAAATAAAAATGCCAACTCTTTGATACTCATGAATAGATCGGTAGATTACCGAGTCATGGAATGAATAGATCGGAGGTACTCCGAGTCATCACAGCTGCATATGGTTATCTGTTATAAGAATGATTGTTATGATCTGAGAGTTCTAAATTATGTATTTAGAACTAGGATGCACCTATCCAAATTATTTTTTCTTGTTCTAATGTACTAAATTGAGGACGTTACATCTTGGTATCAGAGCTGAAGGTTGCAGCTCTTGGACCTATTGTGTCCATAATCTGATAAAAACCTGAATTTTCTTGTAACAGAAAATGGTTAGAACAAGAGGAAACATTGCGAATAATGCTCCACTGAAGGAGCAGCGGCAACAACCCAAAAGCTTGATGAGATCCTTGCTGCCCTATTGTACACAAGAGATCGTTTGGATGTACTTGAACAACAAGTAATGGGAAATGAGGAGGATGATGAAGTGGTAATAACAATCAAAGCAACCTCCCGAGGACAACCCGATATGGGTGTTGATAATAATGTTGAAATGCACTGTCCCAACCGAGAAAACAAAAAGGTTAGGTTGGCAAAGTGAAACCGACTAATGATATAAAAAGGATAAGCCCACCTAAATATGATAGCACCACATTAGGAGATGGAGCTTAGAACGGCTCAGTGAAATGGAGAAGTACTTTGCAATAAGAAACTTATCGGAGGAAACCAAAGCTATTTGGGAGCCTATCGGCTTTCCCACAAAGCATCTTCGTGGTGGGATAGCCGTAAAGCCGAGCTAAATATTGATGAGAACAATATTTCTTGGGATCAATTTAAGGGCTATTTTAGGCAACGTTGGCTGCCATAGCTTTTCTATGATCGAAAATGACAGAATTCGAACTTAGCTCAAGGGAAGCTAACAGTAATCGAATCTGGGAGCGGTTTACAAAACTCCTCAAGTATGTACACAAGTATCAAACTGACGAGAAGTTCAGAATGTAAAAATTTATCATGGGACTGAATCCTGTGATAGGGGGAGAGGTCGATGTTCACAGTCCAACCACTATGGAAGGAGTTGTTGAAAAGGCCATAAGAAAAGAACAGAAATTAAAGGCTATTTTTGCTCATAAAGAGGAAGTGCAGAAGAAGATTGCAAACCCTTCTTCAACTTCACTTGCACCCAAAAAGGGACCATGGAAAAAGTTTTGAAAGAGAAGTAAGTTTCTAGGGGATAATAGTAAGAAAACAGTAGCAAATAAGCCTGCTAGAAATGTAATGGATAATTTTGCCAAAAATTATAACAATGGGCAGAAGCCCTATGGAGGACAACATGATAATTACAAGGCTGGAGGTAATTTTGAGCCTAAAAAGGGACCTGTAGGAGGCTGCTACAATTGTGGCAAAGACCACTATGCAAATCAGTGCCCTTTGAAGAAGGATGATCATAATCAGCAGCATAAGATACATGCTGCAGTAGCAGACAAGCAAGCTGAAAAGCAAGTGACACCTATAGAAGTTCCGGGTAAGTTATTTGGCATACCTGTCACTATTATTTTTGATACAGGAGCTACTGAATGTTTTATTTCTAGTAAACTTGCTTCTAAACTTAAAAGAAAGGCTGGAAAAATGGATAAATCTTGGACTGTACAGTACGGTAATAACTCTGTTCATACAGTGAGTATGTGTCTTTTTGGGGCAGTCCTTGACTTACCTAAATTTTCCACTGAAGTTGACCTCTATGTTACACCTTTGGGATTGTATGACATTGTCATCGGTGTCAATTGGTTAGCTGACCATAAAGCAAAAGTAGATTGCTATGAAAAGAATATAAAATGTTTAGATGATCGGCTGAAGGCAACAGAGATTCAAGGTGTGAAATGGGAGATTTCAGTTAGAAAATTGTCAGCTATGTAGCTTAAAAAGGCTAAAAACAAAGGATGTACCCTTTATGCAGTAAAGATATCTAAATTTTCAGAAGAAGATGGTGATTCCATGAAACGATTTCCACTATTGCAAAGTTTCAAAGATGTTTTTCTAGAGGAATTACCAGGTTTACCACCCAAGAGGGAATTTGACTTCACCATCAAAATCAAACCAGGAACGGAACCTATTTCCAAAGCACCTTATCGGATGACTACTACAGAGTTAGTCGAGCTTAAGGCACAATTGCAAGAACTTTTGTCTAAGGGTTTGATTAGACCAAGTGTTTCACCTTGGGGAGCACCAGTAATATTTGTAAAAAAGAAGGATGGAACACTTAGGCTGTGTATTGATTATCGGATGTTGAACAAAGCAACAATCAAGAACAGATACCCACTTCCAAGGATTGACGATCTATTTGATCAGATGCGTGGTGCAGCGGTTTATTCTAAGATAGATCTTCGATCTGGTTATCATCAATTAAGTATTAGAGAAGAAGATATTCATAAAACAACTTTCCGAACAAGGTATGGACATTATGAATTCACGGTTCTACCCTTTGGATTAACTAATGCACCCGTAGCTTTTATGAACTTAATGAATAATATATTTCAAGAATACTTGGACAAGTTTGTACTTGTATTCTTGGATGATATTCTCATATATTCTAAAAATGTCGAGGAACACAATGAGCATTTGAAGATAGTTTTGGAAATTTTGAGAAAAAGAAAGTTATATGGTAAGTTATCCAAATGTTCTTTCTTTGATACAAAAGTTCACTATTTGGGTCATGTCATTAGTAAAGAAGGAATTGCTGTAGATCCTTCAAAAATAGTGGCAATAACTGAGTGGCCTACACCAAAGAATGTGCACGAAGTAAGAAGCTTCATGGGTCTTGCTGGTTATTATAGAAAATTTGTTAAGGATTTTTCTAAAGTGGCTGCACCGATAACTTCATTGCAGAAGAAGGATAAGAAATTTATTTGGAATGATAAGTGTGAAGCTGCTTTCAAAATTCTGAAAAGCCAGTTGACTTCCGCACCTATATTAGCTGTACCAGACCCTAATGGGAGGTTTACTGTTGTAACGGATGCTTTTGGGGAAGGCCTTGGAGGTGTTTTGTTACAAAATGATCAAGTCATAGCATCCTCATGATTTGGAGCTTGTTGCCATTGTTCATGTCCTTCAAGTCCGGAGACACTATTTACTTGGGAAACCTTTTGAGTTGAAAACTCATCACTTAGGACTGAAATATATTTTCACTCAGCCTAATCTAAATGCCAGATAGAGAAGGTGGTTAGAGTTTTTATCTCAATATGATTTTGATATTAGCTACATCAAAGGGAAAGAGAATAGGTTAGCAGATGCTCTAAGTCGTAGGAAGCACATTTCTATTGTTATAACATTAAGAACTCAGTTTAAGGATGAGGTAAAAAGTGCCTCGAGAATCGATATATACTTTCAAGGTAAGTAAAAGCAAACACTTGATGCAGAACCTAATGATGAAAGGTATAAAGGTTTTCATTTTGATAATGAAGGAATCTTACGTTATGAAAACAGGGTATACATACCTATGCTGAACGATTTGAGAAAGAAGTTGTTAGTTGAATTTCATAATTCACCCTTCTCTGGACACCCGGGTATCACAAAAATGCTCGCTGATCTAAAACAACAATACTTTTGGAAAGGTATGAAAAAGGATGTTATTGATTTTGTGACTCATTGTTTGGAATGTCAGCGGGTTAAGGCAGAACACATGCACCCTGCTAGACTATTATATCCCCATAGCATACCGCAGTACAAATGGCAAGTAATAAGCATGGACTTTGTACAAGGGTTACCTATGTCCAGGAATAAACATGATGTTATCCTAGTAGTTGTAGATAAACTAACTAAGGTAGCTCATTTCATCGCTAGAAATATAAAGGATGATTCACCGGTGTTGGCCAAAAGATTCGTGCATGAAATTTTTAGGTTACATGGTGTACCGGAATTGATTATATCTGATAGGGATCCTAGAATGATGTCAATATTTTGGCAAACACTTAATACAGTTCTTGGAATGAAACTAAACTTCAGTTCTGCATATCATCCGGAAATGGATGGACAAACAAAGAGAGTAAATCAAGTGTTGGAAGATATGTTGCAAATGTATTGCATGGACCAACAGTATAAATGGGAAGAGTATCTTCCACTAGTTGAATTCGCATACAACAACACTTATCACTCATCTCTTAAAATGGCACCTTTTGAAGCACTTTATGGAAGGAAGTGTAGAACCCCTGTTAGTTGGGATAGTATTGAGGATAGAGTGGTAATTGGACCAGAGATCCTCACTGAAATGGAACAGCAAGTAAAGTTGATTTGTGAACGATTAAAGGAAGCAGTAGATAGGCAGAAGAGCTATGCTGACCTTAAGCGGGTTGATCGAAGGTTTGAGCTTGGTGAGAAGGTTTTTCTTCGTGTTAAACCTAGAAAGAGTTCTATAACTTTTGGCAAGGCTGCCAAGTTGTCACCTCGTTACGTGGGACCTTTCAAAATTTTCAAAATAATCAATCCTGTAGCTTATCGATTAGCATTACCACCTACTTTGTCTCGCATGCATGATGTTTTCCATATTTCTTTGCTTAAGAAATACATTTTAGATTTGTCACATGTCTTAAATTAGAATTCCTTGTAGGTCCAAGACCCAGGAATAATCGTGGTTAAACCCACACAAGTGCAGGAAACTTGCCAATTGCATTTGAGAAATCATGAAATATAGCAATGTAAGGTCCAGTGGGACCAGTTTAACAAAGAAAGTGCAACTTGGGAAAATCTAGAAGAGATGAAAATTGCTTTTCCTTTTCTTTTTCAACAGAATGAAATCTATTGACAAAACATTTTTATGAACTTATCTTTTTTTCATGTCTATATGAAAGCTAGATTGAGGCAAACATTATTCAGTCTGAATAAAATGTATCGTGACATTGATTTCTGGAACTATTCAAGTTGGAAATAGTCTTATTGTATTGTGAACTAATAAATTGGTTGACCTGAAGGTAAATCAAATATGTAATCATCGGGACGATGAATCTTTTAGAGGGAAGCATGTAACACCCTGAACTATTGTTACTACCTCCTAAGCATTCAAGTGTTGATATATGATTTCTTCTGTAAAAGGATGTGTTCCTTTGATTGTGAAGTCATGCTTGATATGGATTGTATCTTCTTTGCTCTTGAAGATCTTTGACTGAGTCAGGATATGCTTGGACTCTTTTATTTCTTTCATTTTTAGCACCTGAGTTCAATTTGATTTCGAAAGGAATTGTGGATTTATCTATCTTTATGACTCAGCCTTGGATCAGTTGCATTGATCCAAGAGATGTTTTAAGTTTATTCTGGATGAACAAAAATTATAGACCTTACGAAAGTTGCAAGGTCTGAATGTGTTGAATAAGAAATTCAGAGTCTAACTCAGGCTGATCGTGTTAAATGAATTGGTTCCCGATATCATAATATCAGGAAGGCCTAGACCTTAAGCCAGGTAATAAATTCTGGTGTATACTGCAAGCTTATTATCAATGCTGGATAGAATCCATTTCGGGAATGTTATACCCTGTTGGTTCTTATACTGAACGATCCTACTTGTGAGACCTAGAATGGATTCGTTAAGGTTAATAACCTTAACCTAAACTATAACCTATGGGTTGAATTATTGCTAAACTAACCTAGCCCTAAACTATAGGTTTAATGCTCCTAAGGTTAGCTACCTAAGCACTATGGAAGTAAGACTAATGTCTTACCGTAAGATCTAACCTATGTTTCTAACCTAACTAATGATCATGGATGAAGGGGGACCTATGAAGGGGTGCGAGTCATGGGCGGTGGTTTCCATGGCATTAAATGAAGTGGATAAGCAAGAAGGACAATGGATATGTCAGATATTTCAAACGGCTATTGAGACCGACGTGGCAGAGTCACCAAATCTGGGAATGGTCATTTGTTTGCATTTGTCAATCACCAAATTTGGCGGTTAGTGGAAATGGAGATTGAGTGGGAATCTTGGAGTTAATGTCATTGATGAACTTCGGTTCCCGAGCATGGATTACACAGAAGGAAGGCATGCAAATGGAAAACTAGTTGGTTGTTTGGTTTTCCATATGCTCTGGTTTTCTCTCTGTTTGATCACTGGTTCTTTGAACTAGTCTACTTTGTGTTGCATGGCAACTATGAGATTATCTAGCTCTTTTCTCTGTCAGGGAAAGTTTATAAGACATGAGGGTAACAAATTATTGTTGTTGAATCTATCGTGGAAGAAGAGGAGAAGGCGCGAGCACATTCAGAGGTCTTCTTCGGATTTTTAAGTGACATTACCAGGCATGTTAGGCCCTGACTTTTAAAAATATTGCTTTACTCCAAATGCTTTCATTAAAACAACTTTGTTAAGGTGATTTCAGTTTAGTTGGTTTGAAGCAATGTATTGGTTCTTCTTTTCATGTGGAATTAGGAATCTCGGGTTTTCGATGACTTTGTTGGAATGTTACTGTATTTATTCTTCCTTTTGGATTCATTTCGATTAAAGACCCGGCTGTGCTCTTATTGTTGTTGAATCCTGTTGGTTCTTGCTAGAATACTTTAAGTTCTTCTGGTTGGAATGTTTGTTGTGATTATACTACTTGAATGGGAATTTTGTAGAAATCCTTACTGTGTTAGCAATTTTGGGTTAGTCTCTGTTGAAAGTTTTCAGGGATCATATACGAAAATGACTCAGTGGGAGTCCTTTTAATGTTTTGTATGTTTTCATCTTCTGTCTAAGCTTGGTTGTGATTACTGTGGGAGTCCTTGTAACGTAATTTATGTTTTAACTTCTGTAGAAGTTTAGTTGAGAATCTTGATGGTATTGACTCAGTGAGAGTCCTTGAAATGTATCTTGTATTTCAACTTCTGTCTAAGCTTAGTTATGAATACTGTTGCTTAGTTGTGAATACTAATGGTATTGACTCAGTGAGAGTCCTTGAAATGTATCTTGTATTTCAACTTCTGCTTAAGCTTAGTTATGAATGTTGTTGTTTAGTTGAGAATACTATATGGTATTGACTCCATTGGAGTCCTTGAAACGTAATTTATGTTTTTAACTTCTGTAGAAGTTTTGTTGTGAGTACTATTGGGATTCTTGAATTGTTTTCGTATGAATTCAACTTCAATCGAAACCTTGGTTATGAGTACTGGTTGGATTTGACACTGTTGGAGTCCTTGATATGTTGCGAGTTGGCTCGATTCTCGAATTAAGTCCTCGTTGTGCATGCATATCATACAGACTCTTTCTTACATTGTTGTGTTATATTCAGTTCGCTTCTGTGGAATTAAAGGATGGGTTTTCTTTACAAACTTGACTCTGTTTGAGACCCTGTTGTATTTCGTAGTAGCTCGACTTCGGATGAAACTTTGAGGAAATTATTGTTATGGAATTCGAATTCTGTGAAGACCTTGTTGTGATTATTTTTCTTGAAATCGGCTTCTAATATAGGTCCTTGCTGTATAATCGTAGGGATTTGTTTAAGTTGAATGAAGCTGTGCATGTTTGTGTTTCGACTCAGTGTGAATGTCACTGTATTTGCATATGGAAACGTTATTTGTTTTTAATGTTATCTTGTCTCGAGTTTGACTGAAACAAAGAGCTCTTAGCTGTACCATGTCAGGTGATGGCATTGGGTATTTTCATGTTGATGAATGATATGGAAAAGATTTGTTGAGTCTTTCATGGTTGGATTATTTTCTTTTGCTTTGTCGCGAGAGCTCTTGTAATGCTTAATAGCTACAGGTGATTTTTATTAATGAATTTAGATGAAACTGTAGTTTCTTCTTGTGATCTCGACTGTTTTAAATTGCATGCGTAAAAGTAATTGCGTTATTCTAGAGGAGTCGGTACAGTCCAGAACATGATTGAAATGGGAATTTGATTTACTCTGTTTCCTTCTCCTAAGCTGTAAATTATATGTTGATGTGTAATAAGAGGAATAAGAAAATACTCTCTCTCTCCTAGTCTGGAAACTTTATGTGCTTTCTCCTTGTATCCTTATGCGATCTCTACGGTAAGGGCATAACAAGAATAGACTGTGGTATTGTATGGAGAGACTGGTATAAAATGTGTGTTGCTGTATAAGTAGGTATACTCGTCAATACCATTAAAATAATGTATGATTGAAAGGAAATTATGACAGTTGAGCTTGTTGAATGTTATAAACTGCCTTTGAGTAATTGTTAGAAACATTCTTGTAGGAGTTTTGTTGTCTTTAGAATGGTTGTATTCATTTGTTCTTAGTCTCTAACATATAAGATGAATAGCCTGATTTATGTTTGGAATTTGAAGAAATGATTTCATTTAAACAGGTTGTTTAATGAGAACAATTGGTGGATTGCAATTGTTTTAAGAATTAGTGCTTATCATGCTCAGTTCACCGAACTGACCCGTGTTGACAATTTTTGCAGATGGTTGTTGTAAGTGGTAAAGGCACGCAGATCTGATATGATGTTCAGATTGTTTAATTTGGTTTTATGATGAATTCCAACTTGATTCTCTAAATGTACTACTTGAAGAAAGATGTTCTTTTGCTATTGAGTATTGTATCAAATATGTTGAATGCATAAAATGTATTTGATTAGCTTAGAAATGAATGAAATGAGGTATTTGTTACTTATGTGTTTGCATTCGTATCTTGATGGATTGAACTTCTTCGGTTTGAATGATTTTAAGAGCATTGTTATTATTGTATACCTTGGAGACATTTGGGATTCTCTAAGTAAGCTTTGCAAAGATTATGTGACTGAATACTTGTGAATGTTTAGTAGTTCTGTTATGTTCTATCTAAAGCTAAATTGGAATTTAGATCACTGTCTTTCGAGAAGCTAAGGTTAAAATAAACCTCAACAGAAGTGAACAATTTGAATAAATTATTACTCCTAATCTTGATCTAAGTCAAGACAACGCCTTAATTTGATTTTAAATCACTATATCTTAATACTAATAAGTAAGATGTATTTTAGTTTTGAGAACTGATATAAACCTTATAAGGGTATGGTTAGCAACCTTATGAGAAGATTTAGGGCTATTGCCCAATTTAGTTGATTTAGATCATTGTGTAACAAAGAACTCCGTAATGTAACCTGAAATCTTAATAACTTATCTTGTGAAAAGGGTTTTAATAAGAAAGGAAATTCTAAGGTGAGGAACCCAGGGGTTGGGAAAAGACTACCCTAAAAGGAGCGTCTTAAAGTATAACTTTAACTCAACGTAAGTAACACCTTAAAGTTAAGTAGATCTTTTCGAGGCGGATTTGAAGGTTGATGGCACAAGTCAACTGCAGTGTTATACCTTTGAGAAGATTAGGATCTTCTCGAAGATACAACAATGCAGGTGACTTATGGTGACACCCTTTGCATTGATCGTTAAGATTTACACCTTAAACTCGAACAAGTTTTTACTCCAGGGAACTGGTTAGGAATGTGGTCATGATATGAGGCTACCCTGGAGACTCGGGGTACCTTGACACACAGGGTTAACTAGGGTTGACCCAGTATGTCAGTGTATCCCTAGTTCTTGAGAACATCCTTATATCATTGTCATATTATTAATCCGTTCCTGAGTGAATAACTTGGGACAGGGGAGGCTGATAGAAGTTAGTGTAAGACATTCTACATAACATAGGAATGGGGTGAAGGATGTATTCCAAATTGACGAGTATTCCGTCAAGGAATACGAGACATAAGCAAAGTATGTTTCAAATCTTTGGCCAAAGTATCGCAAGTGCTTGATTACGTTGTCCCATGTCACCTAGTCTGAGGGATGAGATGCCGATGAATAATGGTAACAATTATTCAGATAGGTTCCTTGGACAGAGCATTCTAAATCCCAGATTAGGGAAGAGAACCGCAAGAGGGATGTGTTAAAATAAAAATGCCAACTCTTTGATACTCATGAATAGATTGGTAGATTACCAAGTCATGGAATGAATAGATTGGAGGTACTCTGAGTCATCACAGCTGCATATGGTTATCTGTTATAAGAATGATTGTTATGATCTGAGAGTTCTAAATTATGTATTTAGAACTAGGATGCACCTATCAAATTTTATTTTTCTTGTTCTAATGTACTAAATTGCGGATGTTACATCTTGGTATCAGAGCTGAAGGTTGCAGCTCTTGGACCTATTTGGTCCATAATTTGATAAAAACTTGAATTTTCATGTAACAGAAAATGGTTAGAACAAGAGGAAACGTTGTGAATAATGCTCCACATGAAGGAGGGGCGGCAACAACCCAAAAGCTTGATGAGATCCTTGCTGCCCTATTGGACACAAGAGATCGTTTGGATGTACTTGAACAACAAGTAATGGGAAATGAGGAGGATGATGAAGCTGGTAATAACAATCAGCAACCTCCTGAGGACAACCCCGATATGGGTGTTGATAATAATGCTGGAAATGCACCTGTCCAACCAGAAAACAAAAAGGCCAGGTTGGCAGTAGAACTCACTAATGATATAAAAAGGATAAGCCCACCTAAATATGATGGCACCACATTAGGAGATGGAGCTGAGAATTGGCTCAGCAAAATGGAGAAGTACTTTGCAATAAGAAACTTCTCAGAGGAAACAAAAGCTATTTGGGGAGCCTATCAGCTTTCCCATGAAGCATCTTTATGGTGGGATAGCCGTAAAGACGAGCTAAATATTGATGAGAACAATATTACTTGGGATCAATTTAAGGGCTATTTTAGGCAACGTTGGCTGCCATAGCTTTTCTATGATTAGAATGTGACAGAATTCCAGAACTTAGCTCAAGGGAAGCTAACAGTAACTGAATACTGGGAGTGGTTTACAAAAATCCTCAAGTATGTACCGCAGTATCAAACTGACGAGAAGTTCAGAATACGAAAATTTATCATGGGACTGAATCCCGTGATAGGGGGAGAGGTCGATGTTCACAGTCCAACCACTATGGAAGGAGTTGTTGAAAAGGCCATAAGACAAGAACAAAAATTAAAGGCTATTTCTGCTCATAAAGAGGAAGTGCGGAAGAAGATTGCAAACCCTTCTTCAACTTCACTTGCACCCAAAAAGGGACCATGGAAAAAGTTTGGAAATAGAAGTAAGTTTCCAAGGGATAATAGTAAGAAAACAGTAGCAAATAAGCCTGCTAGAAATGTAAGGGATAATTTTGCCAAAAATTATAACAATGGGTAGAAGCCCTATGGAGGACAACGTGATAATTACAAGGTTGGAGGTAATTTTGAGCCTAAAAAGGGACCTGTAGGAGGCTGCTACAATTGTGGCAAAGACCACTACGCAAATCAGTGCCCTTTGAAGAAGGATGATCATAATCAGCAAAGCATAAGATACATGCTGCAGTAGCAGACAAGCAAGCTAAAAAGCAAGTGACACCTATAGAAGTTTTGGGTAAGTTATTTGGCATACCTGTCACTATTCTTTTTGATACAGGAGCTACTGAATGTTTTATTTCTAGTAAACTTGCTTCTAAACTTAAAAGAAAGGCTAGAAAAATGGATAAATCTTGGACTGTACAGTATGGTAATAATTCTATTCATACAGTGAGTATGTGTCTTTTTGGGGCAGTCCTTGACTTACCTAACTTTTCCACTGAAGTTGACCTCTATGTTACACCTTTGGGATCGTATGACATTGTCATCGGTGTCAATTGGTTAGCTGACCATAAAGCAAAAGTAGACTGCTATGAAAAGAATATAAAATGTTTAGATGATCGGCTGAAGGCAACAGAGATTCAAGGTGTGAAACGGGAAATTTCAGTTAGAAAACTGTCAGCTATGCAGCTTAAAAAGGCTAAAAACAAAGGATGTACCCTTTATGCAGTAAAGATATCTGAATTTTCAGAAGAAGATGGTGATTCCATGAAACGATTTCCACTGTTGCAAAGTTTCAAAGACGTTTTTCCGGAGGAATTACCAGGTTTACCACCCAAGAGGGAATTTGACTTCACCATCGAAATCAAACCAGGAACGGAACCTATTTCCAAAGCACCTTATCGGATGACTACTACAGAGTTAGTCGAGCTTAAGGCACAATTGCAAGAACTTTTGTCTAAGGGTTTGATTAGACCAAGTGTTTCACCTTGGGGAGCACCAGTAATATTTGTAAAGAAGAAGGATGGAACACTTAGGCTGTGTATTGATTATCGGATGTTGAACAAAGCAACAATCAAGAACAGATACCCACTTCCAAGGATCGACGATCTATTTGATTAGATGCGTGGGGCAGCGGTTTATTCTAAGATAGATCTTCGATCTGGTTATCATCAATTAAGGATTAGAGAAGAAGATATTCATAAAACAACTTTCCGAACAAGGTACGGACATTATGAATTCATGGTTCTACCCTTTGGATTAACTAATGCACCCATAGCTTTTATGAACTTAATGAATAATATCTTTCAAGAATACTTGGACAAGTTTGTACTTGTATTCTTGGATGATATTCTCATATATTCTAAAAATGTCGAGGAACACAATGAGCATTTGAAGATAGTTTTGGAAATTTTGAGAAAAAGAAAGTTATATGGTAAGTTATCCAAATGTTCTTTCTTTGATACAGAAGTTCACTATTTGGGTCATGTCATTAGTAAAGAAGGAATTGCTGTAGATCCTTCAAAAATAGTGGCAATAACTGAGTGGCCTGCACCAAAGAATGTGCACGAAGTAAGAAGCTTCATGGGTCTTGCTGGTTATTATAGAAAATTTGTTAAGGATTTTTCTAAAGTGGCTGCACCGATAACTTCATTGCAGAAGAAGGATAAGAAATTTATTTGGAATGATAAGTGTGAAACTGCTTTCAAAAGTTTGAAAAGCCAGTTGACTTCCGCACCTATATTAGCTATACCAGACCCTAATGGGAGGTTTAATGTTGTAACGGATGATTCTGGGGAAGGCCTTGTAGGTGTTTTGTTACAAAATGATCAAGTCATAGCATATGAAAGTATAAAACTTAAGTTACATGAGATGAATTATGCTCCTCATGATTTGGAGCTTGTTGCCATTGTTCATGCCCTTCAAGTCTAGAGACACTATTTACTTGGGAAACCTTTTGAGTTGAAAACTGATCACTTAGGACTGAAATATATTTTCACTCAGCCTAATCTAAATGCCAGATAGAGAAGGTGGTTAGAGTTTTTATCTCAATATGATTTTGATATTAGCTACATCAAAGGGAAAGAGAATAGGGTAGCAGATGCTCTAAGTCATAGGAAGCACATTTCTGCTCTTATAACATTAAGAACTCAGTTTAAGGATGAGGTAAAAAGTGCCTTAGAATCTGATATATACTTTCAGCAAGTAAAAGTAGTGCTTGCTGTAGAACCTAATGATGAAAGGTATAAAGGTTTTCATTTTGATAATGAAGGAATCTTATGTTATGAAAACAGGGTATACATACCTATGCTAAATGATTTGAGAAAGAAGTTGTTAGTTGAATTTCATAATTCACCCTTCTCTGGACACCCGGGTATCACAAAAATGCTCGTTGATCTAAAACAACAATACTTTTGGAAAGGTATGAAAAAGGATGTTATTGATTTTGTGACTCATTGTCTGGAATGTCAGCGGGTTAAGGCAGAACACATGCACCCTGTTGGACTATTATATCCCCATAGCATACCATAGTACAAATGGCAAGTAATAAGCATGGAATTTGTACAAGGGTTACCTATGTCTAGGAATAAACATGATGTTATCTTGGTAGTTGTAGATAAACTAACTAAGGTAGCTCATTTCATTGCTGGAAATCTAAAGGATGATTCACCAGTGTTGGCCAAAAGATTCGTGCATGAAATTTTCAGGTTACATGGTGTACCGGAATTGATTATATCTGATAGGGATCCTAGAATGACGTCAAGATTTTGGCAAACGCTTAATACAGCTCTTGGAACGAAACTAAACTTCAGTTACGCATATACCAATGGATAATGGTGCACATTAACGAAGACCAATTTTATTTTGTGGGGTGGAAGATGTGCATTACTACCCGATTAATTTCCAAGTTCACAGGCCTTATCTACAAAGGGTATAACATTAATGATGACCTAAGTGACAAGGAGGCCCTCAAGGAAAAAATTGTTACATATGAATATAAGAAATGATCTTGATACTTTGACATCGTAGAGATCTCGGACCTCGTGTGTGATGCCCGTTAAAACAACCCACTTGAGACCCAAGAAACAACCTAGGATTAGTTAGAAAATTATGGAATAATTTTTTTATTAGAAGTGTTCACAACCAAGTTGGAAGACAACAACTGACCATATAAAGTTTTGGAAAAAATGTAAAATTATAGAACATAATTTTCCTTCATTAATAATTTCCAGAGGTCACAAGGTCCAAATTTTAGGGTTAGAAGTTTCAGTTAGGTTCAGGGGGTAAAATATCACCATACCCACTCTCTAATAGGCTCAGAGTTTTAACTTGATTTTTCTCATACTTAACGCATTCAAAATTTCCCTAAATCATTTCCATTAGATAGGAAATTTTCTCACCTTTTTGGTGATATAAAGAAGTCCTCCTAACTCCTTCAGAAACTCAAGATATGGGCAAGCGGACTTTAGGGGTCAAATTTTCCCCAAGGGGACACGTGTCAAGTGGGGAAAAAAGTAAATTTCGGGTAAGCGGGTCACGGGGCGGCGTATGGAATTTTTTTCTTACACGGGAGAAAATTTCCATTTGTGCCCACGCCTTCGCTGGTCCTCCAAGGACACATGTCGGGTCCTGATCCAAAGTGGGAGAGGGTGAGGGAAGGGCGGAGTGGTGGAAGAGTTTGGGGCATTTCACCCAAGAGGGAGAGAAATCAATACAATGACCACACACCCATAGGTCCACTAGAGACATGTAGTGCTCAATAGGCCATTACGGGAACAAAGGAGAGGGAGAGGCATGGCGGCGGGAGTGATTGGGAAATTTTTCCAAAGGGGAGGGTGAAAGGGAGTAAAAGTGCGCATGGGTTTGGGCATCTGCGAAAGGACCACTCTAAGGTGAGGGCGGGAGCGTGAGGTCGCAGGTATTTTGTTAAAAAATTTCCAAAGGAAAAATTTCAAAAACGTTGAAGTTCTCTCCCTCCTCCGCTATCACCCCAAGTTGCCATGTGGCACCCTCTGGTTGGTTGCGGGCCAGTGGGGTAAAAGATGAACATTTTCCATATTTGTAAAAAAGACTTAAGGGAAAAAAAAGGTGTCGCACCTCTTTCATTGCCGTATGAGGACACATGGCAGCCTCTGATTAGATGTGGGCCTATGGAGGAAATTTTAAAAAATTTCCCAAACCAAAATTTTAATTTTTTCTAAGGATCTTAATAGGAATTTTTGGGCCGTGAGGCCGCTAGAGGAAAATTTTCCCAAATTTTCTGCCAAGGAAGAAAAATTCAAAGTGCCATAAATTTTCTAGAAAGATTAGTTTTGGAAAACGAGGACTTTTCGGAAAGATCTCGATGCCCACTTTGTACAAAAAACATAAATTTTACATTTTGATAAGGTTTAAGGGTCTAATTTTAGAAAAAGATCTGTAGGATTTTAATTAGAAAACTAGAAATTTTTTAAATTATTAATTTGATTCAATTTTATCTCTTCCTTCACTCAAAATACTAAACAGTCATGGAGGATTACTCTAGGAAGGATTTAAAGTGCTTTAGGGAGGTAAATCCACTTTTTTGATTTTTAATATACATTTTTCCATCAAATGACAAAAATGGTTGTGGAAGGGATTAGGCTCGATTTTGCAATGTTTAAAATTGTTTTCTTAAGGTTTTTGTCAATTTAAGTTCCTTGATGTCATAGCATGCTAAATTGTATAATTTCCAAGTTGATTTTTAAGTGCAGGTCGGAGCTGTACATTTTGATCAAATTTTCTAGTTTTAAAATATTTACAAGAGATCAAATCCAAAGAGATCCATCTAACTTTTCAATATGCAAGTATGGCATTTCATTTCCAATCTAATCTAATACATTCAGTTACTTTAAACAAACCATTCTGGATCAAAAGAAAATACTAAATTTCATTTTTACACATTTCAAAAATACAAAATACAACATTGTTTCCACGTGCATTTCTTCTTTCCAAACAGAGATCTAACTATCTCTTTAGCCATACAATGAAACATTGAATTCAATCCAACAATGCATATGAGAGTAGGTCTTGTAATTCTTTATTAATTCAAAAAGGAATACATCCTTACATCTTTCCATGTTTTGAATGCAAATAACACATTTCTATTTCTTTCTTTCCAATAACAGAACAAAATATAATTATCCTTCACATTCGAATGTACAACTTCATAATAAAATTACATACATATTTTCTTCACAAAATACATATTACAATTTCATCCACATCATAGTGGGAAAGGTTACAACAAAATGTATTTCACAAGGGACTATCAAACTACATTTTCTTTGCTCCAGGACAACAACATGCACATTTTCTTTTCTCCAAGTTGATCACAACAAAAGATGGGGAAAGGAAATTCTCTCCACCCAACCAAGAAATCCAATGAAAGGAGAAGCCTTCCTTAATCATTGGCCCCCGAGCCCCAACCAAAATACAATAAGAGGTTTAATTCAACCCATGGCAACAAATGGCTTCCATAACACACAAAATTCTTTCAACATGCATAATACATATAAAACATAGTCCAAACAACACAATAGTTTACAACTGTAATTGAAAACAATCAAAACAAAACTCAAGCTTGATCATGCAAGCCAAAGGAGCAAGGTCTATGGGGGAAGCTACTTATGCCTCCCAATTGGGAATTGGGCATCCACTCAGAACAACCCACTAAAATAATTCATCCCACACACATCCTTATGCCCCCACAAATCCCTCCTTATGCCCCCCCACAGATTTCCTTATGCCCCCCACAAAGTAAGAAATGCAAGCTATTTATTTTCCATGGTGGATCCCAAACCCAAAATCCCTCCACAAAATTTTGATGCCAATGGCATTCCTTATGCCCCCCCACATGGATTCCCCATAGCCTTCTCCTACACCATCCCTATGGCAGTCTACCCAACCAGCCAATAAATAAAACAAAACATGCACCATTCATCCATACACAAAAGAAAGTGACAACATAAAAGAAGAGTTAAATTCCTACCTTTCCATGGTAGCTTTTGTTTCCAAATAACAACTTCAAGGCTCAAAACACAGTCCAAAACAACAATCTCCCAAGCATGCAAAGATTTCTCCAAACTTCCTCCAAAAACAAGAGCTCCAACACAAGAAAATGTGCCCCCAAAGAAGTTGCAAAATGATTCAACAACCCCAAAACAAGAAGAGAGTTTGAATTTTATAGAAGAGGGAAGAAGAGAGGATGATGTGGATCCATGTAGGATGCCACATCACACATCCTCAAATTCAAACACAAAAGATAAAATTTCATTCTCCCAAGCACAATAAAGAGGTGGGTGAAAATATGACAAGTTACATGCACACTCCAAAAAGCCCACACCCCAAAGGACTACAAAATAAATAACATGTAAGAGAGTGCAATCCAAAACAAGCAACATGATTAATAAAATGCATTATAAAAGCCTAAAATCACCTCTCCAACCATAAGTATGGTTGGTAAATTAAATTTAGAGGTATGGGACAAGTTTTACTTGTCCCACAAGCCTCCTAAAATAGCCCCCAAGGAAAAATTCGAATTTCCATGGAGGTGGAGTATTTCATACTCCAAAATCAGACTTACACAACTCTTACACAACTTACACATCCCTTACATATTAAAAGCAAATAGCCAACAACTTCCATTATTACTTTCCCATATCCCAATCTTATTTATTTAAATTTTAACCATATGATTTCTCACATTAATCTACCACAACAAAATTAAATAAAGAAAGGAACACATCACTAATAAAATACATACAACAATAATAAAAATTAACCACATCAATAAAATACATAATACCCATGGTCACATGTAAAGGTAATCCCCCATGGGAATCCCTAACAAAACAACACACAACACAATAAAACGAGTTGCCATGGTGACCTTGTCGAATTCACCTAGAATTCCATTGTGGTTGGTCTCCAATCCCCCAATGTTTGTTGTGATATTTAACCTGCAAAACAAAAATACCTCCTTTGGCCTCATGGCCATATCAAAACATCCAACATGATATAAATAAAATCACAAAATCATCTAAGTATGTAAATCACAACAACATCAAGGTAATTTAACATTATAACATACAATTCATCCCAACAACTATATCATCATCGCAAAATATCCAAAATCACATGTCTAAACAACATCCATAAAACATCCATGTCAAATAGTATATCATCATCCACATATGAGTGTCTCTAATAATCATCATGCATCATAACCAATCAAGATCAACAATAATCCATGATCAAATGTCTAACAACATACTAAATCAAAACATAATAATGTCCATAATGTGATCAATTGTATTAGAATAAGTATCAACAGGTGTCAAAGGGAAGTGGGCACTACACTATGATGAGGATGGCCACACGCTTGGTAACCAAGAGAGATGGACTCAAGTGAACAAAGCATGGTTGAACATGTGTCGGAAAATATTTGAGGGGACCATCTACAACTTTTCCACTTTCATCATGGATGAAATCATCAACAACGCACAAGAAGGTGAGAAGATACTATTTGGTAATGTCCTCCTCACAATTGTCTTCTCAAAAATTAGAGTGTTTGATGGGCTAGAAAGGTTTGTTTGGGAGTACCCAGAAGAGGATCCCTCACCGCGAAGCGGTTCGAAACATATACTTGTGAGACAATGAAAACCACTCACAAGGCGCGTTTAGAAAAATGGTACAAGCGCATGAGGGATGCGTTTGGGGTGGAATGGATAATTCCAGAGTAGTTACCCATGCTCGTGCAAGGAGAAGCAAAATTCATGGTATATCAACACTTCTACATTGGTAGATTTAGGTTGACAGATGAAACAATGAGCCCATGGTGCAAGCTTCCCTTCTCCTTCACTGTGCTATACTTCCAAGTGGGGGTGAACAGATTCAAAGAGGCAAAGAGACTAAGGTTCGACCTTAGTGAGGTGGATCAAGACCATAGGGAATTGCGTAGGAAGCTAGTTTACCCCAAGAAGCATGCCTACATGGAAAGATATGTCTCCCATGAGATACAGATGATGAAACCAATGACTTTGCCAATCATTGGAAGGGATGCGAAAGGATATACCTTCACATCTGACCAAAATTTGAAAAATACGCATACTTGGAAAATGATGTATCCATCCCTAAGGACCCCATAGGTAGAAAGAGGCCCATGCCAAAGAAGAGGGAAAGGGAAGAGGTGAAAAAAACATCAAGTGTTCAAGCTACACGAGCGGAAGCGTCATTGGTGACAAGTGCTAAGCCCAACACTTATACACGAAGAAAGAAGTCCCTGGTGAAATAAAGGGCTCCAGAGGAAGAAGCACTGGAGCATGAGGAACCCATCACCCAGGAGAGGTCAGCAGAGGAAGAGGAGAAGGAAGTAGAATCTCTATTAAGAAGAATTAGAAGGTGATAGAAGAAAATGATTCGGAGGATACATAAATCTTGGGGGCCTATATATGGGCGAGAAGTATGATGATGATGAAGATGAACCAGGAGGTGAGGACCATCCTATCTATGAGGTTTATGACTCAAGGAGGAACAAGAGGAAGAAGAAAATGAATACATTTTTGCCAAGAGGGAGAATAACAAGGAAGAAGAAGATACTCAGAAAAGGGGGGTAAGTGAGGAAGTCACTAAATAAAAAAGGAACCCAAGCCTCACTAAGGAACATATAGATGAGGCCATGGAAGGAAGTCACTAAGATCATTGAAGACCTGGTAGAGAAAGAGATGGAGCACAATGTAGACCTAGTGATGAAGGAAGTAGAGGAGGAAGCATAGAAAAGGAATATGGCAGCATGGGAGGGGATCCCAGTTTGGCTATGAGCTTTCCTAAGGCCACACACACAAGGAGAAAAAGTGCAGAGGCACCACAGGTTCAGAGGATGGGCTATATTGATGACCTGAATAAGGTGTTGCATGCACACTTTCAAAGCACCATACCAATGGAGCAACTCTTGGCTATGACATCATTTAATGAGGAAGGTGCATACCCTCGGACAAGGAAAATTATCTCTTAGGAATTTGAGTCCCACATCGATGAACCATAATTCAAAGTAAGCCAAGGGGAAATAATGAAGGTACCAGAGTCAAAAGGTGATAACCCCTTGGTTAACGGTCAGGAAATTTTAGACAAAAAAATTTGTAACATCATTGAATAAAGTTTCGGTGGAAGTAGAGGCCAGAATCTTTGGGAGGAATGACAAGAGTGAAGTTTCTAGAGGCAGAGCTGGAGAAGAAGGAAGAGGAGCTAGAGAAAATAAATAAGGAGTTAAAACATGAGGGACTAGTCAGCGCTCAGCTAAGGTGTGAATTAAAGGAAGAGAAGGAAAGGGTACACAAAGTCTCCAAGAAGGTGGAGATGATCACACATTCCATTATCTTGAAGCATCCAAACTTGAAACCACCCACAGAAATATGAATCAAGCCTGCAATGCCTAGAAAACTTAACTCGCATTCTCACAATGGAAAGATGACCATTGGCCTTGGATTATGTAGAGGAGGCATTGGTGCACAAAGAAAAAGAGGAAAAGATGAAGGTTGTGGCCATTATGGCCTAGTACAAAAAAATTCCTTGTGGATGTAAAGGCTGCCGTGCTGATAGCAGAGGTTGCCTATGAAAACTACACCGACAGAGACAGAGTGGCGAGCATTCTGGTTGCCACCCATGAAGCAAGAGCTCAAGGAATTCTAGGAGAAACACAAGGGGAATAGGGTGGAACATGACAAGATTCTAGCCAAGGTTGAGAAGAAATCAGAGGCTATTGAGACCTTGTGGGGCTCAATTAAGAACCAACTTAAAGAATTATATCCCCAGATCACCTATAGGATGGATGCACTTGAGGATATGGGAAAGCAATTAGAAGAGGTTGTGGAAACCATGAGTGCCAAGGGAGAAGGGCTAAGCTTTGAAGAGGTGAGTGCCCTAGTCGGTGACCTCTGTCAACAAGCACAAAGCGAGTTGATACCTGGAAGAAGTTGGAGGCAAAATTGACGAGAGATTTCCCCCTCCTCTTGCAAAAATAATCATAGTTCCCCATTATTTCATTCTTCCCCAAAATTATTCATTCCTTTATTCTTTCTCCAAACTATTCAAGAACAATCATTCTTTATTCCTTGAGAAAGTGTTCCCATGGATGGAGAATAGGCATAGTGTGGGGTGATGTTGGGCCCCTAATTTATTGGCAAGTACAGAGAGGCGCGTGGGCATGCAAGGCCTATTTGAAGAAGGGCATGTAAGGAGAAAGCACACAAGGCAGGGTTCTAGGAGGGTTTAGTAGAACAAGTGGTGCATGCACAAGGAAGAGAAAAGTTTTTGGGACTTAGCCATATTTCATGTAATGGAAAAACATGAGAAAAGTGTGACCCGACGTGCATGCAGAGTGGATAAGGTGCTAACCTAGCAACAGGGTGGCCTAGAAAGGAATATACCTTGTGATGGAAGATTCTAGAAGGCCATCATTACAAAGAGTGGAGAGCTCGAGCCTAAAGAAGCATGCTCCCATGGAGGACCACCTTGGACACTTGGCAATGGATCTGTAACTCCTGCGAAGGCTTGAAGGTGTTGAGAAAGGCTATAAATACAAGCGCTTGGTAGAAGAAAAGAAGGAAAAAAAGGAAAAGAGGAAAAGGGAGAGACAAAGAGGTACATAAGGAGGAGAGACAGAAAGGTTAGATGAGAGGCGAAGCTGCAAAAATACATGGAGAGCTTTATGGGTTGGGCTAGGAGATCTGTAGGAAGAATGATGTATCAAGGGATGGGTACATGTTTTTCTTTTGCATTGTAAGGGACGTAAGTCCAGTCTTGCTACATGGTTCTAATCTACACTATCATTTTGGTCTATAATGACCTTGATAGATGTAATGTGATTACTGGACATGTTCAATTATGAATATATGTGGTTCACAGTTCATACACATCTCTTTTGTTATATGAATGAGTATAATCATTATGCATCCTCTTTCCCTCGTGGTTCATATACATCTTTTTGCATGCTACTTGTTTGAATGAATACATTAATGTCACATTTACTTGAAGCTCTCAGTTGAATAAGAAGTCTCTTATGTCTTCTATTATGCATCTATGATACACTCTTGAAAAAATCATATAAAAGAGGGGCTCGGAACTGCGCGTGCCTCGAGTGAGCACCTAGCAACCACTAGGTGATAGACCGATGCACATGGGATTGTCCTTATTTATTAAGAGGTATAAAAATTAACTACATTTGAAACCCACTTTCCACTATCTACATTATATTATTGTGTGTTAGCTTACACATTTCATTCTTATTTTCTACCTTACATCTTGTCTTATATATGCATGATTATCATGTTGCAATAACACTTGTCTCCATCCACCTTGTTTTCATGTTCCTTGGTTTCAACCAAGAACATTCCCTCCCCCCTATAGGGCATAAGTTTTAGTTTAGTGGTCGATCCTCCTTTGGGCCACATAATCACTTCACAACGTTGCATGCACCCCAAATGAGGGGGCATTATTAGGTGAATTAGTCATCCCATACAACCGTTTATAATCACAGTTCAACATAGTTCAGGATCTTTGGTACATCACAATATTTAGTCTCAACAATGACCTAAAACCTGAGTTGGGTCCTCAACACAACACAGACACCGACACCTAGATATAGACAATAGCACTTGGGTTCCCTAAACCTTCATGGGTGTCTGTGACAAGGGGTGGTTGCAAAACTTTTCACAGTTCAATAATGTTTTCGAGAGTTCACACAACAAATTTTATACGAAGCATAGTCCTTCAAAGACTTGGCATGCATGCATTACATATTCTTTTCTACTTTCACATTGGACCAAAAAGGATTAGATTTATACACACCATCTGTAGTGGTGTTTATACTTAGGGAATAAGTCAAAGTTAGAAGAATAACACTATATTTTTCTTCCTACACTTCTTCCGTACTTTGCACACTGGTGTGAGATCACCCAAAAACTCGCACTAAGTGCAACTAATGTGAGATCGCTCAAAAAATTCTTTCTTCTACAACATCTTCAGGATTCTTTGTAACTTTTCCACTCATCATGGATTAGGTGCACATGTTTCATTTCAAATTTTTATATACTTTCTTACATACATTTTACGTATTTTGATCAAATTTTTCATATACACATATTTGATAACTTGTTCATTCTTCTCTTTTATAGTCATGTCCTTATGGGAAACAATATTCACATCAATCATGAATTAATGACACACCAAGAAACATTAACATCAGGTATAATAAAAAATCTACACATATTCTCTCACCCTAGGTTCATTATAATCATCACTTCTTGCTCCTATTATGTAGCTTCCACTCTTCACTTTTTTCCACACGTTTTCTTGTCTCCTCAAAGACGCTTTCTACCATCAATCTACATGGTGAGTAGGTATGAATATCTTATCTACTTTATGTTACCGAGCATTCACTCAAAAACATAAAGTGGGGAAAATGTGGACTTTAAATCACGCTCTTTGGGTATATTTCTAGTCCCGATCACAAATGAATATTCGTATGATTCATAAGTAAGAAAAGTACTAATTGACCATTGTCTTTGACATCTTTTCTTGTTTTTGTTTTCTCTCTTGGTCTTAAACTCCTTATTTCATAGTATGTATTTTTATACTTCGATATTTCGACTCTAGACACTAGCGCCTAGGTGCCCCTGTCTCCTATGGGTGCCCTGGCCTTTTTGTACTTGGCTCACATCTTTTGGGTCTTTTATAGCCATTTGGGCATATTTATTTTTACTACTCAGATTTTTAGTGGTTAATTACAAAATTCAAACAAGGGAATCATATAAATACAACACTATGTGATCATAATAAAGGACCAATAACTAAGCATTATCTATCTCGCACCTAAGGTTGTATCTAAAGACATTTACAAGAGGATTTAACCATCCATCTAGCTCCACACAAGGTAAAAGGGAATGCATTCTTCTACATACACTTCATAAAAGGGGAATTTAATTTTTCCATGCACACATCTATCTATATTTTCTACATCTAGATATTACTCTCTATCACGTACGCCTCACACAATATCCACCTAGGGCATGATTCTACACACACACAACTACATGAAGTATAAAATGTATTGCAATGCCTGGATCACAAGTTCACTCAGTTGGGTGACCACCGAGGTTAGTCCAAATCCCAATTTGCATATTTTTATTTTTAGTATTTGATGTATTTTGGGGTTTTGTAGGTGTTTTGTTTTCTTATTACAAGTTTCAAGTGAATAATAACAAAGTGCGGGGACATATAGGCGATCAAAGATGACAACTAGTGAACATCTCGCAACCTTGCAAAATTGGGTTTTACAACTTTTGAGTGTTCACATGCTCCTAGAATAGGTCTACGGCACCTAAGGTGTCCTTGATCCTACATAGGTGCCATTGTCATGGCATTTATAACACTTCTACATTTTTCCGAGGTTTGGTTACGATATTCGAGTTCCTATTTCATCAATTTTCTAGCTCAAAGCATACCTTCGAGATCATTGTGAATCAACTAGGTCCTTTTGTCTATTCATTTTCAACTAGGGTTTCATATTTTCTATCTTTCTTGCTTGTGTCAAATATGTACTTAATTTTTATATCATTTACACTAGTACATATTTTATATTTAACATTTATTCATTTCAATATTTGCTTAATCACTCTTTCATCGATGTGGATTATTGATTATAGTGCCTCACACCACATGGCCTCTTCAGATGTTGAATTTACCAACATCAAACCATATGACATGTCTAAAATCATGTTGGGTGATGACGCTACATTGTCATTTTACGGTAGTGGATTGGTAGAGATGGATAGTGGAACATTTAACAAAGTGTTGAGTGTTCCAAATATCTCTATCAATCTCCTATCAGCTTTATCAAACCACTCACCTTAGTGAAGGAATACAAGTGGAGTTTGGTCCTAACTCAGTGATTATTTGTGAGCTTCACTCTAACTCCATAGTTGCTGAGGGAAAGGAAGATCACCATTTACAGTTATATACCTTATCCCACTTTACTTCTGATTTGATGCCCACTATCTTGCTCAATCATGTAGATGAGGCTAAGAAGCTATGGTATGATCATTTTTTCCATCTTAATTATTGTTACCTTGAAAAATTGAGCCAAAACAAAATGGTCAATGGGTTACGCCGCGTCAAACTTTCTAAGAGTCTTTGTGAGGGTTGTGCCCTCGGGAAGTACCCTGAGAAAATTTTTAACAAAGAAAAAGCTCAGAGAGCTACTCGTCCTTTGATCTTGTTCAAAGTGACATTTCTCACCCTTTCCCATCTCTTTCGTTTACTAGAGCTCTATATATACTAACCTTTATTGATGATTTTTTTGTTACACTTGGTTGCACTTTCATAAGATAAAGTTTGAAGTTTTCGATCATTTTCGAGACTTTAAGGTTCTTGATAAGAATCAAAATGAAAGGTCTATCAAGGTTTTTATAACCAAAAATTGAGGAGAGTATGTGATAAACATGTTCAAATATTTTTGTATCTCCAAAGGGATTGATTTTTAGCATACATTTGCTTACATCCCTTCACAAAATGGATTTTCGAAAATAAATAACTAGATGGTTAAGGAGATGAACACTTATATGGTTCACTCAAATCCCTTCCTTTGTAGTATTGGGCGAAGTAATGAATTCTATCTTCCACATCTAGAACCATGATCCACATAAGGCCGTAAGAGGGATGACACCATTTGAAGCCTTGTTTGGATGCAAGCCTGATGTAGAGAACTTTTGCATCTTTGGATCTACTATCCTGTAAAATTGACAAGGAAAATTTTGTAGATAACCATGCCAAAATTTTGTTTTGGTCCTGTGAAGAGGTCTATTAACATTCAAAATGGCATAAAATTTCCCTTCCGAAAATCAAGTTTTAAGAACTTAGCCATTTTCAGCCTTTTTGAATCAAGGCGTAATAAATGTTGTGTTGACACAACAAAATATTCACCCATTTGTAAATCCTTAGGCACCCAAAAAAACATGTCAACATCCATGAAGTAGTGTCGTTTAGGCACGAAAATGACATGTCAACATCCTCAAACTCGGCAAAGAAATGTGCTTAAGGCGCGAAAATTAACATGTTGACACATCAAAATGTGTGCCCTCTTTTCCCTTTGGCACTGAAAACGTTATGTTGACATCTCCAAATGTGTGCTTAAGGCACGAGAATTTTGGTGTCGACGCTAATGCAATTGCACCAAGGCACATTTAAGCCCGTGTCGACATCTCCAAAACCGCGCCAAAGAAAAGTGGGTGGGGAAATAAATGCGGTATTTTCCTATAAATATGTGGTTAACACCTGTCATTTTCATGATTTGAAAATTGAGAAAAGTCTTTCTTTACACCGTCAGCTATTCTTGTCATGCCCGCGTTCCACTTTTCAAGTTTGTGGACCCCAAAGTTGTCCTTCATCCTTTATTAAACCGGGTAAGTGGATTTTATCACTTTTATTGTTGTTTGTGGTTTTGTTTCTTGGTTGTTGGTGGTTTTAGGTTTGTTATAAAAGGTTAAATCTAAAAATCTAAAATGAATAAACCTAAAAATCCATAAACTATCTGAAAACACCTTATCCCTCCTTCTAGATCTGCAAATCTGGGAAGGCTCTGCCTCTGAATAAACCATCCTTTGTATCTGCTTACTGCCTTGCTAGAAATCCCACCAACCCTCTCTTTGTCACTTTACAAAAATCAAAAGAGAGAAAAGTTATCAAGAAAAGGCAAAAATCGGTTATCCTTTGGCACACTATTTTTATATGTTGCACTCCCCACAGTCGCGCCTTGGTGCACTGTCCCCGCATGCAACATGTTCCTTACCCGCACCCAGTATAACACTTAACAAATCTTATAGAGGCACAGGCGCATCCCAACCAACATCAACATTTGATGTTGTGTCCCCAAATCCATGCCCTTTATAAACCCTTTGGCACATTAAGCTTCTATGCAACACATTCCAAAATCACACCTTAGGCACACTGAAAATCCATGCAACATCATCTTTCGCGTCGTCAATTAAAGTAATTTACCAAAGGCACTGGCCCATAAACCTTAACACCAAAACTACATGTTGTGTTACAAACCCGCCCCTACTAGATCTACTTTTGATTGTCGTGGTTGCCTCCCAAGGGAAAAAATTGATCCTTTTCATGTCCCTGAGATCGAGGAAATTTAAATTGACCTGACACAGGAGATAGATCTCAGGCGAAAGGATCACTCCAGGCTGGCTCTGGAAGAAATCAAGCACTATGGCATGGCCATCATCCCAAAAGGATTCTAAGAATTTGATCAAGAAATTGATCAAGTTTATCTTGACACGGATGGGGATGATTGGCCATTCGTAGAAATTGAAAGAGCTAAGGCACCAAAGACCATCGAAGAAAGAGTCAAGCACACGTTACATCACACAAAAATTGGTGTAAACAGAATGGTCTTGTCTACCTCGGGGTAAATTTCATTTCTTATCCTTCAGGAAGAGCACCTCCAAGGCCGGCCCAAGTGCCAAAAGGAAAAGGGAAAGACAAGGAGGGGGAATCAAGCAAAGAAGAATCTCCCCAAATCCCTCCTTCTACTTCTGAGAAGCAAGTGGTCAACCTGGTCTCTCCAGGCAAAGAAGAAGAGACCACCAAAGTCTCAATGAGACACATCCACTCAGGATGTGGTCATAGCTACAACCATGGAGGTACCCACCATTCCTTCTTCCACTCCTTCTCCTCCCCTATTATTGAAACATCTATCCCAATGGATGTTTCTTCTTCTCTCCCTTCCTCCCTTCCATCTCCCACCTCTTTCATCTTCTCCTCTCTTGCAGATATGTCACCTAGTATTCCCTCCATCCCATTACAGATCCCTTCCACCTCCACAACATTTTCTTCTCCTGTAGTAACTCCTGTGTGCTACAAGTCAGTAGTGCGTTAGACTACTTGTCGATGCCACCACCAAGTGTCTCAATGTTCTTCCCTGTGGCCCCTTCAGTTGCTTCCCCTTTCACTCCCGTTTCTTCCTCCATTCCCTCCACTCCTTCTCCCCTAAGTCCAAGCTAGATTTTTGACCATCTGGGTCAGCTCAAGAGAAAGGTTCCCATAGCACCCATGGATTTCTTTGTCATATTAAAGAAGGGACCAAAGAAGCAAAAAGCTATAACTTTCTTCTCTAAGAGCGTCTCAGAGAGAGGGTCATGGAGATTGCATATCCTGATCCCACTAAAGAGAAGAAATATTTGTCTCCTATAGACTTTACAGTGACCCAAGTCACCATGGGAACCTCATTTAAGAGCCTACAAGGAGAGGCTTTGTCTGTAGTAGATGCCCTCTGTAAGAAACTTCAAGAAGCAAAGGAGGAGAAGAGGATACTAAAAGAACAAAATAAACATCTTCTCCAAGCATTGCAAAGAATGGGCAATGCACCTCCTATGACTACCGTTGAGCCTCCTGAAGTTCTAAGTCAGGATAAGATAAATGAATATGCCAAGATTGGTGAACAAGGCATGGTAGTGTCCTCTTGGATAGAGTGAATCCTCAGAGACAGTGAGGAAATAATCATGAAATTCACAAAACTCTACCAGAGTATAGATCGGGCAAACAAGGAGCTGTAGGAAGTAGCAAGATACCTCTCCGAGGAGCTAGAAAATTCAGATTACAACATGAAACATTTGAGTAATGGTCGATCATTCACTTGACGACCTATTAAAGTTCAGCGTCATTGATCACCCACGGGCACACCACAAAGCTCTCGTTGCACTAGATTACCAGGTTGATCAGATGGAATTTATCTTGGAGAATATAGATAAAATCAAGGAGGAATCCCTAGATGCAAAACATCAAATGGAGTAGACGGTCACAAATATGGCTCTAGAGATGTTCAGTGCATCATTCACCTTGAGAGAGGTAGATGATACCATCAAGATCTTCAAGGATATCGTAACTCAAGGTTTGGTGCCAGAGGTCACTTTTGACCAAGAGTCTATCAATAACCTTCTGGCATGCCACGATTTCATTGGATACTCGATTGAGGCATGTGACGAGTACGTCGGGCTACCTAAAAAGATAAAGACTGAAAAGGAAACTTGCAAAGTAATCAGAGTCCACTTCAAGGGTCTAGATCATGATCAAATTTAGAATATGATCAGCAAGTTTATGGAGTACCGTGCTCAGTATCACATCGCCTCTTCTGATTCGAAGCAAGACACTCTGTTCAAGCAAAGAGATGATTACGAATAGTCTCTCTTCTTATGTACACTTTGATCTTTTTGTAAAAATATTTAAAAAGTATGTTAGCATTTATGATGAAACCATCCATGTTGCATCATGGGATGGTGCCATCCACCAACTTGCCTCAAAGTCAACTTTTGACTTTTTAGATATTTTGTTGATATTTTGTAAATAGTGGTTGGCTTCTTTTTGTCTTCTTCCTCCTTCTCCTTCTATAAATACTGGAATACTTGTTGTATTCTAGGTGGACATTTTGTATGAAAAAGAGGTGAAGAGAAAGACTTTGTGCCTTCTTGTAACATAAGAGATTTTAATATATATGTTAAGACTTTGTGCTCAATATATGTGTTATTTACATCAGATCTTTTAAGTTGAATTTGTAATTCTATTTCATTGGATTAATTCTTTTTATTGATATATGTTCATCGGTATTGTTTTGTTTGTTTATGCAAGTAAGTTTGGCTCTGCTTACTACCAGCCCAAAGCATAAACCCCCTGACCTTTCTGTCTTGGAATTCATTTCTTTTCTCCCTTTAGATCTACTTTCCTCCGTTCTTTCCTTCCCACCTTTCGTTCATAGTTGGAACTACCTCTCTTTGGGATGAGATTCCAAACCCCGAAGTTAGAATAGTATAGACTTGCATAGATTCTCGCTTGATAAAATAACATTAAACCAGTTTCACTTTGCTATCTCAAAGAAGGGCTATGCCCGTACATTGTTGGCCTGTTTCTCCATGACTCCGTCTAACTGAAATTTTTTCAAACCAATATTTTTGGTGACTCGGTGAGGAATGAACTAAGGAAATAAATAAAAACTATAAAAATTGCTACCAATTTGCAAATTTTAACCTTTTGTTAAAAATTAAAATTTTTACAGAAGTGATCAAAACTGAAAATTTCCTTAGGAAAATCCATAGATCTGGACCAGATAGGAGCTTTTAGTTCACTAAGTTTTTACAATTTTTTTATATTTCCGTAGATCTAAGAATCTAACCTTTTATGATATTTTCAAAACCTTGCAAAATTCAGTTGAAGATCCAAAATCAGCTTTCTAAATAACCCACCTTTTTATCCTTGCTAATCTCTACGCAGTAAAAACTGAAATTAGTTGTTATCAAAAGGATAAATTTAAATATTGAAAATTACATGCCACTATTTTTTCCGTAGAAAAATAAAAAAATCAGCAAGTACAAACAAAAAGATTGTTATAAATCCGCTCTTAAATGTTTTAGATCTGAACAAGTACACTGGCGGACGAAACATTTACTCATGGTAGAAGAGCTCATGGAGAATTTGATCCAATATTTGATCTACTTCAAAGGCACAATTTTAGTATTACTCCAACACGATTCACATCACTAAGTTCAAAGTGGATTGATCAACAAGAAGTACCTCACCCCACGAAGGAGCCATATTTCACAAGGTGCTTCAACATCTATTTACAGTGCTCTTTTGCTAAGCGGAACCACGCTCCCTACTCATGTTATTTTTCTAGCTTTTCAAATGGCAGTACCATGGGGAAATTCCATGGGCCCTCTAGCACCGCTTGCTATATCCAGTTCACATCCTCCCTCACGAAAATCACAAGAATTTCCCAAAATTTGATGGGAGTGGAAATCAAAGCATGGACACACATATCGCTGCATTTATTATGTCATGTAGTATTCTAGACATGACTCATGAGGATGTATCTATACGTCTCTTTCTTGAGACTTTGCAAGGGCCTGCATTAAAATGGTTCCAACATTTACCAGCCGGATCTATCACTAGTTGGGCTACATTATAGACTACATTTGAAGACAGGTATAAGCCTTTAGAAGATGCATTTGCGTTACTGTCAAAGATCACTCACTTGAAGAAGGAGGCCAATGAAACCATGCACAATTTTATCACCCATTTCAATTCACTGATCAACCGTGTTCCACCTGCCATGTTACGAACACCAGATAATCAAAAGTGTTTCTTTGTAAATCTAATGAGTTCAAGAGTAAGTTTCTTACTTTTACAAAAACAAATTGCCACTTTGGTCCTTTCTCAAGTTGCGGCCATTCGATAGAGGATAACCTGGTTATATCTAGTGAGTTAAGACGAGAGTTGTCAAAATCAAAGGCTTTGACTCCTTCTCAAGACACACCTCATCGATCCAGGGTTCTAGAAGATGGCAATTGACTTTCTCGCATTGAAGAAGTAATTAGCTCAAGCTTTGTCTACCACTCTATATCTTGGGATATCCCACATGGAGGAACTTCACTCCCAACAATTCCCCATAAAGGCCGCATTTCCCTACTGCTACTACAAGGTTTGTACTTGAGGCCCCTCCGGTTAATGCCTTGGTTGAGATTGAAGAAGATGAGAAAATTTATGAAGAACCTTCCTCACAAGGCAAAGATGATCAAGATGTCGGTGAACCGACTAGTGACTCTACAATCGAGTATATGGAATTTGAGGATGAGGAATCTAATGAAGAAGAAGGTACCCAAGGGTATGCAAGTGGATAGTCATACACTATTTTCACCCACTCACAAGGAAAAGAAGCAGAAGTTGCTACTAAAATACAAAAGGAAAAGGTTGTATTAAATATGCCTCCAACAATCGCTAAAAGAGGTAATCCCCTTCCTGCTCAACCTCCTATCAAATCTTTCGTAAAGAAATATTTTCCTCCTATCTCTCCTCTAAATCAACCTCCCTCCATTTCCATAAATACTAGTACCACTCCTCTACCATCACGAAATAAAGGACTCATTCCTTCGTCAACACAACCCTTGGTCGCATTCAATATAGTTGATCATGCCAAAAGGACCAAGATCCAAATGTCACGAGAAAGTGAGTACCTTGATCTAACTCGAGCTACTTGTTAGATTAACCAAGTATATTCAAAGTCAAGCTGCCATCTCTCACCCCATTTCTCCAAAAGGAATTCTTTCCACTCCTCCTACATCCCGCATAAATGTTGCCTCAATGTCCACGTCAGGTAAAATTGAACCTTTTTACCTATCTCTCCTAATTAATGGTCATAAGTTAAGCAACTACATAATTGATTCTGGAGCATCTGAAAATGTCATGCCAGTAAAGGTCACCCATGCTTTGGGCCTCACACTCACTAAACCTTTCGGTAGATGTTACTCCATGGAAACCAAGTAGGTACCATTAATAGGTCAGATCAAGGATGCACAGTTTGCATTCGCAGCATTCCTAGAGAAAAGAGTAAAAATGACTATCCTCGTAGCTGATATTCTAGCAGCATACAAAATATTACTAGGGAGAAGTTTTTGTAGAGAAGTTGGTGGAGAAATCCATATGGACTGGTCTAAAGCTAGAATCCTGTCAAAGGGGTGATGTAGACGTTGGAGCCTGAATCACAAAAGAAATATCTAGTCACCAACTCTGACAACCCCAAGGCCCAGATTCTCTTTGAATCATCAAGGATGGGGAATTACTTCTTGTCCACTGACTCTGATAAGATGGAGGTTCTCATCCAAGAGGAGGACCTCAACAAGATATGGACACTACAGTTTGATGGCAGTTGTGCAACAAGTGGGTGCGGTGCTGGGGCCATTCTGATATCTCTTGAAGAGGAGATTTTCCCTCTTTCTTTCAAATTGTAGTTTTTCAATACAAACAACACTGCCAAGTATGAATCTTTTCTACTTGGCATGCAAGCTGCAAAGGAAAGGGGAATCAAGAATCTAAAAGTATAGGGTGATGTTGAGCTAATTGTCAATCAGGTGAAAGGGGTATACCAAGTAAAGAACGACAGGCTCAGACACTACCACAACGTAGTGTGGGACAACATCAAGGAGTTTGATGCTTTCTCAATCAAAGCAGTTCTGTGAGCTCAAAATGACATGGCTGATTCTTTGGCTATCTCGGCCTCTCTCATGCTCCCTCACCCAGGGTTAAAGACAGACACATATACCATTAAGGTAGTTTTCTACTTGAGTGTGCGATAATTCACAAGACTTTGGCGGGTATTCAATGATGACAATTAGCTTATCACTTTTCTGGGAAAGATGATAATTTCAAAGAGCTCCATTTCGATGGATCGACTTCTGCGTGTTGTGAGTCTCTCATGGGCCAAGCACAGGAATCGGTAGAAGGTCAGGGCATATGTCAGCTCAAGGGAAATAAGATTCCAAAAGGTTTAGTTTCCCTGGAATGATTATTTGATAAGCATGACCGTTTTGTTAAGAAAAAGTGACAGGATAACCCTGACTCTTCTCCAGAAACCGAATCTATCAATTTGGGTACTGTAGAACATCCTCAGTCTGTGAACATCAGGAAGTGTTGTGCACCCGAGGAAAAGTGAAAATTTGTCAAATTTCTGAAAATATATATGTATGTATTGGCATGGTCTTATGTTGATCTGAAGTCATTTAAGCCTAAAAACATTTAGCATGACATCCCACTAAAGGATGATGTCAAACCTTTCATCGCAAAGGCACTACAACCCCAAAATCTCAGGTACCATCCAAGCTAAAATTTGGAAGATGCTAGATGGAAATATCATTTTTCCAATTCATCACAAGATCGGGGTTGCAAAAATTGTGCCTGCATTTAAAGAAGAATGGTGAGATACACATATGCATAGACTTTCGCAACCTGAACCAAGCGTCCTTAAAAGACAATTATCCACTACCCATAATGGATCAAGTTCTATAGGAAGTAACTGGTTTAGAAATGCTATCCATGCTTGATGGGTTTTCAAGTTACAATTAGATTGAGGTCACATCTGAAGACCAATTCAAAACAACATTCACCACTCCTTGGGGCACCTTTTCCTATAGCAGGATGTTATTTGGTTTAACCAATGCCAGTGCCACCTTCCAATGAGTGATGGACTTTGCATTCAAAGGTATGATGGGAAAGGTCATTATAGTTTACTTAGATGAATTAACAATGTTCTCTAAAAAATGAAGTGATCACTATGATCATTTGGAGCAAGTCTTGATTAGATGCCGAGAACACGAAATTTATCTAAACCCTAAGAATTCAATTTTTGGGGTCACCAAAGGAAAATTGCTAGGACACATCATCAACAAAGAAGGGACAAAGATAGATGTCAAAAGAGTCAAGGCTATTCAGAGCCTTACCTTGCCCACAAGTAAAACCGACATTCACTCTTTCTTCGGAAAGGTAAATTTTCTCAGATGCTTTGTTCCCAATTTTTCGAAAAGACTCATCATATATCCAATATGATGAAAGGGTCACAAACATTTCGATGGAGTGAAGAAGGCAAGACATCATTTGAGGATATAAAATCCTCCATCGCTCATGCACTGTTCTAGTATGTCCCAACTTCTCCAAGGATTTCATCATGTATAGTTATGCGTCTATGCATATTGTAAACTATCTTAATGCAGAAGAACTCTAAGGATGTTAAATCCCCAATTTCTTTCATGAGCTCTCCTCTAAAGCCTCATGAACTAAAGATGTCATAGTTGGAAAAACATGCCTTCACCATGGTCAAAGAAGTCAAAAGTTTCGCAACTACATACTGAATTCTCATACAAGTAGTGGCCCCTCGACACAACAGCTTAAGTCTATTATGACTCAATAGGATTTAGGAAGCTTACGAGGGAATTGGATCGCAAAGGTCCAAGCATATGATCTGGACATCAAACCAACCAAGTGGGTAAGGGGTAAGGGACTGTGTCAGTTAATGGATGAAAATAAAAACCTGGAAGCACCTAAGGAGCAAGTTACTCATGATGATGAAGAACAAAGTGAACTCGAGAAAGTGGATTCCTTACCCATGGTTCCATTCATCATGACCAACGACGAATGGTATTCCAAAATCACTTTCTTTCTCACCCATGGAGAGTGCCCAACTCATCTAACAACAAAGGAAAAGTGAGTAGTAAATCTTAGAGCTGCATGATATGTTGTATGGGATGATGGGTTGTACAAACACGTAATCAATGGCATTTTTTTGCGATGTGTTGATAAGCCACAACAGATAAGGTTGTTAAAAAAATTTCATGATTCAACCTACAGTGGTCACTTCTCCTCATTGGTGATGACACATAAAATCATTCGGGACAGGTACTATTAGTTGACACTATTTCAGGATGCAGTTACCTGGGTAGCAAAATGTGAACTTTGGCAACAGTGATTTGTTGGCAAACCAAAGTTGGCTGCATTTCCCCTCAAGCCCGTCATTATTGACGAACCATTCAAGAAATGGGGAATTGATTTCATTGGAGCACTCAATCCTTAATCGAGTCTTGGACATAGTTATGTCCTAACAAATGCGACATATTACTTCACGAAATGGGTGGAGGCTATACCACAAACATGCCACTTACAAGTTGTTTAGAACTTCATCAAGGAAAATATTATTGTGAGATTTGGCATTCCACACAAAATCGTTCATTGATAACGCTTCCAACTTCTCTTCACACGGGAAGTTATTAGTTTTTGATATGGATACGGTATAACCTTGGCTCATGCTTCGATCACTATCCTCGTGGAAATGGTCGGGAAGAATCTAGCAACAAGAACCTAGTAACCATCATATGGAAGCTAGTTGATGAAAACCAGTGATCTTGGCACAAGTCATTATACGATGCCTTGTGGGAAGATCATATCACTCCAAAGAGATCTCTCGACATGTCACCTTTCCAGGTATTGTATGGGACTGATGCCAAAATCCCTATCTCTGCAAAAATCCCTGCTCTATGCTTGGCTCGAGTAATTGAAGATGAAAATTTTTAGAGTTCTCTGGAAAAGAGAATTATGTACCTAATGGAACTTGAAGAAAAGTGAGTGAAAGTGGTCGACAAGATCACTGAACATCAGAATCAAGTCAAGAGGTTGTTCGACAAGAAAGCTAGGTAGAGAGATTTCTAGGTAGGAGATCTTGTCCTTCTGTGGGACAAATGGAGATAACCAAAAGGTATGAATGGAAATTTTGAATCTCTTTGGAGAGGGCCATACAATATTAAGTAGCTCAATAGAGAGAATAGTTTTTATCTCTCATATCTAGATGGAATAGAGCTCCCGCTTCCCTACAGTGGGTAGCACCTAAAGATCTTCAGGAAGTAGAGCTTTCTCTCTTCTTTGTACAAATTACTTTCATCATGTGTTTGCTTTCTGTTTGTTGTGTGTTCCCTTTCTTCCCTTTTGGTTACCCTTATTTTTGACTCTCTGTAACCCAATGGATAGGCACATGAAGACTGGGATTCTCTACCCCTAAGTTTCACTTAAGGATAGTCCCAGAAAGAGCAGTTGTTATCCTGTAAAATTGACAAGGGAAATTTTGTAGATAACCATACCAAAATTTCATTTTGGTCCCCTGAAGAAGAGGTCTATTAACGTTCAAAATGGCCTAAAATTTCCCTTCTAAAAATCAAGTTTTAAGAACTTAGCCATTTTCAGCCTTTTTGAACTGGGTGCAAGAAATGTTGTGTCAACACAAAAAAATATGCGCCCTTTGTAAATCCTTAGGTGCCCAAAACAACATGTCAACATCCATGAAGTAGTGCCCTTTAGGTGTAGAAAATGGCATGTCAGCATCCTCAAACCTACGCCAAAGAAATGCGCTTAAGGCACAAAAATTAACATGTCGACACATCAAAATGTGCCCCTTTTCCCTTTGGCGCTGAAAATGTTATGTTGACATCTCCAAATGTGCGCTTAAGGCATGGGAATTTTTGTGTCGACACTAATGTAATTGTGCCAAAGTGCATTTAAGCCCATGTCAATATCTCCAAAACCACACCAAAGAAAAGTGGGTGGGGAAATAAATGTGGTATTTTCCTATAAATATGTAGTTAACACCTACCATTTTCATGATTTGAAAATTGAGATAAGTCTTTCTTTGGACACTCGTCGCCTATTCCTATCACACCCACATTCTGCTTTTCGAGTTTGTGGACCCCAAAGTTGTCCTTCATCCTTTATTAAACCGGCTAAGTGTATTTTATCACTTTTATTGATTGTTTGTGGTTTTGTTTCTTGGTTGTTGGTGGTTTTAGGTTTTCTATAAAAGGTTAAATCTAAAAATCTAAAATTAATAAACCTAACAATCCATAAAATATCTGAAAACACCTTATCCCTCCTTTGAGATCTAAAAATTTGGGAAGGCTCGCCTCGAATAAACCATCCTTTGTATCTACTTACTGCCTTGCTATAAATCCCGCCAACCCTCTCTTTGTCACTTTTCAAAAATCACAAGAGAGAAAAGTTATCAAGAAAAGGCAAAAATCAGTTATCCTTTGGTGCACTATTTTTATACGTTGCACTCCCCACAGTCGCACCTTGGTGCACTATCCCTACATGCAACATGTTCCTTACCCGCACCCAGTATAACACTTAACAAATCTTATAGAGGCACAGTGCATCCCAAACAACATCAACATTTGATGTTGTGTCCCCAAATTTGTGCCCTTTATAAACCCTTTGGTGCATTAAGCTTCTATCTAACACATTCCAAAATCACACCTTGGGCACACTGAAAAGCCATGCAACACCATCTTTTGTAGTGCCTAGTTAAAGCAATTTTCCAAAGGCGTTGGTGCATGAACCTTAACACCAACACTGCATGTTGTGTGTTGCAAAACCGCACCCCACACATTTCTCCTTAGACTAAGAAATTTTGTGCAAAAGTGCACCCAACCTTTTAAGCCTCTACATCATGCCATAAACTGCGCCTTGGGCCTTAAGGCTTATAGTAGCTCATTTTTTGTTACGTAAGTTGTTATTATGGATAACATGACGGGTGACATGGCTCTTACGTGTTATAACTCTTTGATTCTCCATGCAGAACAAAACAACCATCCTCGATCTCACATATGTCTTCATCGAGAATGAAGCCAAGTAAGTCTAAAGGAAAAGCTAAGTTGACAAAGCAAGAAATGAAGTATAAGTATCAAAAAGTCAGGATGCCTGACTCATACAGAGAGTGATCTTGACATCAGAGACTCCGAGCTCGGGCACATTGATATGGAGGACTTCTGGGCCAGAACCAACTAGGCTACTAGTGGTCCCTGGATGAACAAACTAGTAGGTAGTGGATTGCACTTTGCAGCTGGGTTGCTGATAAGTGCTATTAATAATGAATTTATCATGTTGGTTGCCCGTTGCTATAACAAGGACACTAGATGTGTCGAGAATAAAGAAGGAAAGGCGGTCATCGACATAGTTGTTCGTCACTTTGAAGTAACCCTGGGCATCCCTCATCATAGGCGGATGTCGCCATAAGCCTTGAATATTGCAATAAGGCATGAGACGAAAATTAAGACAAGTGTATGCAAATGATGAATGAGATATATCTCAAGAACAAAAGTCTGGTGAGCCGATGGCCACAGACCATCCACCGCAATGACTTCAATGAGGAGGCGAGTGATAGAATCACCTTATTGAGTAGAGTGTATGGGCTTCCTGATGCCCATAATTTCCATAAATGGATGATGAGGTACTTAGAGACCATGAGTAAGAATGTTCTGAATAGCGTTTTGGCTAGGGATAAATCATCAGCAACACCATCTCCCAAACGGCTTCAACAAGTCATGACAACTGGGAAGTTCTATATGAATTCCTATATTGTATGCGATATGGCATCTGTGAGAGATTTCACAGGTGTGGCGTGAAATGGGGTATGGCCTCAGGTTAAATTATACGAATAATACCTATAGCTCAGGCTCGAGAACAACATCCCTCAGTTCTCAAAGATCAACGACACCTTTTTCTATGAGGTGATCTGCTATTGAGGCCAAATATGAGGCATGGTCGAACTAGCCCGAGTGTGGTCACTGTCACAAAGAAGTGGGGGGCATTGTTCACTCAGTTTCCCACATTCACCTATCTCAGGGTGGTGAATTTTGAGGGTGAACCGACCAAGCTGCCAAGGTATGCAGGACCCAAGCTAATTCTCTTAGAGTTGTCAAGACAACTAATCACCTATCATGAGAGATGCATGAAGAGAAAGAAGGGAGGAACTCCTTTCCCCCTTACAGTGGGCTGATACACTTGCACCACACTGGCCAAGGCATGAGAAATGTATGCCGAGCTTGAATTGCTCAATCTAAAGCATAACTTCCCAGCCAGACCTACTTTTGATTGCCATGGTTGCCTCCCAAAGGCAAAAATTGATCCTATTCATGTCCCTGAGATCAAGGACATTTACATCAACCTGAAACATGAGATAGATCTCAGGTGGAAGGATCACTCCAGGCTGGCTCTGGAAGAAATCAAGCACTATGGCATGGCCATCATCTCCAAAAGGATTCTAAGAACCTGATCAAGAAATTGATCAAGTTTATCTTGACACGGATGGGGATGATTGGCCATTCACAGAAATTGATAGAGCAAGGCACCAAAGACCATCCAAGAAAGAGTCAAGCACACGTTATAACACACCGAACATTTGTGCAAACAGAATTGTGCTGGTCTACCTCAAGGTAGATTTCACTACTTCTCCTTTAGGAAGAGCACCTCCAAGGCTATTCCAAGTGTCAAAAGGAAAAGGGAAAGACAAGGAGGGGGAATCAAGCAAAGAAGAAGCTCCCCAAATCCCTCCTTCTACTTTTGAGAAGCAAGTGGTTGACTGGTCTCTCCGGGAAAGAAGAAGAGATCACCAAAGTCTCAACGGATAAATCCATTCAAGATGTGGTCACAACTACAACCATGAAGGTACCCACCATTCCATCTTCTATTCCTTCTCCCCATTGTCGAAACATCTATCCTAATGGATGTTTCTTCTTCTCTCCCTTCCTCCCTTCCATCTCCCACCTCTTCCATCTTCTCCTCTCTTGCAGATCTATCACCTAGTGTTCCCTCCATCCCATTACTAGATCCCTTCTACCTCCATGACCTTTTCTTCTCCTGTAGTAACTCTAGGCCCTACAAGTAGTAGTGCATTAGACTACTTGTCGATGCCACCACCAAGTGTCTCAACATTCTTCCCTATGGCCCCTTCAGTTGCTTCCCCTTTCACTCCTGTTTCTTCTTCTGTTCCCTCCACTCCTTCTCCCCTAAGTCCAAGCTGGATTTCCAACCATCTGGGTCAGCTCAAGAGAAAGGTTCCCATAGCACCCATGGACTTCTCTGTCATTCCAAAGAAGGGACCGAAGAAGAAAAAATCTATAACTCGCTTCTCTAAGAGTGTCTCAGGAGAGAGGGTCATGGAGATTGCATATCCTGATCCCACTAAAGAGAAGAAAGATCTGTCTCCTACAGACTTTATAGTGACCCAAGTCACCATGGGAACCTCATCTGAGAGCCTATAAGGAGAGGCTTTGTCTGCAGTAGATGCCCTCTGTAAGAAACTTCAAGAAGCAAAGGAGGAGAAGAGGATACTAAAAGAACAAAATAAGCATCTTCTCCAAGCATTGCAAAGAATGGGCAATGCACCTCCTATGACCACCACTGAGCCTCTTGAAGTTCTAAGTTAGGATAAGATAAATGAATACGCCAAGATTGGTGAACAAGGCATGGAAGTTTCCTCCTAGATAGAGTGAATCCTCAGAGATAGTGAGGAAATAATCATGAAATTCACAAAACTCTACCAGAGTATAAATCGGGTAAACACAGAGCTGCAGGTAGTAGCAAGATCCCTCTCCGAGGAGTTAGACAATGCTAGATTGCAACATGAAACATTTCAAGAAATGGTCGACTACTCAGATGATGACCTATTAAAGGCCAGCGTCATTGATCACCTTCGGGCACACCGCAATGATCTCATTGCACTAGATTACCGGGTTGATCAGATGGAATTTATCCTGGAGAGGATATATAAAATCAAGGAGGAATCCTGGATGTGAAACATCAAATGGAGTAGATGATCACAAAGATGGCTCTAGAGATGCTCAGTGCATCATTCACCTTGAGAGAGGTAAACGATACCATCAAGATCTTCAAGGATATCATAACTCAAGGTTTGGTGCCAAAGGTCACTTTTGACCGAGAGTCTTTCAATAACCTTCTGGCATGATGCGATTTCATTGGATACTCGATCGAGGCATGCGAAGAGTACATCAAGCTACCTGAAAAGCTCAAGACTGAAAAGGAAACTTGTGAAGTCATCGGAGACCACTTCAAGGGTCCAGATCATGATCAACTTCAGAACATGATCAACAAGTTTATGGAGTACCGAGCTCAGTATCACATCACCTCTCTCGATTCGAAGCAAGACACTCCATTCAAGCAAAGAGATGATGACAAATAGTCTCTCTTCTTGTGTACACTTCAATCTTTTTGTAAAAATATTGAAAAAGTATGTTGGAATTTATGATGACATCATCCATGTTGCATCATGGGATGTTGCCATCCACCAACTTGCCTCAAAGTCAACTTTTGACTTTTTAGATATTTTGTAGATATTTTGTAAATAGTGGTTGGCTTCTTTTTGTCTTCTTCCTCCTTCTCCTTCTATAAATACTGGAATACTTGTTGTATTCTAGGTGATCATTTTTGTATGAAAAGAGGTGAAGAGATAAAGACTTTGTGCCTTCTTGTAATGAAGAGATTTTAATATATATGTTAAGACTTTGTGCTCAATATATGTGTTATTTGCATCATATCTTTCTTAAGTTAGATTTGTGTTTCTATTCTGTTGGATTCATTCTTTTTATTGACATATGTTCATCAGTATTGCTTTGTTTGTTTATGCAAGTAAGTTTGGCTCTATTTACTACTAGCCCAAAGCATAAACCCTCTGACCTTTCTGTCTTGGAATTCATTTCTTTTCTCCCTTCAGATCTACCTTCCTCCATTCTTTCCCTCTCACCTTTCTATTTACAGTTAGAACTACCTCTACTGGGATGAGATCCCAAACCCCTGAAGTTAGAATAGTGTAGATTTACATAGATTCCTACTTGATAGAATAGAAATAAACTAGTTTCATTTTTTTGTCTCAAAGAGGGCTCTTCCCTACACACTATTGGCTGTTTCCCATGACACTGTCTAAGCGACAGTTTTCAAACCAACAGAATCCAAGGCTAGATTCCCAAAAATAAACACAAGGATTTGGAACCACATTCCAACATTGTATTTTTGTAGTGTATCCTAATGGCATGAAGGGTTATATATTATTGAACCCTACTAATCATGATATTTATATTGAAAGAAGTGTGAAGTTTGATGAGTCATCTTTGTCTTCTACTTATCTTCCCTTTGAGATTATTTTGCTCTCTAATCCATATTTTTACTCATCGAGATGATGATGTTGTTGAGAAAATTAATCCTCTCAATCTTCCTAATCCTCCTGCTCCTCTTGAATCTCATGCTTCATAGTATTTTGATTCTAATAGTAGTGATGATCAAGACTTTGTCCCTTCTCACTCGAGTGAAGAATATTCTGACTTTGAGCTTGATCCTCTTGGTCCTTGTTGGGCTAGGTAGGATTTACAAAGTGAAGAGAATGGGTTCAAGATCCTTCGGATAAGAGACATACTCGCTCAAAGTTCATTAGACCCCACTCCTTATTCACTTCCGCTTCATACCCTAAGTCTTTCCAGAGGTTTCTTGGATTTTGAGTGGGATTCTACCATGGATGAGGAGTATTCCTCACTCATGAAGAAATATACTTGGGATCTATTGTTGTCCTAAAATTCCCCTCTTTTGAAGTCAAGTTTCAAAATTTTTGAGTCTGTACCTTGGAGTATTGGATCACGTTGAGCTTGGCATTATTTGCAATTTTCCCATTCATGGAGAACAATTTGAAAGTCGGGCGTAATGGTGAGGTTTCTTCCTTTCTTTTTATTTTCTTCCCACAGTCGGGAATGGTAGGCATATCTTCCCCATTAAATTTTTCCCTAGCATCCATAGGTAGTACATGGGCATCTATGATTGGATGTGGTTTGTTCATGTTTTAAGTGACATCGGAGGCCTCCATGTGTCCAAACGATGCAATTCTAGGGAAGGGTCCAAGAGATAGTCGTCAATAAGCAAAGGATTTCCACATTTCCTAGGTACAAAATGAAGGAAAAAAAAGCTAAAATAAGCTAATTATGGAAAGCTCAGTGGATGGCGCCATGTGCCTCGTCAAGCAAAACTTCAAGAGTCAAAGATAGGGGTAGTTCTCAAACTTGTGCAGTCCTCCACGTGTCCTAGGTCCAAAAAGAGAAAGAGCCGATTGTTAAAATTGACTAAGTATGGGTGGGTTGGCAGAAGTCTCCATGTGCCTTAATGACACAATTTTGGAAGTGAAATCAAAGGGCCGATTTCCAAGTCGTTCCACTCACCACATGGTTGAAGTCAATGGAGAGACATAGTTAGCCATTGAAAATTCCAAGACTAGAAGAAGGAGAAATGTGTTAGCTTGGTGTAATTTAAGGAGGCATTTCCAAATCAAAAAATCAAATGAGCATCATCCCTCCACGTTTCTAGGGGTCAACATAAGTCAAGTAGGAAATTAGCCTAATTTGGCTAAGAATAAAGGAACCAGTAGAGCTCTCCATGTGTGAAACGGGCACACTTCAAAGGCAAAAATGTGAAAGGATTCCACAGACTTGATCCAATCAATTTATCCCACGTGGGTGGCCCAAATTTGAAGTTGTAAAAGCAAATTGAATGGCCCATGTTTTAACTGGAAAAATAATGTAATGACCGTATATTTAAAAAACTAGTTTTTCCACCATTAAAGTTTCTTTGTAAATAAAGAATTCAAAAGGGCATGGATGATTGGAATAAGTTGTAACTATTTCTTGCTTGCTCAAGGAAGTTGTAACCATCTCTTATAAGCTATATCATGAGCTTTCAAAGCCATTGTATGGGTTGGAATTTTGATATTCTGAAACTATAATTTCTAATTGGAAGAAATCAATACAAAGGTTTTCCCCTTTTTCCTCTGCTTTATTTTTCCTTTTTTCTCTGATCTACTAATCATTTAATCCTTACATGCTTAGAAAATTTATGTTCTAGTTTATACAATCTCAAGAACTTTAATTATGTGGATTGTTCCCATTATAAACGTGAATGGTTATATTCTATATCTCATTTTCTCAATACATATAAGGGTTTTCTCTGCCATCTCTTTTCCCTGAAAGTATTGTCTTCTTCTGCCTCCCTCCTCTCTTCAAGTCTTCTATCCTCATGTATTGATAAATTTCTAGGCATAAAACACATTTCAAGATATCAAGAAACCACCATTGAATGAAAGATTGTATATTTGTACATAGGTTTGGCCCCTATTTTCAATAAGGGAACCTCTCCCATGAAAGAGTAGGGACTTGCTTGTCCCCTAACTATGGTTTCATTCCAAATGAAAATTTTAAGCCCAACAATTTTTATGACTCTCTTTGGGGAATTTGTTCAACAAATTTCCTTTCTAAAAAGAACAACTAATTTGATCATTTCTTTGATCTAGCAACTCTAAGATATACTCGTGGTAGAAGGGATCTTGGAATTGAAGATCCCCAATTTTAAATCTTGGATCAACAAGATTTTCAACTTCCTCCAACAAGAAGAAATAGAAGAGCTCATTCCATAAACACACCTCTGTTGAAGACAAAGCTTCTAGTAGTAGCATTCCTCAAGCACAACTTAGCCCTAATCTCTATGCCCTAATTCTTATTGGTGTCTCAGTTCCATTTCAAGCAATATTTCCAAGGATGGAAAAACCTCGGCCTTGGGGACAAAGAGTTGGGCCTCTAGCTCTTCCTCAACCATTGCATGAGTTACCTAGGGGTAACAGGAAGAATTTTCCCAAATTTATAGGTGATGGAAAAGTACACCCTGATGAACACATTGTAGCCTTCATTGTTGCATGTGGGGTCCTTAGAGTTGAACATGAGGATGTCTCTGTGAGGTTATTTGTGGAAACCTTACAAGACAATGTTGCAGATTGGTTTTACCATCTTCTGCTTTGGGACCATCATCGATTGGACTACTATGAGGACTGAATTTGAGTAGCGTTTCAAACCTATTGAAGATGTGCATGCTTTGCTAGCTCAGATTTCTCAAATCAAGAAGGAGCCACATGATCCTATGAGAGAATTTGTGGCCAAGTTCAACAAGTTGGTTAACAAGATTCCACTAGATAATAGACCTGTTGATCAGATTCAGAAGTGTTTCTTCTTGAATTCTCAATTGTTAGAAGTAAGCTATGCCTTGAGGAGAGAAAATCTTGCAAATTTGGATGCTGATCGGACATTAGGGCATCGAGTGTGGAAGATGACTTGATCATGTTTGACAAGCTAAAAAGGAGTTTTTCAAATCCAAAGCATCTTATTCTTCCCCTTCTCCTGGAGGTAATGCAGATCAGTTGGTGCAAAATTTGGCTAATGACCTCATTTCCATTAAGAAACAATTGGCTCAACATGCTCCATATCAAGATGTTCTAAGGAAGAACTTTCAGCCTAGGAACCACTTGCCTTCTTCTCAAACCAGGTTGGCCATTGAAGGTCCACCCCTCAAGGTGCCTATTAATGCTACTTGTGAAGTTCTTGAGCCTGATGATGAGGAATAAAATGGGCTCTATGATGAAGAAGAAGGGGAAGCTAATGAAGAAATGGAGGAGCTTGGTAGTTCTTGAGTTCATTTTCTCACCACTGAGGGTGTGGATGATAAAGATGAAGCAAAGTGAATCATATGTTGTTATGACCCGGGAGCAGACCAATAAAAGGGAAAAAGTTGTACAACCTATAAAAATATCCAAGGAGTTACCCATCACCATCCTGGTGATTACAAGAAGAGGATCTTTTATTCCTACTACTTACACCTGAAAGGTAAGCTCTACTAGTTCTTCTTCCTCTACTTCTACTTATGAGAATTCTTGTCCAACAAATGATAAAATTGATAGATCAAAAGCTCCTCCTACTCCTAGTAGTGATTCCCCATCCACATCTGGATCTTTTGATATTATAGACCATCTTAAAAAGACCAAGATTCAGATTTATGAGGTAGAGTTTTATCAAACCCATCCTAACACCTTTTACAAAATGGTTATCTTTGTAAATTCTAAATCTAAAACCCCAGCCCATTCTTCTAAAGGCATTTTACCCACTCCTTTTCCTCAACCTGGCCTTGTGGCTGCTAATCACTTCACCCAATGAGAAGATCAAACCATTCTATGTGACTCTCCTCATAGCTGGTCACAAGCTTAGTAATTGTGTCATTGATTCTGGTGCATCTGATAATGTAATGCCTATAAAAGTGGCTCATGCTTTGGGTCTAACCTTAACCTGCACTTATGGCTCTTGCTATTCCATGGAAAGTAGAGAAGTGCCTTTGGTTGGGAGAATCAAGGATGCACAAGTAGCTTTTGCTACTTTACCATAGAAGAAGGTCTTGGCTACCATCTTGGTTGTTGATATCCCTCCTTCTTATGGCATGTTGCTAAGTAGGAACTTTTGCAAAGATGTTGGAGGTGAGATCCAATGGATTTGTAACATGCCTTGATCCTTGTCAGTGGGAAGATGAAGAAGCTACTACCTAAGAAACAAGTAAAGTATATTGTGTAAAAGATAGATGATCCTAAAGCACAAATATTATATGAAGATATTGGGCATGGGAACTACATGATCATGTCACAAGAGGAGACAAGTCTACCAAAGGAAGTGTTTCTTGATCCTAATGGTATGTGGACTTTGGAGTTTGATGAAAGCTGTTCCTCAACTAGTTCTGGAGCTGGTGTAGTGCTCATTTCTTCTAGGGGTAAGGTTCATTCCTTCTCCTTCAAATTTTAGTTTGAAAATACCAACAATACTGCCCAGTACGAGGCCCTTATTCTTGGGTTGAGCATGGTGAATGAAATGGGAGTGAAGAACCTTCTTTCTCTTGGAGATGCCAAGCTAATTGTAAAAAAATTAGAGACCTTTATCGGATAAAAAGAAGGTTGAAACACTACGGGAATTTGTCTGGGATTCCATCGAATTCCTCGATGTTTTTTCCATTGAAGTTGTGCCAAGGGAAAGGAACATTAGGGCTGAATCTCTAGTTGTTTTAGGGTCCTTGTTGATTCCTCATCTTGATTTTCCTCAAGATAAATTTACCATTGAGCTGATACATAGACCCAGTGTACCTGGAAATGCAAATAATTGGTAAGTTTTTAATGATGACCAACATTTTCTTTCTTTCTTGAAGCTCAGAGACAACTTTGATCAGTTGTAATTTGAAAGAAGTGATAATCTACCTAGAGAGTGTGTGTCATCAAATGAAGAGGGTGTTAAATAAGAGATGGATCAATATGGATGCATCAAACTGAAAGGAAGCAAAATTCCTAAATGGATGGTGAGTTTGGAGGATGTTTTTGATAAACATGATAGATATATGAAGTCTAAAGTTTCCCAAGGAGCCCGATAATCTGTTGAGACTGAGAAAGTTAATATTGGGAGTCTTGATGATCCCAAAATGGTCAACATTGGAAAATGCTACACTCAGGAAGAGAAAAAGAAGGTGGTGAATCTATTGAAAAGGTATGTTGATGTTCTAGCTTACTCTTATGATGATCTTAAGGCTTTTTAGCCTAAAGAAATGTAACATTTCATTCCTCTTAAGCCTGGGATCAAACCCTTCAAACAAAAGAAAAGGCAATATAATCCAAAGATAGCTGATACAATTTTTCAAGAAATAAAAATCACCGAAGGATAGGATCATCTTCCCCATCCACCATTCAACATGGATTGCTAATATAGTTCCTATTAGGAAGAAGAATGGTGAGATCTAGATCTGTGTGGACTTCAAAAATATAAATCAAGGTTCTTTGAAGGATAACTACCCTCTCCCCATGATGGACCAAGTATTGCAAGCTGTCATAGGATCGGAGATGTTATCTATGTTAGATGGATTCTCAGGGTACAATCAAGTAGAGGTGAATACTACATATCAACATAAGACTACCTTTACTACTCCTTGGGGAACCTTTGCATACAAGATGATGCCATTTGGTCTCATCAATGCTAGTACTACTTTCCAGAGGGCCATGGACTATTATTTTGGTAGTTTGAAAGGGAAATGCATCATTGTGTATTTGGATGACTTGAAAATTTTTTATAAGGAAAGAAAAGATCACTTCCAACACCTTGAAACAATATTGCAGAAGTGTAGAGAGCATGGAATTTCTTTAAACCCTAAGAATTCTATGTTTTGTGTCACATAAGGAAAGCTATTGGGACACATTATTTCAAAGGAAGGGATCAATATTGATCCGAGAGAGAGTTCAGTCATCCAACAAATTGCTCTTCCATCAAGTAAGAAGGGCATCCATTATTTCTTTGGTAATATCAATTTCGTAAGGAGATTCATCCCGATTTGCAGAACTTACTATGATAATTAATCACATGATGCAAGGAAGAAAATTTTTGGTTGGTCCTCTAAAGGGAAGAAATCATTTGAGGACATTAAACAGGCTATTACAAAGAATCCAATCTTGGTGTGCCCTAACTTTAGCAAATATTTCATTATCTATTGTTATGCCACCGAAAATACCTTAGTTCTTTGTGTTAGCCTAGAAGAATACTAAAGTTCACGAGATCCCAATTGCATTCCCGAGTTATGTATTGAAAAATCATGAGCTGAAGTACACCATGATGGAGAAACATGATTTTCGGTTGTCGAAGCTATCAAGTAGATTAGGTTTTACATCCTTAATTCTCATTCTGTGGTGCTAGTACTGATACAACAATCAAATCCATTCTTACTCAACAATAATTTGGAACCAAGAGAGGTAATTGGGTAGCAAAGGTGTAAGAGTATGATCTTGACATCAGGCCAAAAATTTGGTTCGAGGTAAGGGCTTGTGTGAAATCATTGCTGAAGGAGCTACCAAGGAGTTGTCCAAAGATGGAGTTGATGTCCCTGTTGTTCTATTCCTCAACTCATTAGATGTATGGTATGCTGACATTTCTCACTTTCTGACCTATGGAGAGTGTTCATCTCACTTGAGTGCCAAAGAGAAGAGAGCCATCAAACTAAGGTCTACACAATATGTGCTATGGGAGAATGATTTGTTCAAACAAGGCATAGATGGAAGGTTTTTGAAGTGTGTAGACAAGGAGCAACAAAAGAAGTTGTTCTATGCTTTTCATCACCAGGCTGGTGGAGTTCATTTCTCCTCTACTATAACAGCTCAAAAATACTTCGTGTTGGTTATTATTGGCCCACTCTATTCAGAGATGCATCAAAATGGGTTGGTCAATGTGAAGCATGACAAATTTTTGTTGGAAGACCTAAGTTGGCTTCTTTGTCACTAAAGACAGTAGTGATTAATGAGCCCTTTCAATAGTGGGGATTGGATTTTATTGGAACTCTTAACCCACCTTCCAAAGGTCTTGGACATACCCATGTGTTGAGTGCTACAAATTACTTCACCAAGTGAGTGGAATCCATCCCAGTCAAGAGCACTACTTCGAGGTAGTTTGCAACTTCATTAAGGAGAACATATTGATCAGGTTTGGGACCTCAAAAAAATTATGATGACAATGCTTCCAAATTTTCTTCTATTGAGATGACAAAATTTTGCTATGGGTATGGGATCTCACTTGCTCATTCTTTAGATTACTACCCCCAAAGGAATGGACATGTAGAATCAACAAACAAGAACTTGGTGAGCATAGTTAGAAAGCTTGTAAATGATTCTAAGAGGAATTGGCATAAGAAGCTATATGATGCACTTTAGGATGATATAATTACACCTAAGAGAGCAATTGGAATGTCTCCTTTCCAAGTGGTGTATGGTGTGGAAGCTCAAATTCTAGTCACGGTGGAATTTTTAGCCTTGCATCTGATGAAAACCATTGAAGATTCAAGTTTCAGTATCTCTTTGGACAAGAGAATTTTGTACCTTCAGAAGCTTGATGAGGAAAAATTAAAAGTGGTTGACAGGATAACAACTCATCAGTTGAAAGTGAAGGCTTTGTTTGATAAGAAATCCAAACCTAGATATTTCCAAGTAGGAGACATTGTGCTACTTTGGGACAAAAGACATGAGCCACGAGGAAGCCATGGTAATTTTGATTCTCTTTAGCTTGGTCCTTTTAGAATCAGATATTTTACTGGAGAGAACTCTTTTTATCTAGATTACATGGATGGTTCTCCTCTCCCACTTCCTTATAGTGGGTAGTATCTAAATTTGTTAAATTCCTAGGTGACTAGGTAGTCCTTCTGTATATTATATATAGTGTTTTGGTTTTGGGTCGTTCCTTTGTGTTTCGTTTCTGTTCCTCCCTTTTGGTTTATTTTGTTTCTTTTTCCTGTCTTGTGTGTGTTTCCTTGTATTAGTTTTGTTTTTGAATCCTTTTCCCAATAGATAAAGAACTGGTCCTCTTTCCCAGAGTTATCTATAGTTATTGATCTTGCCTTGTGTCTTTGTTCTAAGCCAAATCATCCCCAGAAAGAGCCAACTATTTTCGTCCTCAAAATTCCCCTATTTTGAAGTCAAGTTTCAAAATTTTGAGTTTGTACCTTTGAGTATTAGATCACATCAATCTGGCATTATTTGTAGCTTTCCCATTCATGGAGAATAATTTAAAAGTTGGGCATAATGGTGAGGTTTTTTCCTTCTTTTTGTTTTCTTCCATGATCGGGAATGACAGCATATCTTCCCCGTTAAATTTTCCCAAAGCATCCATGTGTAATACGTAGGAATATTTGATTAGACATGGTTTGGTCATGTTTCAAGCAATAGTGGAGGCCTCCACACATCTAAATGATGCAACTCCAGGGGTAGGGTCTAAGAGATAGTCCTCAAATAAGCGTAGGATTTCCACATGTCCTGTACAAAATGAAGGCAAAATAAGCTAAAATCAGATAAGTATGGAAGGCTCAATGGATGGCGCCATGTGCCTCATCGGCACAACTTCAAGATTCAAAGACGGGGTAGTTCTCAAACTTGCACCAGTCCTCCATGTGTCCTAGGTCCAAAAAGAGAAAGATCCGATCGTTAAAATTGACTAAGTATGGGCGGGTTGGTGGAAGTCTCCATGTGCCTTAACAATGTAATTTCGGAAGTGAAATCAAAGGTTCAGTCTCCAAGTAGCACCAGCTCACCACATGGTTGAAGTCAATGGGGAGACAGAGTTGGCCATTGAAAATTCCAAGACCGGCAAAAGGAGACACGTGTCATCTCGATGTAATTTTGGAGGTGTTTCCAAAATGGAAACTCAAATGAGCACCAACCCTCCACGTGTCTTGGGGTCAACATAAGTCGATCAGAAATTGGGATGATTCGGCTAAGAATAAAGGAATCGGTAGAGCTCTCCACATGTCATCCAGTGTAACTTCAAAGGTAAAAACTACAAAAGTCATCTCAGAGCTTGCTCCATTCAATTTCTCCCACATGGGTGGCCCAAATTTGAAGTTGTAAAAGAAAATCAAATGGCCCATGTTTTAACTGGTAAAATAATGTAACGGCCATATATTTAAAAAAAAAAATTCTGCCATTAACATTTCTTTGCAAATCAAGAATTTGAAAGGGTGTGGATGATTGGAATAAGTTGTAACTATTTCTTTGCTTTCTCAAGGAAGTTGTAACCATCTCTTGTGAGCTATATCATGAGCTTTCAAATCCATTGTATGGGTTGGAATTTTGATATTTTGAAACTGTAATTTTGAATTGGAAGAAATCAATACAAAGGTTTTCCCCTTTTCCTCTACTTTCTCTTTCCTTTTTTCTCTGATCTACAAATCATTTAATCCTTGCATGCTTAGAAAATTTGTGTTCTAGTTTATAAAATCTCAAGAACTTTGAGTTTGCGGATTATGCCCATTATAAACATGAATGGTTCTATTCTATATCTCATTTTCTCAATACATATAAGGGTTTTCTCTGCCATCTCTTTTCCCTGAAAGTATTGTCTTCTTCTGCCTCCCTCCTCTCTTCAAGTCTTCTATCCTCATGTATTGATAAATTTCCGGGCATTAAACACATTTCAAGATATCAAGAAACCACCATTGAATGAAAGATTGTATATTTGTACATAGGTTTGGCCCTGTTTTCAATAAGGGAACCTCTCCCATGAAAGAGTAGGGAATTTCTTGTCCCTAACTATGGTTTCATTCTAAGTGAAAATCTGAAACCCAACAAGATCTTACCCATCTTCTAAAAGGAATAAAAATCATTCGGTGTAAGTGGGTGTATCAAAAAAAGTATGGTGTTGATGGATAAGTATAAAATGTGACTAGTAGCTAAGGGTTTCTCCGAGTCATTGGGGTTAATTACTTAGAAAAATTTGATCTAGTTATGAAGATGAATTCCATTTGAATGACCCTCACCATCACTACCGCTAACATATGGGAAGTCCACTAGATGGATTTTAAGATTTCTTTCCTTAATGGGGACCTAGAGGAAGAGATCTATATGAACAACCTCGGGGTTATGTAACACCCTGAACTGTTGTTACTTTCTCCTGGGCATACAAGTGTTGATATGTGATTTCTTGTATAAGGATGTGTTCCTCGATTTAGAAATCATGCTTGATATGTACTGTAATTTCTTTGCAGATTGCAGATCTTGACTGAGTCAGAATATGATTAGACTCTTTTATCTATTTCATCTTGTATCTGAGTGTAATCTGATCTCGGAATAAATTATAGAGTTATCCATCTATAATACCTAGTCTTGGATCAGTGGAATTGATCCAAGTATTGCTTTAAATTTGTTCATGATGAATTAAAATCACAGACCTTGAACAGGTTGCAAGGTATGGAAGCATTGATTTAGCTAGTCAGGAGTATGACTCAGGCTGATCTTTTGAAATAAATTGGTTCCCGATATCGAAGTATATCGGAAGGTCTCGATCGTGGACCGTAATAATTCGGTTACATACGATTCGCAGCAGTAACAGAGCTAACCTGTTCAAGAAGGTATGATATAGGTCTTTTTCGAGTGTACGTAACGTAGACCTAATCTGGAATTATTAATGGTTAGTAACCTAAAACTAAAACCTAACCTAGGGGTTAGATTAGTGTTAATCTAACCTAGACCTAGGCTATGTGTTAATGTCCTAAGTAACTACATGTAATGTGGTTAGAATATGTGTTATCCTAAATTCTAACCTAAGATACTAACCTAACTATGAACAAGATTGTAAAGGGGCCTATGGAGGGGTGCGAACCATGGGCGGCGTTTTCTATGACAATTAATGCATGGATAAGGATGAGGGATAGGTCATGGCGGAGGTTTAGGCAACGGCTAACCTGTTCAGACGTGGCAGGTCACCAAAACTAGAAATGAACTTGAGTTTTCATTGGACTGTCGCCAATTCTGGCGGTCGGTGGAAGTGGAGTCTTAGCGGGAAAGTTGGTTTAATTGCATTCAATATTCTCGGTAGTCGAGCTCGGAACTCACGAGAAGGCATGCAAACGGGAAGTTTGTTGGTTTGTTTGGCTTGTCGTGATTTTCGGATTTTCTCTCTGCTCATTCTTTGGTTCTTCGCATCTTCTTTGTGTTGCATGGCAAACATGAGGTTATCTAGCTCTTTCTCCGGCAAGGAGAATATACATGCCATGGAGATAGCAAAATTTTGTTGATCGCTCTAACTTGAAAAGGAAAAGGAAGCACGAGCTCTTCCAAAGGTGGTCTCCGCCTCGTAAATTTGAGCAAAAATACGGGCATGTTAGGCCCTAACCTTTAAATATCTTGTTGTCTTTCTAGTGATTTCATTAGAACAACTCTGTTCAAATGATTTAAGAAATTATATGTTTATCTATGGATATCTTGTGTGATTTTTCTTGCATCTTGATATCTCTTCCGGTTCGAAATTTCATTTATCTCTCGATGGGTGTTTATTAATTTCGAATCGTGGCATTATTTCCTTGTGTTTGCATTTTGGATTGATTATGCGAAACATGTGAAATGTATGATTGCTCGGCTTTGTTCGGCGTGAGCCCATGAATCGCTCTGTGATGGGTATAGACCATTGATTGTTATGTTGTCAATTTTTGGTCGTCGATTCTTGTTTTGGAAACATTGGAAGAAATATTAATGGGCTGTTTGATTGATTGATTTGTTGAACCTTTGAAAGCCCTGTTGTGGTTTTTAGTGACAGTGGCTAATGATACTTTTTGGGTGTCGCTTCTGTCTTTTAAAATGGTTTGGGAACAGGTAACTATTGTGTTACAGTTTTCCTTTCGACTCAGTGGTAGTTGTTTTTCCTTGTTATTTGGGTAACGGGATCTAAACCGTTGACAGTGTACAGTATGGATATATGTATTTTATTCAGACGACTCTGTTGAGTCCATTGAATGATTCGTATTGTGGACCACTGTTGAACTTCGTTTGAATATCTATTTGGATACTGGTAATTTGATTTTGTGCTCGAAGAGTAACGGGTAGCACGACCTCTGTTATTTTACCTTCGTGTTGCAAGAGTTTGTGGTTTATACTCTTTGGATGAAATTCTACGTTTCTTTCCTGTGCCATCTTGTGCGAAAATGTTGGTAAGGGTATCGTTGGATTCTTTGTTTTGGAAATTCAGTATTCTGGTTTGTTTTTTCCTGATTACAATGTTGCCATTGTTGGCACGGATGATTTATCATCTTACATTATTTTGGTTACTGATTGTTAGGACTCAATTGAATTTTTGACAGATGGACAAAGGTAATCTGTTTCAATTAGGACTGTTGGGTTATCCTGTTGTTTGACCCTGTGGAGGGTATCTTGCTTCTTTTGGCTTCTGTATAAGCCTGAGATTGAACTCGTGATGTTTTGGCCTTGATGGATTTCTGTGAATAGTTTGACATCTTGTATATTGGCTTAATGAGTTAGGTCATGGATATTAACCGTAATAGTATGTAATGTAAATATAGAATTACATTCGTTTTTAAATTGAATGACTCTCGTGGAGTCGATTGAATGATTTATTTGTTTAAATCACTTGTTCATGGTTGATCATAGATGAATTTTAGAAATTGTTGTTCCAAATGACTTAAGGGAATAATTTGTATTTTGATCTCCATTATTCATAAGAATACCATTGTGTCGCATTGGCAAGGGTTCAATTGGATTCTTTGTTTGAAATCGATGATTAAAATTTCTTGCTTCGAGTTTTAATATGTACACCATTTACTTGTCCAAGGAAACATTGGCAATCATTTGTCATTCCACCGTTGTTCGGGTTCGAGTAGAATTGTGGAAGTTAACCCGTATCTTCTTTTGCCTCGATTGAGAACTTGACTTGATATATTTGTTGTTTGATATTGGGAAATTTTGCACGAGTAATGGTTTGTATCAAGTAACGTGACTCTGTATAAGTAAATCATGAGTGCTATTTGACCAACTCCGATTTCGCATGCATGATGTATGTATAGTGATGATATGTTCCTTTCGATTTACTAATTGGATGAGGCAAAGGTGTGTGTTACGGTATTAGTAAGGTAATCTCTGCATGGTCTTATGGAAGCATCAAGATTAGTGTAATAAAGCTCACGTTGTTGACCAGGATATACTAGAGGTTCTTTTGATTTCGAACTTGGTTCGAAAAAGCCTTACTTGTGTAAAAGGAACTAGTATTGGGCTTAAGGTTGATATATGGATTGTTGATGTGTTAGTTGCTGTACAGGAGTTTTGCTGTGTTTTATTTCTTGATTTAAAACAGCGATCCTTCTGTGGCTTGTCTGACTTGTTCATATACATACTGGTTGAATGTTTTTCATATGTGAAGACGGTACAGTAATGAACTAATGTGAAAGGAAGTATGAATGATTTGGTTCTTCCTCTTCTTTTATTTAATATTTGTTGATATCTGTCTAATACAGTGGGAATTGTTTTGTAACATATTGGTGGAATCCCGAATTGTTATGATAATTCCCTTTTTGGATGAATGAAACGATCTGTCCAATGTTGTGATTTTGGATTTAATGATTGTTTGTGTACATTCATTCCTTGATTTTTAATATTTGATGAAATATTAGAAAGTGATCAAGACTATTTTGTAACAATGATAGAGTTACATATTTGTAATCATTTTGTATTACAAGGGCATAGTCTGAATATGTTTACTTATGTGGATATTTGATCTCATTTAAACAGGGTGTTTAATGAAAACAATTGATGGATTGCAATTGTTTTAAAAGTTAGTGCTTATCATGCTCAGTTCATCGAACTGACTCATGTTGACTATTTTGCAGATGGTTGCCGTAAGTGGTAAAAGCAATGCAGATCTGACAGGATGATCAGATTTATTAATGTGTTTCATAATGAATTACAGCTTGATTATATAAATGTACTGTATGTGGAAAGATGTTTCTTTTCCGTTAAGCATTGTATCAAGTATGCTGCTTGCATAAAATGTAATTGTATAATTTTGAAAGGAATGGAAATAAGTGTTTGATACTTATGTGTTGTATTCTCATTCTGATAGTTGACCTTCTTCGGTTTATGTAACGAAGGGGCATTGTTACCATTGTATAATTTGGATGCTTTTGTGATTGACAATGAAAGCTTACAAGAAATGTGGTTGAATTCATATGAGTGTTTAGCAGATCTTATTGTTCTAGCGAAAGCAATATTGGATTTAAATAATTGTCTTTCTAGAAGATAGGTTAAAAAAATGAACCTAATCGAACGCTAAACAAGCTGGATTAAATTACTAATCCCTAGTCCCGAGGATGACAGACAATATTAAATTGGATTCTTAATCATTTATATCTTTATACTAGTAAGTATGATATAAATTTAGTTAAGAGAACTCGATATAAATCAAAAGGAGTTCAGATGGCAATCTCAAGTAAAGGTTATGAGATATTGTCCAACTCGTTGCTTTAGAATCGGTGTATTCTAATGACTCCTTGATGAGAACTTGACCTAATACCTCTACCATGTAATGGGATTTTTAGAGGAGGGTCGTCTTAAGACGAAGAATCCAGGATCGGGAAAGGCTAAACTTAGAAAAGTCTTTAAAGTAATTTAAACTCAAGTGCGTAACGCATGTTGTTAAGTAGATCTTTTTGAGGCGGATTTAAAGGTTGACGACACAAGTCGGTAGGGTTGTACCTCCGAGAAGATTAGGATCTTCTCGAAGTTACAACAATGCAGTGATTTTGGTGACACCCTTTACATTGATCGCTAAGATTTACACTTTGATCTCGCATGAGTTACTCAGTGGTCCGATTAAGAATGTGGTCATGTTATAAGGCTGCCTAGGAGATTCGGGGTATCATGACACTTTGGTTGAATTGCAAGGTTGAACCAAGATGTCACCATATCCCTAATCCTCGTGGGCATCCATATAACATTATCACCTTGTTAATCTGCCTCCGAGTGATTCAATTGTGAAAGGAAGGACTGAAAGTAGTCAGTGTAGGACATTCTATATAACATAAGAATGGGGTGAAGGATGTATTCCAGATTGACGAGTATGTCGTTAAGGAATACGAGACATAAACAGTATGTTTCAAATCTTTGGCCAAAGTATCGCAAGCTCTTGATTGCGTTGTCCTAATTCACCTAGTCTAAGGGATGAGATGCCGATGAATAATAGTAACAATTATTCGATTAGATTCCTTGGGACGAGCATTCTGAATCCCAGATTAGGGAAGAGAACCGCAAGAGTAATGTGTTAAATAAAAACACCAACTCTTATTACTCATGAATAGATCGGTAGATTACCGAGTCATGGAATGAATAGATCGGAGGTACTCCGAGTCATTACAGCTGCATATGGTTGTCTGTTATATGAATGGTTAATGATTTGTGAGTTCTAAATTATGTATTTAGAACCAGGATGCAATTATCAAAAAAAAAAAAAAAAAAAAATTCACTTGTTCTAAAGTATAAAATGAGGATGTTAGGAGTTATGTCCATGATCCCTCCCTCATTTAAAAATTAAATAAGTATCTCTATTCCCTTAAACAATCCCCTCGGGCTTGGTATGCTAAGATGAAATCCTTTCTACTTGGATCAGGGCTCACTTGGTGTCACTATAACCCAAATTTTTACATTCTATGGAAGGATGACTCTATGCTCACCTTCATTCTATATGTTGATGACTTGTTGATCATGGGAAGATCTTCCTCTATCCTAAATTCTACGAATATTACCTTGGCAAACAATTTCTCCATGTCCAAATTGGGATTACTTCATTGATTTCTTGAGATCTTAATTTCACAATCTAATTCGAGAATTGTAATGTTGCAGCCTTAGTGATCCCTTGAATTACTAGCTTGGTTTCACATGTCTGATTGTAATACTTATCCTACTCCTTTACTTTCTAGGGTTAAGTTGGTTTCTAATTGCTCTACTCCCTTGGTTGATGGTACCCTTTATCAAAAGTTGGTTGGAAACTTGATTTAATTGACTCACACTTGATTAAATCTATCGTATGTTGTTGGGATTGTGTCCATATTTATACAAGAGCCTCATGAGTTGCATTGGAAAGAAACAAAGTGGATCCTTCACTATGTTTTTGTACTCACACAGATTAAATTCACTACTTAGGAGGGACAATGATTGAATTGGTTGGATATATTGAATTTAATTAGGCCCATGATTTAGATCCTCAGAAATCTACCCCATTCTACAATTTCTCTCTTAGTTTATGTCTTATCAGTTAGTCTAGTAAGAAGGAGATTGTGATTTCCATATTATCTATAGAGGGAGAGTACAGAGGAACAATTAACACTCCCACAAAATCTATTTGGTTGTTGGGTATCTTGACAGAGCTTGGTATTCACTTTCGGTGGCCTAGTGTTATCTATTGTGAAAACATAAGCACCATATCAATTTACCAAAATCCAGTTCAACAACAATATAATAAGCACATTTAGATCCACATGCACTTCATTCACAAGTTGATACATGAAGACATCATCGACTTGCATTTTTACATACATATTATCGGGTTTTAGACATATTCACCAAGCCCTTAAATGAGGTGAATTTTCTTCACTCATGATATCTTCTTTGGGTGACATATACCGTAGCATCCCATATTCTTTGGGATTTATAGTCCTTATTCTCCTCTTCTTCTTTCTAGAGAGATGTTATTTTTACATGGGTACCTTATTAGGCCTTTATTTTTCGGGCCCCATTGAAACATATTTCTTAGTTGTCTAGGGATTTCTCTTCTGTTATTACTTGCCATGACCTATACCTCAGATTTGATAAAGGGGGTGTTGGTGTGTGTGACTTTCCTCATCATCACTTGAGGTCTCATCCATATCACGTGGTGAGTCATATTGCTTAGCGATATCATATGTATTAGGAATTCTATGATAAAAGGAATATTCTATTATAGAATATGTCATTTTCATATGTGTTAGTGGCATCATAGGAGTTACATTACTTGTTTATAATTATAACTCATCATTCCCTCTTGAAGGGAATGATTGTGTAGAACCAAAGTTACACAAAACTCCTATGTGTAGCCTCCTTTTTTATTTATGATTATGAGTAGAACTCTTTTCCTTATGCATGATTTTCCAATTCATGCTAATTACTTGGAACATTCACATCACCATTGAAGTGAAGCCTCTTATAGGTACATAAGGTTCTAGATTGATCCTCATTAAACCCTCTCATAGTAAACATTTCCATTATCACTAGGTTTCCAAGCATTATATTGATACAATGGTATTATGCAATTATGGCGAGAAAATTTATCGATGGGACAAGTTAGGTTGTTTTTCACCAACGCTCTAGGACTAGGTCCCTCTTCTTGAATGGGGTAGCTCCATTATTGTATATAAATTAAAAATTAACTCTATTTTTGGCCTATAGGTCGCGAATCCAATAAGAACACTCCACCGAACTTGTAACAAATACTTGCAATCTTGTGCAAGGGAGGAATTTTCTAGGTAGGTGGGGAAGTGAGAGTGAGAAATTAGGAGAGGGATTAATATTGCAAGTAGGAAAAATCATATTCTTACAAAGATTAATCATAACATATTAACACACACAATTTGGGAAGAATTGCAACTTCACTAATAATATCTAGAAAAGCCAAAAATCCTTTCTTTATTGACATATTTTCAAATTTGTACGAGTGAGATGGATGAAAACATAAGCCAAAATAAGTGGAGGAAGTTTGATTACTTTCTTCTAGAGAGAGTATGAGAGCTAGTAAACAAGATTAACCATCCTTTGAAATGAGGAGGTTCTCTCAATTTATAGCTTTACATTGTAACTCTTCATCTACCCCCCACATGACTGTTCATATTCCCATCACAAGTGACTTTTCACATAACCTTAGGAAACACAAAATAAGTCCCTTTTTTATAATTACAAAGGAAATTTTACATTGCAAAAATATTTCATAGTCACTTTAATGAATAAGACAAAAATTCATGATTGTTTACAATGAAGAATTAGAAAGGAGGTAGAGAAGAGGAGAAAGAATGAGGAGAGAAGAGAAGGAATGCTCCAAAACATGGATCAAGATGCCTCCATCGTTGATGCAGATCTATTCCAAAGAAGTTGAAAATGAAAAATTTCTCCATGATGACCCTCTATAACACTGTTATGCTCCATTGATGAAGAGATTCGATGAAGATCACTTAGAACACCTTTTCTCTTTTGAAAAATCTTGAAATGATGAACCTTTACCACATTGCTTGAACACACCAAGAAGAGGAGTGATGAAAACCTAAGAAGTAGACCATTGAGAATACTAGAAGAGGACTCCCCTTATTGAGAAAATATTTTTGATCCTTGAGACACTATCACATCTTTATGATCAACCATTCACATGGGAGAGATTAGATGCACTTTGTTCACCCCACCTTGATCTTGATTCTACCACCTGCAAGAGCATTGATGATGAGTGAAGTATGAGACCGAATAATTCTAATTATGGAGAAAGGGAAGAAGAATGAAACCAAAACCCATGTCATCCACCTTTTTATCATGCATCCAATGTGAAATGGCCTCTAGTATAAAATGGACATTTTTTTCCATTTTGACACTCTTTGCTCACCACATTGGGGAATGTGGAAATTGACTTGAAAATAGAGAGAGGAGCTCTCATGAGTTCCGAGACCATTGTAGGATGTGTGAAGGATTGAAATTTGACCACTTTTAGCTCATTTCACCCATTTACTATTTTTAGAATATTCACCATTATTGTCCCATTTTGGCCATTTTTGTCATTTTTATTAGTCTTACTAATTTCGAGTGTCTTGATCATGAGGAAGTGAAATGAGGAGTGTGAATGCATGTTTTTATTAGACTTACTACTTTTATTAGGTTCTCCCATGGGGGATTACTAAAAATAGAAAGTGTTTTTCCCAATTTCAGATTCAAATGAAAAACACTTGATAAAGTTTACATAATTCATTTCAAAGCTCGCTCTAATTTTTCGGGGATTTAATCCACTAAAATCTCAAGAAGTGAAGAGGTACCTCACTTGGCCTTTTTGTTGTGTCATGGAAGCCATTAATAGAGTTACTGAGTATTTTAGAGAGTGCACTTTCCCACCTTAGATTGAAATGAAAATAGTTTCACTGGGATAAGTTTTCCTTTTGGATCTTGTGTTCAAAATCTTATCATGATCTCGACCACCAAAATGATGGAAAATAAAAAACAAAAACTAGGGCACAAAGATAGGGTTTGTAGTCACAAAATCATGCATTTACTACTATTATTATCCCGCAAAGTATGTGTAATTAAGCTGTTACACAAAAACCTTGAGGCGTTAGTGAAATCTACACATGAGGATCATAACATCCCACCATGCTCCGTAACTGGACCCTAGGCTAGATTTGCACCCATATAGTGGGATCCCACCCTACCCTATACAAGCCCTATGAGAACAATGCAATGCCAATGTAGCTACCCGTGTTGGGACTTGAACTTGGGTGGTCAATCTGATACCAAATGTACCAAACCGTTACACCAAAACCTTGAGGCATTACTGAAATCCACACATGAGGATCATAATAGTATGTTGTCTTATATTTATATTTTGCATAAGAAAAGTATTCACTAATGACCCATCTCGTTATCTAGTCATCAATCTTGTTGGTCTTTGTTTTTGTTTGTCTTACACATTCTTCAATTACTCACACAATCACATTTGTAGTGCCCACTTCCCTTCGACACTTTTATTACTGATCATGATAATGTGGACTATATGATGGACATTATTATAGTTTTGATTTAGTATGATGTTAGATGTTTGACCATGGATTATTGTTGAATCTAATTCATATATGATGCATGATGATTGTTGAAGAAATTTTATATAGATGTTGACATGCTATTGGACATGGTTATATATATATATATATATATATATATATGGATGTTGTTAGGACATGTGATATTTGGTTATATTGAGCAGAATTTGAGAAAATTGAATTTAAAATTGATGGTTATATAGCTGTTGATGAAATTGTAAGTGATATTGTTGATTTTTTGGATGTTGTCATGATTCATATATATATTGATGATTTTGAAATTATATTATATTCATTTTGGATGTTCTGATATGGCCATGAGGCCAAATTAGGTATTTTTGTTTTCATAGGTTAAAATATCACAACAAACATCGGGGATGGAGACCAATTACATTGGAATTCTAGATGAATTCAACAAGGTCACCATGGCAACATGTTTTGTGTGTGTGTGTGTGTGTGTGTTGTTTTGTTAGGGATTCCCATGGGGGCGATCACCTTTAAATGTGACCATGGGTTTTGTGTATATTTTTAATGTGGTTCCTTTTTATTATTGTTTATATGAATTTTATTAGTCACGTGTTCCTTTATTTTAATTAATTAAATTGTGGTGGATTAATGTGAGAAAGCATATAGTTAAAGGTTAAATAAATCAAATTGGGATATGGAAAATTAATTATAGGATTTGTTGGCTTTTGTATTAAATATGTAAGAGATGTGTAAGTTTGTGTAAGAGTTGTGTAAGTCAGATTTTGGAGTTTGAAACACTCCACCCTCTTGGAAACTCGAATTTGTCCTTGGATGCTATTTTTGGAGGCTTGTGGGACAAGTAAAACTTGTCCCATGCCTCTTAAGTTTATTTACCAACCATACCTATGGTTGGAAGGTTGTTTCTAGACCCTTTTAAATGCATTCTTATTAATTATGTTGTATGTTTTAATTGCACTCTCTTACAGTTTATTAAATTCAGTCCTTGGGGTGTGGGCTTTTTGGAGTGTGCAAGTTAACTTGTCATATTTTCACCCACCTCTTTATTGTGCATTGGAGAATGAAAATTTGAATTTTGTGTTGGAGTTGAGGATGTGTGATGTGGCATCCTACATGGACCCACCTCATCCTCTCCTCTTCCCTCTTCTATAAAATTAGAACTCTTTGCTTGTTTTGGGTTGTTGAATCTTTTTGCACTCTTCCTTGGGGGTGAATTTTATTTTGCTTGGAGCTCTTGATTTTGGAAGGATTTTGGGGAAAATTTGCATGCTTGTTGGCTGCTGATTTTGGGACTGTGTTCTTGGCATTGAGAGCTTGTTGTTTGAAACAAAAGCTACCATGGAGAGGTAGGAGTTGAGTTCTTCTCTTATGTTGTTATTTATTTTTATATTTGTGTGAATGGTGTATGTTTTGTTTATTTGTTGGCTATTTGGGTAGATTTCCATAGGGATGGTGTAGGAGAATTCTATGGAGAATCCATGTGGGGGCATAAGGGAAAGCCAATGGCATCATATTTTTGTGTAGGGAGTTTGGGTTTGGGATCCACCATGGGAAAGAAATAGCTTGCATTTCTTACATTGTGGGGGCATAAGGAGGGATTTTGGGGGCATAAGGATATGTTTGGTGAATTTTATTTGCGTTTTATTACAGGTGGATGCCCAATTCCATTTAGGAGGCATAAGTAGCTTCCCCCATATTCCTTGCTCCTTTGGCTTACATGGTAAAGCCCGATTTCTATTTGAATGTTTTCAAATGTATTTGTAAACTACTTTCTTGTGTTGAACTATGTTTTAATTTGATTATGCATGTGTGTTGTGGAATCCTATTTTTTCATGGGTTGCTATCTATTTCTTATTGCATTTTGGTTAGGGATCAGGGGCCAATGATGAAGGATGGCTTCTCCTTTCATTGGATGTCTTGGTTGGGTGGAGAGCATTTCCTTTCCCCCACTTTTGTTGTGATCAAACATGGAAGAAAAAGGAAACTTGCATGTTGATGTTCTAGAGAAAAGGAAAATACAGTTTTGATAAGACCTTATGAAACAAATTCATTTTTAACCTTTCCGACTCTGATGTGGATGAAATTGCAATGTATCTTGTCAAGAAAAGATGTTTATATTTTGATATGGAAGCTTTAATTTGAATTGTGAAAGAGATATACTTTTTTTGGGTTTTGAATGAAAGACATGAAATTTGTAAAGTGAAATGAAAAGAGACAGACTCTGTTTTTCTTTGAAATAATGTGAAAGATATTTAGACTTTGTTCTGTTATTAGAAAAGAAAGAAATGTATTTGATCTACTGTATTTGAAAATATATATATGAAAGGAGTTGTAAAAGATTCATTGAATCATTGGAAGTTGTCTTACCTTGTTCAAAATGGCATTGTTATATTTAAATTATGTATTTGAAATTCCCTGGTTGAAAAATGGAAAAAGGAAATGCGTATGAAGGAATTGCATTACTGTATACTTTTGAAAATGTGACAAAATTGGAAACCAGACTTTAAAATTTAGCCATTAAATGGTTTGATTAGATCACTCAAATGTATCGACTAGATGAGAAATGAACTTTCATACTTGGAAGTAGAAATGAAAATTATATCCCTCAAGAATTTGATCTCTGTTGCAAATTTAAATCGACAAATAATTTAATTAAAATGCACAGCCTCAAGCTGAACATAATAATCAACTTGAAACATTAAAATTTAGCATGCTATAATATCAAGGAACTCAAATTTGACAAGAAACACTCATGGAAGTAATTTAAAACATTGCAAAATCAGACCCAAACCTTTCATAGTCAATTTGTAGTATTTTTCTGTCAATTGTTAAAAAAAATTCAAATGGGAAATCAATTGAGAAAATTTACCTTCCTAAATCCTTCCTAGAATAGTTCTCCATGTCTTTTTGGCATGTTGAGTGAAGGAGAAGACCAAATTGAACTAAATTGATAAGTTAAAATTACTAGTTGGTTTTTTAAAAAGCATGTAGAACATTTTCTTAAAATTTACCTCTTCAACTTTATCAAAATCTAAAATTTATGATTCCTATGCAAAGAGGGCATCGAGATGTTTCCATAAAGTCCTCATTTTCCCAAAATTGAGATTTCTTGCAAAAGTTATGCCTCTTTGAAGATTTCCTTCTTTGGCAAGAAAATTTTCCCTAGCGGGCTCACGGCCCAAAATTTTCCTTTGAAAACTTAGCAAATTTTTATTGGAAAAATTTTGGGGAAATTTTTAAAATTTCCCCCACAGCTAACCATAGGCTACCACATGGAAGCATGGGGTGATAGCAGAGGGGGAACCCACGCGACCTTATCTTTTAAAATTTTTGTTTTGGAAAATGTTTGTTTATTCCCCTGTGGTTCCATACTCCCGCCCTACCTCAGAGAAGACCCTTCTACGGATGCGAGACCCGCATGTCAAACTTCTCCCTTTTCCCTCCCTTTGGCAAGTTTTTCCAAGTAACCCCGCCACCCCACCCATCCCTCTCTTTCTCCCCACTTTAGATCATTGAGCGCCATGTGTCCCTGGCGGACCCACGGGCACGTGGGCTCTCAATGGCCTTTCTCCCCTTCGGTGAATTTCTCTAATTTTCTCCGCCGCTCACCCTTCCCTCATCCTCTCCCCACCTTGGCTTAGAGCCCGAAATGTGTCATTGGATGACCCATGAGCTGTAGGAGAATTGTGCACTTTACACCCATGTGGGGAAAAGTTCTAAACGCCACCCCATGACCTCGCCAACTGGAAAAAAATGGACTTTCTTCCCTGCTCGACACGTGTCCCTTTGGGGAAAATTTGACTCCCAAAGCCCACCGGCCCATAACTAGAGTTTTACAAGGAGTTAGGAGGACTTATTTATATCATCGGAAAGGTGAGAAATTTTCCTATCCAATAGGAATGATTTATAGACATTTTGATGGCCTTAAGTGTGAGAAAAATCAAGTTGAAACTATGAGCCTGTTAGAGAGAGGGTATGGTGATAATTTACCCCTAAATCTAACTGAAACTTCTAACCCTAAATTTTGGACCTTGTGACCTTTGATAATTGTTAATAAAATAAAAGTATGTTCTAATAGATTAAACTTATTCTAGAACCGATTAGTGATAATCGTTGTCTTGTAACTTAGTTGTAGACACCCTTAACCGATTTCTCGGGAGTGGGAGGTAAGAATTTACTCGATGATTTGAAATATGTATTCCTTTCCCCACCGTAGTTTAACACTACTCTTGTCTTAGATCTTGTGGAATTAAATACATTTGGCATTTAATTATTTTGGGTCCCTTAACCCTAAAATTTTATTCAGGGAATATTTAGCTAAAATGTCAATGTAATAAGTGATTAATTTAATCCCTAAGGAGATTTGAGCTAGGTGTGGACTTATTACACTTGTTGCTTTATAATGTGGTATTAATAATTATTATAATGGGAAAAGTTATCGGTTGAATTTAATTTTCCTTGAGACTTTAGTTGTTAACTCCTAACACCTTTAAATAAAAAATTACTCCATAATTTTGTAACTAAACCTAGGTTGTTCATGGTTCTCAAGTGGGTTGTTTTAGCAGGAGTCAATCTTCGTATTAGAGTGAGGTTTAAAAGCGTCGCCATTGGGCACACTAGAAAATTTGAGACATGAACCGTAAACCTAGAAAAATTTTGAATCTAAAAAAACAAGCTTGTTTAAAAATTGAAGAAGTAATAAGTATGAAAAATGTTACATTACTTTGTTCATTTGAACTCGCCAAAATAAAAATCATACTAAAATAACGAGTTGTTTGAGTTTTTGTGCTTCCTTAGTGGCATTTTGTCTAAACCCAGTGTGTGCTACCCAATTTTTTTCTCCTTTTCAACTGAAAGATCGGAGATATGGCATGAAGCTTGAAGTTAGATAGATCATGATGTGTGTCATTTTGTAGCTAGGGATGTGATCTAATTGGCACTCAGATTTGTGGAGAGATGGATAGCACTCAAATAGGACTTGATCTTGTCCTAACTGTTTTAGGTTGTGCCTTTCAACCAAGGTAAGAGGACCTATTTTGTAACCCTCAATTTGTGTAAATAGTATGAAAAGGCCTTGGGAAAATATGATCAACACTCCAAATCTGACTTTCACAAGTTGTCACTCCCAGATTATGGAGATATTTTCAATGCAAGGCAAGGGTTACTGAAGACATTGTATGATCCTAATTTGCTTTATATATGTTTGTAAATGGATTGTATTCTTTTTTGACACAAAATGCAATGCAGGGGTAATATGGGTAGGATTAGTTTGTTTGAATGAATTTTGGTGGGAGATTTTAGACAAGACTAACCAGAATTTGCCAAATTCTTTGAGGACCTTTGCAAGAAATTTGTAAGACCTAAACAACAAAATGCTTCAAAAGGGTTAAGGTACTCCTTCAACTAGGATATGTGCACCAAATGGAGGCCTAGATCTACACTCTTCCACATAATATTTAACAACCCGCGATAAAATCTTGAAGCAAATGAACCAACAAAACATGTAGAAACCTTTATTTTATCATGACCTAAGGTGCACCCAAAGGTTTACAAACAATCTCTAAATTCAAGGAAGGTAAAGTGATTTTAAATCTGTTTATCTCTTTATTAGATGAAAGCTCTTCTGTATGTAAGATTTCAAATGCCACTAAACTATCAACAATAAATGAGACCATGTATGATCAAGAGATATTTTAGACACAAGACTACAATAAGAGTAAGAAACAAAAATTGAAAACATTATGAAACATAAGTGCATGCAAATTTTGCTAAGAGACAACACAAAATAATCTAGAATGACCAAATTTATCAAGAAGGGAATGTTATAAGAACAATCTCAAAGCTTTTTGATGGCTTTACAACTGAAACCAACTCAACATGATACAAATCTGATGTGAAAAATAATTAGAAATGGTTCTCGTGTGGTTTCTCGAGAGAATGGGCTTCTTCACAGATTTTCCAATGAAATTCTAAGTTTATATGACCTTTTACATGTCAAAAACATGCATTATATAACATTCTATTACATTTGATCCTTATTTTGCAAGAAAATAATATGCCCAAAGATCAAGTATGTTACAAAATTCCAACATGATTCATAGATAGGGACATTTAACATATTTGCAACAAAATTTGGCAGGTGTGTTTCAAAACAAGCGAATTATTACAAATCCTTCATCATCATCCATTGTGGAGGCACATTTTTCATCCTCGAGCATGCAGCCCCTTTCATTTCATCATTACTTCCTTATCCCTCCAAAATTTGATTCTGTAACTTCTCGATTTGATATTTCACATTTTGGACAGGATAGGGAAAAATCATTTCAAAAACACCTAAAATCTGCAAATTGATCCCCAAAACCACTTGCATTGGTCCTTGTAGGCACAAATGACATGAATTTGCCAAAAATTTGATGAAATTTGATGCAAAATTCACATTTCCACACTTCATGGAGAAAAATGGTGGCCAAAATGAAAAATGCACAGTTACCATTGATTTCCCCTTTTTCCTTCAATATGAGCCCTCCACGTGTCAAAATATGATTGGGAATGGATTTGGGATCACTTTTTGACTTTTTAACATTTTTGAAAAATGTTAAATTTTGAAATTTTCTCTGCCCTTGAAATTTGGTGCATACACGTGGCATATGGTGGGTCCCATTGAAGTCGTGGCTCAATTCTGCACATTTTCACCTTTTTGGAAATTTGAATTTTTTTACTTTTTTCCCCACGGGCCCGCACCTCCACCTCTGTCCTTGACATGTGTCACTTCCTCTATCACTGAGGATTTGTGGGCTCATTTCATGTTGTAACTTGAAAATTTCTTACTTTTCCTTCGTGGGCCCATGCCTCCGATTTCTTCCCTACCATGTGTCTCCCTCTGCTTTGTCATGGAGCCACGCCTCAAATTTTTACTCTAAGTTTTTTTACTAGAATGGAAAATTTTCCCTTTTCCTCCGACGGCCTCGCACTTCCTTCTACACATGCCACATGTCTCCCTTTGCTCCATTGTGGTCCAACACTTCAAATTTTCACCCTGACTCTTTTTACAAAAAGGGAAAATTTTCCCTTTTGCCTCCGATGACTTGCACTCCCCACTGTGCCTTGAATCTCGCCATGTGTCTCTCTTGGCTCCACTACGGACCCAAAGACCTTTCCTTAACCTATCTCCTTTTCGCCAAAAAGGAAAAAAGTTCTAAGTCCCCCGCCCGTCCACCTTCATTCTGCATGTGACATGTGTCCCTCCTCTGGGACTGTGGAGCGGAGGAAAAAATTTGCAAATTTTTCCAAAACCAAAAAATGTGAAGTCTTCTAAGAAACCCATTGAACTTTGTCCAACCACAAGCATCCACGTAGGAGGAGAGTTTTGAGTTTAAATTTGATGGGAAAAGGACACCCGTACGACCGTCAAAAACACAAAATTTTCCAGAGATGCCCGAATTTGATTTTTTCTTCATGGGTGAGGGATTTTTTGGTCAAAAAAACAAATGGGAAATGATTCAAGGAAATTTTTGACCATGGGGATAGATTTTCACGAGCTCCAAAGTCCTGGGAAAAGTGGAAAAAACAACAGAGGTCCATAGAATTGGAAATTTAGGGCACAAAGTAAGGCATACATGTATTTTTCTTTCAAATTGGGGTACAATAATAAGTTGACGATCCTTTTATAGCATTCAATCTAGAGGGAAAGTTCGTAGACCACCAAATTTGAGAGAAAAATGTTTTAGAGCAATCAAACCAAAGGGGAAAGATTGGCAATATATCGAGGACTAAAATGGGCACCAACATTAGCTCCTCGCCAGGATGGGCACTCCCGGTGAGTGCCATAAGAACAATAAGTAGACCAAGTGCTGAAATAATCCATTGGGTAAATGGATTCATGAGCCAAAACCACCAAAAACTAGCTGAGAAATTGATAAAAATGGCTGCCACACACAAAGGAAAACCAAGAACCACCAAAACACCACAAACAAAGAAAAATCCAAACACTATACATTGTACAAGTTGGTGTATACCTCAAATTTGGGGGTTAATCCAAGAAATGCTTCAAATGCCTACCATTAATAGATAGTTCAAGAAATTCCTCATCTAAGTCTTTGAGAAAAAGGTATTCTCACTAATTCTCGATATCAATGGAATAAGGGCCCATCCACAATGCATCAAATTTACCATGTTTTCCCTTATCTTCATTTCGTTGTCCCATAACAAAACCAGATCTCTAATATTAAATGATCTAGGAGTAACCTTCTTGTCAAACAACTGTTGGTGAGAAAATTTTCGTGTGGACAAACTTGTGGATTTCTTTCCAATGCTCTGGGAATCTAAGTCCCTCTACTTAACTTATGCAGCTTCTGTATGTGCATGCACGTGAAAAGGTGGATTTATGTGGTGGCATTTCGACCGAGGATCCAACAAGGGCACTCCACTGACCCTATGGAAAAGCTAGTAATATCTTGCTAGGGAATTCTTTGTCTGTAGAGTGGAAAGGGGAGTGAGAAAAGAGGTAAGAGAACTAATGCTGCAGGTAGAAAATCAGATTCCTTCACACACTAGTTAGAAACTTCAACACATGCATTCATGAGAAGAAATAACCCTACAAATAGAAACAAGACCAAATAGAATTTGATGAACACAAAGTATCATGAAACCCCTTAGTCAAAGAAAGCTAGAAACTCCTTCTTCTTGTATTGATTGCTTAGACAAAAGTTGTACATAGTGGAGAAATGGAAGAAATTGAGAAGGGGGAATAGAAGAAAATGGCTATCTCCTTTGTTCTCTCAAGGTGCAATATACTCTTGAGTTTACAAGATCAATCACCAACCCTTTGCAATGGGAATGGCGTTATAATTTATAGAATGAGAGGTGACTTATCATCTTCCTCATGACCCTCCATATGCCTTAATATGACTTAAGACTATTCATATTCCACTTTAAATATTTAAGTCCCTTTTATAATAGCAAGGTGACTTAATTTACATTATGTTTCTAAAATCACTTTTAAGTGACTTAAAGGTATATCAAAAAGTGCAAACCCCAATGAAGAATTAGAAAATTTGAAAGTGAGAGAAATTTGGGGGAAGAGGAGAGAGAAAGAGAGAGAAAAGAAGAAGAGGATATGTCTCCTGATGAAGTCTGTTGATCCTCGTTGATGGAAAGCTCCAAATGCAGTGAAGTTCTAAATGTCCCATTGTGCCAAAACTACCCTTTGAGTGTGACTTACTATTTTTAGTAAAGGGTCATTTCCACTATTTTTTGCTCGGATAATCATTCTAGCCTTTTGGAGATCTTCAGTGCACACTACTCTTTCCATAGCCGCTTTTGATGAAGACTTGCCAAAAATAGCAAGCATGTATAGGAAAACTTACTATTTTTAGAAAGTGTGTTTCCAGTGCTCGATTTGTGATGGAACATAATTTTTGGACTCTTCTTGTCATTACGATCACACCCTCTAAATTTCACATAGTTTTTCCCACTAGAATGCCTAGAAATAAATTTTGAAATTTTGACCTGGCAGTGGCTTCGGGCACAAAGCTATCATAGCAGCCATTAATGGAGCTTGAAATTTGTAGGTCTATTTTTTGTCTCCATTTTCAATGAAAACAACTCCATTGTGATAGGTTTTTCATTTGGAACTCATGTGCAAGTTTTTAGCTCATTTCCATTACGGAATGATGGGAAATTCAACGAATGTGAGCCGGTGCACGAAGTGAGGGTTTTTTTAGAGAAAATGATTATGGGCACCATTTTACCTCTTGTTTGTTGGATCTTGATCACCTTGAAAAATGAGGAATTCTGTAAAATATGGCATCTCAATCCGACTTGTATCTTGCAAGATATGAGGATTTTTCGATTGGGTGACTTCACATTATCTAGCAAAAAAATCTCCATTTTCTCTTCGTTCTTTGTCATTTCACTCCATTTTTATATGAGGCCTGAATATTTCTGTGCATTCATGGTTTGAAGAGTTTATGTGGCCATGGTGGAGCTAGTTTGGAGCAACAATGGTGGACCGGGTGTCTAGACAATCATGCACGGAGCCATGGCAAGGTATGAAGTTGTGAAGGAGAAATGAGAGGAAGAAAATGGCTAAGTGCTGGATTTAAACTTTAAAAACATGCACATGGAGGGGTTGGGAACAATTTTATGTCCCTGATGTCCCTAACCTCAGGGACATGAGGGACATCAATTTCCATGGTGGTCAAGGCGATGCCATGTGTCCTCGATCCGACGGTAGGGGATTTGCTCCAAAAATGCACCTGGGGGCTGAAACTCGGTCACGTGGGTGTCCAAATGACTCCCCATAGGGTCTGGGAACATTTTACATGTCTGATGTCCCCCACCTTAGGTAAATAAGGGACATCAGTTTCCACGGTGGTCCTAGAGGTGACACGTGGTGCCCGATCCAACGACAGGGAATGGATGCTCCAAAAATGCACCTGGGGGCTGAACTGCAGGTCACGTGGGTGTCTAGAAGACTCCCATAGGGGATGGGTGAATTTTTAAAGGTCTGATGTCCCCCACCTCAGGTGCATAAGGGACATAAAATTCCATGGTGGTCCTGGAGCTGACACGTGGCACCCAATCGACGGCAAGGAATGCATGCTCCAAATAAGCACCGGGCTGAACTGTCAAGTATGGAGGTCATATGAGGGTCCCAGAGGTCACATGAGGGCTGGGTGAATTTTCCAAGGGATGATGTACCTGACCTTAGGGATTTGGGGGCATGAAATCCCGCCAGGCTCCTGGTGCTAACACGTGTCCTCTCAAAAAAATGACTAAGTCCTGAACTGCCTTTGAGAGGGTAACTTGGAATGAAGATAACTTGAGCTCCCGGTGGAATTTATTGGTGAAATTTTATATGATCCTAACTAGAAATGTCATTTTGAATCCAATTATTTTGTTCTCATGTCTTAATTAGACCATATGATCCCTTAAAAATCAGATTTTTATCTGGGACTCCACTTGTGCCTGAGAAAAACTACCTTCTAATCATATGCGCCAAGGTTTTGTGAAAATATTATTTCACCATCATGTAGGTATTGGAATCCTATTTCCAAATATGTTTTTTTTTACTTCCAACTCCATCTAGAGCTCCCAAAATCTTCTTCTGAATCCCAGCAGTTGTTTTAGGCCTGTGTACCGCCTAGGCTTGAGAACCTTGTTTTTCTCTCAAACTGCTCCAAGTATTTCAAAACTTCCCAAAGCCTTCCAAAATAATTTCCATGATGTTATAATGTATTCAATTCATGTCCATGTTTAATTTGGCCCTTATATTCCACTCCAGGGGGTTGAATCCAGTCCTGGGAAGGCCAGCGATAGCCCTTCCCAATACTGCCAGAAGATAACATCTTTTCAAAACTCCCTAAAATCACCTAGGGGGAATGAATAGAATTTCCTAAATCACCTAGGGACCAATTTGAAATCAAATAGAGGGTGAACAAACTAACATATTTGTCTTGGGGTTCCTGGGAATGATAAAACATGAAAATTTTGACATCTGGGTATAGTTGTCGTGCTCGGAAATTGTCAAGTTCCCTATTGCACCTTTTGACAACAACATAAAATCTTCAACTTCTCTCTAAATATGACATGAATTTGGTGGGATGCTCTTCTCTCTTCATCTAGCTCTATAATTTGATTAATTCTTACTTCATATGGGTTGGCCTCTTGATCCTCAAGTTGTTGATCAAAACTAAAATGAAGATAATTTCAGATGTAAGGGCAACAGATCTTGAGTTCCATACACCAACTCAAATGGGCTCTTACTAGTAGCTCTCTTGGTAGTGATTCTATCATCCCAAACTGCAAATTTCAGTTGTTCACCCTATTTTCTCTTGTTCAACTCCAAGTTCCTCCTAATGATCTTCAATAAGTTCTTATTGTTGGACTCAGCTTGTCCATTTCCTTCGGGGTTATAGTTTGAAGAATAATTCAGATTGGTTCCATACTCCTTACACATTTCCATAAAAGGTTTAGCTCTAAAACACATGGCATTATCAACCACAATCTTGACTGGCACACCAAATCTGGATATGATATTATTCAATAAGAATTCCATAACAACTTGGTGTGTTGCTTTCTTGGTGGGGATTTCCTCTACCCACTTGGTGAAGTAATCTATGGCTATAAGGATCCACTTATGTCCAACACTAGAAGGGTATGAGATCTCACCAATGAAGTCCATCCCCCATTTCTTAAAAGGAGCTTCAATTGATATAGGCTATAAAGGAAGGGAGCCTGAAGCTTTTATTCTTCTAGAGAAACGATGACAACTTTCACATTGTCTAATCAAAGCATGATTGCATCATTCAAGAGAGTAGGAAACCAATAACCAGCTCTCAAAAGCGTGTGCTATAACCCTTCCAGAAAATTTTACTCCACAAAATCCCCCATGGAAATCAGAAATTACTTTGGGAGCTTCATCTTCAATTATATATTTAAAGAGGACACCTTGAGGGTTCTTCCAAGCTAGCCCAAAGTTGGTGATGATGTATTTTTGAGAAGCCTTGACTTGAGGGCTATTTTTTGATTTTTATTTAAATGATTAGGAAAGTATAGGTGTCTCGAGGTAAAAATTATATCCTTGTACCACTTAGAACTTACCAATTTCTAAAGAAAATATGCCCTTTCTTCCTCTACCTCATTCACTTCTACAATCTGCAAGTTGCTCTCACCATGAGTTTGGCAAGACCCAAACCTCTTACTAGCTTTGTGGTTTGGATGTCCATATCATACTCCTGAAATTTTTCACCCATCTACATATTTTACTTGAGATCTCCATCTCATATAAGATGTATTTTACCATGGTGTGGGGAACATAAGCAACAACTCTTGAAATTAGGATATAAGGCTTGAAAACCTTTGTTTCTTTTCAACAAGGAAAATGCTTGTTTTTCCATGATTGTATACTTCAGCTCAACATCTTGTAAATCCTAGCTAAAGAAGGCAATAGGCCTCTCAGCCCCATCTTCATCCTTTTGGAGAAAAATAGATGCAATAGTATTTTCAGAAGTAAAAGAAAAGATTTGGAAAGGCTTCTTGTAATTTGGAGCTGCCAAGATAGGTGCATGTTTCAATGCCTCTTTGATTCCTTCAAAATCTTTAAGGGAAGCCTCCTCCCACTTGATAACTTGATCTTTCTTTAACATGCATGTAATGGGGAGGGTCAATTCAGAAAAATTTGACACAAACCTTCTAATGAAGTTGATTTTCCCAAAGAAGGATTGGATGCCCTTCTTTGTTCTTGGAATTGGGACCTTGTTGATTGCTTCTACTCTCTTAGGGTCAATCATGACACCAACCTTTGAAACAATATGACCAAGCAACTTGGCCTTTTGCACTCCAAAGTGACACTTCTTTGGATTGAGAGAGATTCCAAATTCTCTACATCTGATCAACATTCTTTGCTCTTTGAAAACATAGTCACATCATCCCGATAAACTGAAATGAAGTCATTTATGTAACCAACAAAAGCAACATCCATTTATCTTTGGAAATTAGCTCCAGTATTCATGAGATCAAAAGGCATTCTCACATAAACATATGTTCCCAAGGAGTGGTAAAGATAGTTTTAAATATTTTTGACTCCTTGAAAACAACTGATTGTAGCAAGAGAAACCATCCAAGGTGGACAAGCAATTCGATCTGATACTAAATGCAGCATGTTCTCCATGTTTGACAAAGGATAATTGCCTTTCAATGAAGCTCTATTCATATTTCTAAAGTCTACACAATGTCTGATATCTCCATTCTTCTTTTTGACTGGCACAAGGTTTGCAACCCAAGATGAATACCTCATGGGCTAAATGATCCCTCCCTCCTTTAGTTTCTTCAATTAGTCTTGCATTTTCATGGAGAGGAGTTGATTAATTGGCCTTTGCTTCTATCTAAATGGTTTGGAATTTTTCTCAAGAGGGATCTCATGTTGGAATAAGTCTTCTCTATATGCTTTCAGCTCTATATGCTTTCAGCTCTAAATATGACTAGGCAAGACAGTCTTGATATTGTTTTAACAATTAGAGGTAGGACTGTTTTTCTTCCTTGTTTAAACTGCTGCCCATCAAAACTCTCCTTGGTTTCTCCTTTTCTCCCAAGTTATTCTATTCCATGTCCCTTGAGGTAGACATGTTTCTATTGATGATGTAATCAGTCTTGTCAAAATTAGACTCAAGTGCAACAAAACCTCTAGGAATGGTGTTAGTTTTCAATTGAATAATATATTTTCCAAACAAAGTCTCTCTTCCTTCATTCATACATACCATTGGATCCCAATCAATATTCTGATCTACAAGCTCACCTTGATTTTGTAAGAACCTTTTCACTTGAGCATCATCATTAAACACTTGCCAATGTTTGATGTTTTCAGGGACAGTTGGCCTAGTTAACACTTCAACATTGTACTCACAATAAGGTAAAATAGTGCAATCTCCAAATTTAGACCCCAATAATGCTAAATTTTCAGCAGCTATATTCAAACTTCTGTCATGATGCACAATGTTGAAGGAATCAAACATCTCAATTAGATCCCAAAGCTGCATGCTTATCTTGTTTCATCCACTAATTTGTTATAGCATTTAATTTTCTTGTTTGTTTGACAACTAGCTCTTAATATCCTTTTGCGGTGATGTCCTTGAAACCATACTTCCATGTAATTCTTAGGCCCAATAATAAGGCTTCATACTCAGAAATGTTATTAGTACATTCAAAATTAAGCTTGAAGGAAAAAACAAATTCTTCCAGCTAGGAGAAATTAGAATTATACCAGAAAAATTTCCAAATTTGGAGCAAGCTCCATCAAATAGCAAGGTCTAAGGAGAACTTACCTATTCAAGGAACTTTGACAAATCCATCTTCTATTCTTTTCCATCAGCAAACCCAATAAAATTATCAACATCAACATCAGCAAACAACACCTCATAGGAAGCATTGTTTTTATCCTCAATTAGATACAACATCTTATTTTCTCCATAGATCTTGACAAGGATTCCCTCGATGGGAATGGTGGAAAAATACATATCCATTTGGACACTCCCTCTAACACTTTCAGCCCAATTTCTTGACAATAACATACCCCATTTAGCAGGGTAATCAACAATCACAACATCCAATTTTAAATTCCTCCCAGGATAAGATGCAAGTTGCACCACCAAACCCTTCACACAACCAACTATCGACACTTCCCTTAATTATATGGTAGTACACTTTCCATAGGCTGCTATCACTTTGATATCCAACTCATTCATGACTTCTAAAGGTAGGATATTACATGATGCACCGAAATCAAATGTACAATTGTGAAGTAGTCTATCCTTTATGATCAAAGTTGTGAAGAACGGATCAACATTCAATTGGGAATCAACCAAGGATGTCCCCAAGTATACCTCAGGTGTCTCTCAAAGATCTTGTACTACTGGTGATGTTTCAAGGTCTGCAATGATCTGAGGAGGAGTTTCAATAACATTTACATTTCTACTTGGAGTAGTCTTATCCTCCTTTAATCCCAAGTACTCAAATGCTCTCTTCTTATGCTCAGGAATTATAAGAAACTCAATGATTGGAACACTCACTTTGATTTGGCTCAATAATTGGGCTATGTCATAGGGATCACTCTTTGGAAAAGTAGCATTGGAAGGAAGACAAATAGATTCATTAGATGGCAAGGGATTCTTGGTAGCTTGGGCATGAGGAGGACTATAATTTTTGCTTGGGACAACAGAGCTTTTGGCAGGTGTTTCCCTTCTAGGAGATTCTTTGGGGATACTTGTAAGCAAGGGTGTTTTAGGTTTGGCTTGAGGCCCAACTCCCTTAATAACTTTTCTTCTAGTGTTATAGTCTTTCTCTTGAGCTACAACAACATTCATCAACAATTTTCTATCTTCCTCCGAAGGGATACCACCATCATACTTCTTAATCATCAAAGCTCTTAAGTATTCAAAGTCATTGTTAGGAATTTCAAAAGCTTGCACTACATCAACTTCAAGAGTATGAGGGGGAAGAAATACTTGTACCCATTTGATGCAATCCCAAAAGGTTGTAGTTGTCCTTGCACTTATCACTTCAATAGATGTTTCTCCTCCTTGTGAGCTTGAAGAATAGCCCACCATGTAGATATCATCATCAGTACCATCATCATTATTACCTTCACCTTCTTGCTGGTCCACTTCACATGGAGGATGGGGTAAAAACACCTATCACACTAATCAATATTAGTAACTTCCTCAACAACAACAACCCTAGCGGTTAGGGTATCAGATAACAATCTTCCTTCATGTGCTTGAGGATGTCTATTTGTATACCCCATGGGTCCTTTCCCTCTATCATCTTTCCTTTGATCACCTCTAGGATGATTGGAAAATCTATCATGGTTTTGTGCTCTTGGCTAACCTTGTGAAGTCTTCCCAATTCCCTTCTCAACTCTTACCAACTTGTATGAGATTTCTTTAATAGCCCTTGCCAAAGTTTTCACAACCTCCTCCAAATCAGCACCCTTGTTAGCTTGAGGTTTTTCAAGGTTTATCAACTTTACACCATCTCTCTTGAGAGGTTTCCCAATTGCTTTGATATTGTTTTCAATTTGAAGTGCCATGGTGAAAGCTTGTCTTAGATTAGTAGGGTTCTTATCTCTTAAGTAGTAGGCTATTTTCTTGTCAAATGCATCTGCATATTTGATTAGACAAGATTCATCACAAGGCCTTAGACTAACAGGAAGCCTTCTCAAAGTTTTGTTAAACCTTGTGTTGAAGTCATGGAATGATTCATTGGGATTGTTCTTGATATTCTCAAATTCAAACAAGATAAATCTAGGATCAGTCTTGTCACCATATTGTAACCTAAATGCATTCATCTTCTCGGTCTAAGAATCGATTGAATTATTAGGCGGCGGCTTGTACCAATCTCTAGCATCCTCTTTTATTGTATAAATGAACGATTTAATATACACATCTTCAAACTCGTCTCAAAATCCTCCATCATGTTAACAAAAAGTTTGAGATGCTAATCACTGTTATGGCATTGTTACCTTAGAACTTTGGCAACCTATTTCTAACATCTTGTGGGACAACATTCGGGTAACCATCCATTCCTCTAAAGTCTATAGGACCAAAGGTGTTAACAACAAATGGAGGTCTAGGCTGAGCCATATTGTTTGGTAGAGGTGATCTTGGGGGTGACACAAGCTGATGAGGAGTGTAAGGTCTTTGGGGCTCAAGAATGTGATTCACAATACTGGTATTCTCTAAGTGCTGATTTTCTTTGAAAGTTTTATTTGACTTGAAACACGAGATGTAGATTGAAGAAGGAATTCACCACGTACAAAAAAAGGACCTTCACTAGTTGAGGAAAAAAAGTTTATGAGAGGATTGCTTGAATTAGAATCACTGGAAGAAGAGTGATAATCCTCTACCAAAGGTTGATCTCTCTCACCAATGGATATATCTTTGCACGATGTCGACCTATAACAACTTTCCAAACTCTTCTCCCTTTTAACTCTGAGTTCCTTGATTCTGAAAACAACTTCTTAGCAGAGTCTCTAATGAAGAGAGATCTTCTTCCTTCCAGTTTTGGAGAGATTAGAAACATAAAATAAATGAAAGAAATGTTAATACACTGGTATTTATCAAGATCAGAACAACATGGAGTCGCCACTAAGGACTTTCACCCTAGTTGTTCAAATTCACTAAAATACTCTGTCATATATCTATCAAAGACTTTGAAAATCTTACAAAAATTTATAGATCAGACCTTCCTTTCTTTGAATTTATCAATCAAAAATGCAAATGAAGTGCAACTACTACTGGAAACTGATAAAATTACAGGCAAAACTTATATCTTCACTTAATCCTTACAAATATGATTATAAAATGATGCTTCAACAATGTATTTGCATGCAGAATTTGCAAGGGACATTACCAGGGTTTGATATGCATTCAAATATCTCAAATATGTATGCACATGGATCAGATTGAACTAAGAAAATATCAAACTCAGAACTCTACCCTTCATTCCAGCCTTATAAATATGATCAAAAGATGATACTTAGATTTGTAATTGCACCAAAATCACATAAGAAGTATTACCAGGATCTGAAATACTAAATAGTGTCCTGACATAATGGCGCAAAGAAGGTGTTGGTACCCAAATTTGTTCTCCTTTTTAGTCTGAGAAGCATCAGAGATATGGCATGAATCTTGAAGTCAAATAGATCATGATGTGTTTCATTTTATAGTCGAGGATGTGATCTAACTGGCACTCAGATTTGTGGAGAGATGGATAGCACTCAAATAGGACTTGATCTTGTCCTAACTGTTTTAGATTGTGCCTTTCAACCAAGGTAAGAGGAAATATTTTGTAACCCTCAAATGGTGAAGGAGATGAAGATATCTGTCAATGTGTGCAAATAGTATGAAAAGGCCTTGGGAAAATATGATCAACACTCCAAATCTGACTTTCACAAGTTATCACTCCCAGATTATGGAGATATTTTCAATGCAAGGCAAGGGTTACTGAAGACATTGTATGATCCTGATTTGCTTTGTGCATTTTTGTAAATGGATTGTATTCTTTTGTTGACACACAATGCAATGCAGGGGTAGTATGGGTAGGATTAGTTTGTTTGAATGAATTTTGGTGGGATATTTTAGACAAGACTAACAAGAATTTGCCAAATTCTTTGAGGAAATTTGCAAGAAATTTGTAAGACCTAAACAATAGAATTCTTCAAAAGGGCTAAGATACTCCTTCAACTAGGATATGTGCACCAAATGGAGGCTTAGATCTGTACTCTTCCACACAATCTTTGACAACCTGCCACAAAATCTTGAAGCAGATGAACCAATAAAGTATCTAGAAACATCTATTTTGTCATGACCTAAGGTGCACCCAAAGGTTTACAAACAATCTCTAAATTCAAGGAATGTAAAGTGATTTTAAATTTGTTTATCTCTTTATCAGATGAAAGCTCTTTTGAATGTGAGATTGCAAATGCCACTAAACTATCAGCAAGAAATGAGACCATTTATGATCAAGAGAGATTTTAGACACAAGACTGCAATAGGAGCATGAAACAGAAATTGAAAACATTCTAAAACATAAGTGCATTCAAATTTTGCCAAGAGACAACACAAAATAATCTAGAATGACCAAATTTATCAGTAAGGGAATGTTATAAGAACAATCTTAGATCTTGTTGATGGCTTTACAACTGAAACCAACTCAACATGATACAAATATGATGTAAAAAGGAATTAGAAATGGTTGTCGGTGGTTTCTCAAAGAAATGACTTCTTCCCAGATTTTTCGATGAAATTCTAAGTTTCTCTGACCTTTTACATGTCAAAAAACATGCATTATATAACATTCTATTACATTTGATCCTTCTTTCCCAAGAAAAGAATATGCCCACCATTAATTTTGTTACAAAATTCCAACGTGATTCGCAGATAGGGACATTTAACATATTTGCAACAAAAGTTTCTAGGTGTTTCAAAAAGGTGAATCATTACAAATCCTTCATCATTATCCATTTTGGAGGCACATTTTTCATCCTCAAAGCATGCAGGTCCTTTTTTTCCATCATTTCATCCTTATCCCTCCAAAATTTGATTCTACAACTTCTTGATTTGATATTTCACGTTTTGGACGGGCTAGGAAAAAACCATTTCAAAAACACATCAAATCTATAAATTAATTCCAAAAACCACTTGCATTGGTCCTTGCAGGCACAAACAACATAAATTTGCCAAAAAATTGATGAAAATTGATGCAAAATTCACATTTCCACACTTCCTGGAGCAAAAATGGTGGCCAAAATGAAAAATGCATAGTTACTGTTGATTTTCCCTTTTTCCTTCAATATGAGCCCTCCACATGTCAAAATATGATTGGGAACAGATTTGGGATCACTTTTTGAATTTTTAACATTTTTGAAAAAATGTAAAATTTTGACTTTTTTCTCCGCCCCTCCGCCCTTGAAATTTGGTGTTGACATGTGGCATATGGTGGGTCCCATTGAAGTCGCGGCTCAATTCTGCACATTTCCACCTTTTTTGGAAATTTGGAAATTTTTCACTTTTTTTCCTGCGGGCCCACACCTCTGCCTCTATCCTTGACATGTGTCACTTCCTCTATCACTAAGGATTTGTAGGCTCATTTCACATTTTAACTCCCTTTTTTGTTGAGGGAAAATTTCTTACTTTTCCTCTGCTGAGGCCCACACCTCGATTTCTTCCCTACCATGTGTCTCCCTTTGCTTCGTCATGGAGCCATGCCTCAAATTTTCACTCTAAGTTTTTTTACCAAAAGGGAAAAATTTCCCTTTTTCCTCTGGTGGCCTACACTTTCTTCTACATGCACCACATGTATCCCTTTGCTCCATTGTGGGCCGGGCTTCAAATTTTCACCTTGACTCTTTTTACAAAAAAGGAACAATTTCCCTTTACCTCTCGGTGACCTGCACTCCCACTCTATGCCCTAAATCCACCACATGTCTCCCTTCACTCCACTGTGGACCCGTGGACCTTTCCTAAACCTTTCTCCCTTTTCACCAAAAAGGCAAAAACTTCTAAGTCCCCACCCATCCACCTTCATTCTGCATGTGACACGTGTCCCTCCTCTGGGACTGCGGAGCTGGAGGAGAAATTTGTAAATTTTTCCAAAACCAAAAACATTAAGTCTTCTAAGAAACCCACCAAACCCTTTCCAACCACAAGTGGCCATGTAGGAGAAGAGTTTTGAGTTTAAATTTGATGGGAAAAGGACACCGACATGACTATCAAAAACACAAAAATTTCCAGAGATGCCCGAATTCAATTTTTTCTTCGTGGGTGAAGGATTTTTTGGTCAAAAAACAAATGGGAAATGATTCAAGGCAATTTTCAACCATGGGGATAGATTTTTGAGGGAAAATAAGCAAAAACGAGCAACCACGAGCTCCAAAGGCCGGGAAAAGTGGAAAAAATGACAGAGGCCTGTGGATTTGGAAATTTAGGGCACAAAGTAAGGCATACATGTATTTTTATTTCAAATTGAGGCAAAATAATAAGTTGAGAGCCTTTTAAAGCATTCAATCTAGAGGGAAAGTTCACAGACCACCAAATTTGAGAGAAAAATGTTTTAGAGCAATCAAACCAAAGGGGAAAGATGGCAATATATCAGAGGATTAAAATGGGCACCAACACCTTGGAGTAACTAAGAATGTCAGATTAAATTGATTTTGGTGAACTTCTAGTATAATGGAAACTTGGTTCCCCTTTGAAAATGTGTTTTTTTACAAGTCCTAAAACTTGATTTAATTGTATGATGTGTTAATCCCTTTGTTGAGACCCTTATTTATTGATGTTGTTGGAATGATAAGTTATATGGTGTGATTCTTGTAGTTGGACAATAGTGGTTGTGTTCTGGGTCGGGAAGAGTTATTTAGAAGTTGTTTAGAGCTTCCTTCCTTTAGTGGTTAGGGAAGAGGGTCTGGTTGTTAGTTTTCCATGTTGTTACCCGTGTGAGAGAGTGGACACTAAGTCTGGGTGTTGTCTAGGACCCAATCTGTGTATGTGTTCTTGGAACTAACCTCGAGGCAGAGTACCCCTATTGGCAGCCATGAAGGGTTGCAGAGTGAATGTGGTGTTAACTTTTGTGTTTTACATTCGTAATCTTGTGATTATTTTATCAAGGACTAGCATCTTATTTTATGATTGGATTGAGAAGCTCTGAGAATCTTTTATTTATTTGTAATTTTTGCAAGAATTTTCAAACTTTGCAATGCGGCTACTTAGCCACTTTTCTTGATTGCTAATATTTCTTGGACTTTATTTTGATTAGTGACTCAGAGCTCATTATGTTGTTGGCTACTTAGCCAAATGTTATGTGATTCTCACTTGCATGTTGTCGAGCTGGTTCTACGCTAGTTGTCTCATAATATTTTTTCATATGGGGGTACACCCTAGGTGCCTGGAATGTCTTCTTAGGTGCATTAAGTTATGCCTTGGCTATGAATGCATGGAACCTTGAGTGTGTCTAAGATCTTAGAGTGACCCTTTTGTTGCTTGACCTTGCTAGAAAGAAATTTGTTGTGTAGTGTGGTCTAGATGGCAGTCTGACAGCGGTAGTGGTGATTCTCTTACAATCTGGTAAGAGCTTGACCTCATCGAGTAGAAGTGTTTTATTATGGGATTTTAGATTTTGTTAGGATTGGATTGCCTTTTTGGTTGACTGTAAATGTTGGTGGAAAAGTGTTGTTTCATCAATGGCATGTTAAATTGTATCATGGGTTCCTGGTTGCATCATAGAAAGTTTTGACTCATGGAATGTATGCATCTTGGTAATTATGGAAAGATTTAAGCCCTTTCAGGAAGTGTGTTTATTTAAGTGTACTTGTTTTCTCTCTTGACTTATGAATAAGTCTACCCTTACCTTAAATTTCCTTTACTATGAATAACATTCTATGACCTATTAATCTTTGGGTTACTTGGAAACACTTATGGATGCTTTGGGTCTTTTGGACCCTTCTCTTAGAGATGTTAGTTTGGTAGATCTTAATAGTTAATCTTGATGGTGCTTATATTTTAATTCCTCTTTTAAAAACGGTAACTCATGGTAGTAAATTCCATGATTTGGTAAATTATTTGGTTGCCCCATTGCATTTGATGCTTTCTAGTGTGGATGTGGTGTCCTTGGAGTAAAGTTGCATTGTCATCTGGTTGCTTGGTTGGTGGTATCTTGTGGGGACATGAGAATTGATTGGAAAAACTTCTTTGGTTATTAGGGAGTAAAATGTTACTACCCTAAACAAAAAATTTTTTTTAAACCTTAATAGATTTGTCGAAGTAAGATTATACCTCTTTAATGAGCCTTCCTTGAAAATCTTGTGAGACTTACGGAGACCCACTAAGAATGTTTAATGATGCTTGAAATTATTCGGTGAATATTTGAAATCTTATTGTGACTCATGTTGGTTCATTGTTTCCTAGTTCTTACAAAAATTAATGATGTGATTTCTATGACAAATGTCTCTTTTTCCTTTAGAATTAAAAATGTGGTGTGTTGATTTTTATCTCTTTCCCATAAAAGTAATTATGTGATATGTTTGAACCTTCCTTCTCATCAAAAGTTGATTGATAAGACGACTCAACCAAAATGCCATAAAACTATAATTAAGGAGATTTGACCTTGGAACTTAAAAAATAAACTGGAGCATAGAAAAAGGGAATTGATCCTTGTTATACCCTTGGTATATTATAGAAGAAATTAAAAAAACCATGTAGAAGAATAGAAAGGAAACATTTTCCATCCACCTTCCTTATGAGTAAAATAAATCTCTCTGCCTAAATAGAATGGTGAGACATCATACCCACCTTAGTGGCGCTCTTTATAACTTAAATTGGTGATGTCATAATAGAAGGAAGTTTTTAACTAAGGAAACATTAAAAGAATGTTCTTAACAAGAAAAACTATAAATTTTGACTTAATGAGTTGATTTATAAAATGGGTAAAATTTATGTGTATTGAGTACAATGTATAGTTGAACCTGTAGTTTCATTGCCTACCTGAAATTGTGAAAACCCGGTGGATAGTAATGTGTTCTAGTTGCTTATAACTTCTTGTTCATAGATGTATGTTCCTTTCTTGTGGGAGTTTTGGGTCATCATGGCTTATACGTGTAGAAACCTTGACTTTTATTAGTGTACTATGTTGCTTGGGAAACTTTTTGGTCATTCTCAAACTCATGGAATTCTCCTCATTATTCCTCTACTTGGTGGTTACTGTTAATAATATTTTGAACTCTTCATGTTATATTGTTATGTGTAGTATCTTGGTTGATAGCATAAATTTACTCTCTAGATTTAAGTGTTCATAGCATTGCATGTAGAAATTTTAGAACTCATCCCTTGCAATCTACCTTCTTCTACTGAATTGCATTGGAAAAAACTTAGGATCTCTGTGAGACCCACACTTGTTTGAAGCAAAACAATTCCAAAATGGTATGATCCTTTCTCTATTGCATTGTTTCCACCTCTATTCCAGTGACTTCCAGGAGGAAGTTGAGTCTAAGGGGAGGAGGATGTAGTGCCCACTTCCCTTCGACACTTTTATTACTAATCATGATACTATGGACTATATGATGGACATTATTATAGTTTTGATTTAGTATGATGTTAGATGTTCGAACATGGATTATTGTTGAATCTGATTCATACATGATGCATGATGATTTTTGGTGACATTTTATATAGATGTTGACATGATGTTGGACATGGTTATACATATACATATATATATATATATATATATATATATATATATATATATATGGATGTTGTTAGGACATGTGATATTTGGATATATTGAGTAGACCAAGAAAATTGAATTTAAAATTGATGGTTATATAGTTGTTGATGAAATTGTAAGTGATATTGTTGATTTTTGGATGTTGTTGTGATATATATATATATATATATATATATATATTGATGATTTTGAAATTATATTATATTCATTTTGGATGTTTTGATATGGCCATGAGGCTGAAGGAGGTATTTGTGTTTTGCAGGTTAAAATATCACAACAAACATGGGGGATTGGAGACTAACCACATTGGAATTCTAGATGAATTCAACAAGGTCACCATGGCAACGTGTTTTTGTGTGTGTGTGTGTTGTTTTGTTTGGGATTCCCATGGGGGATCACCTTTAAATGTGACCATGGGTTTTGTGTATTTTTTTAATGTGGTTCCTTTTTATTATTGTTTGTATGTATTTTATTAGTGATGTGTCCCTTTCTTTTAATTAATTAAATTGTGGTGGATTAATGTGAGAAAACATATAGTTAAAGGTTAAATAAATCAAATTGGGATATGAAAAAGTAATTATAAGAGTTGTTGGCTTTTGTATTAAATATGTAAGGGATGTGTAAGTTTGTGTAAGAGTTGTGTAAGTCAGATTTTAGAGTGTGAAACACTCCACCCTCTTGGAAACTCGAATTTGTCCATGGAGGTTATTTTTGGAGGCTTTTGGGACAAGTAAAACTTGTCCCATGCCTCTTAAGTTTATTTACCAACCATACCTATGGTTGGAAGGTTGTTTTTAGACCCTTTTAAATGCATTCTTATTAAGAATGTTGCATGTTTTAATTTCACTCTCTTACAGTTTATTTAATTCAGTCCTTGGGGTGTGGGATTTTGGAGTGTGCAAGTTAACTTGTCATATTTTCACCCACCTCTTTATTGTGCATTGGAGAATGAAAATTTGAATTTTGTGTTGGAGTTGAGGATGTGTGATGTGGCATCCTACATGGACCCACCTCATCCTCTCCTCTTCCCTCTTCTATAAAATTAGAACTCTTTTCTTGTTTTGGGTTGTTGAATATTTTTGCATGCTTCCTTGGGGGTGAATTTTCTTGTGCTTGGAGCTCTTGCTTTTGGAAGGAGTTTGGGGAAACTTTGCATGCTTGTTGGCTGCTGATTTTGGGACTGTGTTCTTGGCATTAAGAGCTTGCTTTGTTTGGAAACAAAAGCTACCATGGAGAGGTAGGAGCTGAGTTCTTCTCTTATGCTGTTATTTATTTTTGTATTTGTGTGAATGGTGTATGTTTTGTTTATTTGTTGGTTGTTTGGGTAGACTGCCATAGGGATGGTGTAGGAGAAGGCTATGGGGAATCCATGTGGGGGCATAAGGGAATGCTAGTGGCATCATATTTTTGTGGAGGGAGTTTTTGTTTGGGATCCAACATGGAAAAGAAATAGCTTGCATTTATTACTTTGTGGGGGGCATAAGGAAATATTTGGTGTGCATAAGAAGGGATTTTGGGGGCCATAAAGATATGTTTGGTGAATTTTATTGGTGGTTTATTACAGGTGGATGCCCAATTCCCATTGGGAGGAATAAGTAGCTTCCCCCATAGTCTTTGCTCCTTTGGATTACATGGTAAAGCCTGAGTTCTATGTGAATGTTTTCAAATGTATGTAAAGTGTTATCTTGTGTTGAATTGTGTTTTAATTTTATTATGCATATTGAAAGATTTGTGTTATGTGGAATCCTATTGTTGCCATGGGTTTCTATCCATTTCTTATTGCATTGTGGTTGGGGCTCGGGGGCTAATGATGAAGGATGGCTTCTCCTTTCATTATATGTCTTGGTTGGGTGGAGAGCGTTTCCTTCCCCCACTTTTGTTGTGATCAAACTAGAAGAAAAAGGAAACTTGCATGTTGTTGTTCTGGAGCAAAGGAAAATATAGTTTTAACAGTACCTTGTGAAAAAAATTCATTTGTAACCTTTCCCACTCTGATGTGGATGAAATTGCAATGTATCTTGTGAAGAAAAGATGTTTGTATTTGGATATGGAAGCTATAATTGGAATTGTGAAAGAGATATAATTTTTTTTGGTTTCGAATGAAAGACATGTAATTTGTAAAGAGAAATGAAAAGAGATAGACTATGTTTTTCTTTGAAAGAATGTGAAAATATTTAGACTATGTTCTGTTATTAGAAAAGAAAGAAATGTATTTGATCTACTATATTTGAAAATATATATATGAAAGAAGTTGTAAAAGATTCATTGAATCATTGGAAGTTGTCTTACCTTGTTTAGAATGATATTGTTATATTTAAATTATGTATTTGAAATTATAGTTGAAAAATGGAAAAAGGAAATGCGTATGAAGGAATTACATTACTATATACTTTTGAAAATGTGACAAAATTGGAAACCAAACTTTAAAATTTAGATATTAAATGGTTTGATTAGATCACTCAAATGTATCGAGACTAGATGAGAAATGAACTTTCATACTTGGAAGTAGAAATGACAATTAGATCCCTCAAGAATTTGATCTCTGTTGCAAATTTAAAACTGGCAAATAATTTAATTAAAATGCATAGTTCGAGCCTGCACATAATAATCAACTTGGAAACATTAAAATTTAGCATGCTATAATATCAAGGAACTCAAATTTGACAAGAAACACTTATGGAAGTAATTTAAAACATTGCAAAATCAGACCCAAACCTTTCACAATCAATTTGGTCTTTTTTGTATCAATTGTCAAAAAAAAAATTCCAATGGGAAATCAATTGAGCAATTTTACCTTCCTAAATCATCCTAAATCCTTCCTAGAATAGTTCTCCATGTCTGTTTGGCATGTTGAGTGAAGGAGAAGACCAAATTGAACCAAATTGATAAGTTAAAATTACCAGTTGGTTTTTAAAAATTCACAGAACGTTTTCTTAAAATTGACCTCTTAAACCTTATCAAAATCTAAAATTTATGATTCCTGTGTAAAAAGGGCATTGAGAGATTTCTAGAAAGTCCTCGTTTTCCCAAAATTGAGCTTTCTAGAAAAAGTTATGGCTCTTTGAATTTTTCCTTCTTTGGCGGGAAAATTTGGGAAAATTTCCCAGACGAGCCAGCGCCCTGAAATTTTCCTTTAAAAACTTAGCAATTTTTATTGAAATTTTTTTGGGGAAATTTTTAAAATTTCCCCATAGTCAAACGAGAGGCTACAATGTGGTAGCATGGGGTGACAAGGTGGGGGGGAACCCATGCGACTTTATCTTTTAAAATTTTTGTTTTGGAAAATTTTTGCTTTTTTTTTCCCTGTGTCCCCGCACTCCCGCCCTGCCTCGGAGAAGACCCTTCCACAAACGTGTGGACCCACATGTCAAACTTCTCCCTTTTCCCTCCCTTTGAAAAGGTTTTCCAACTAACCCCGCCACCCCCCATCCCTCTCTTCTTCCCACTTTGGCTCGTTGAGCACCATGTGTCCTCGGCGGACCCGCAGGTGCATGGGTGCTAAATGGTCTTTCTCCCCTTTGGTGTATTTCTCCAATTTTCTCCACCGCCCACCCTTCCCTCATCCTCTCCCCGCCTTGGCTTAGAGCCCGACATGTGTCATTGGAGGACCCACGAAGTGCGCAGGAGAATTGTGCACTTTGCACCCGCGTGGGGAAAATTTCTAAACACTTTGCACCCATGACCTACCAACCTGAAAAAAAATTGGAATTTTTTCCCTGCTCGACACATGTCCCTTTGGGGAAAATTTGACTCCCAAAGCCCGTCGGCCCATAACTGGAGTTTTACAAGGAGTTAGGAGGACTTATTTATATCATCAGAAAGGTGAGAAAATTTCCTATCCAATGGGAATGATTTAGGGAAATTTTGATGGCCTTAAGTGTGAGAAAAATCAAGTTGAAACTCTGAGCCTATTAGAGAGAGGGTATGGTGATAATTTACCCCCTGAACCTAACTGAAACTTCTAACCCTAAATTTTGGACCTTGTGACCTCTGATAATTGTTAATAAAATAAAATTATGTTATAATAGATTAAACTTGTTCTGGAACCTATTAGTGAAAATTGTTTTCTCGTAACCTAGTTGTAGACACCCTTAACTAAGTTCTAGGAGTGGGAGGTAAGACTTTACTCTGATGATTTGAAATATGTATTCCTTTCCCCACTATAATTTAACCCTGCTCTTGTCTTAGATCTTGTGGAATTAAATACCTTGGGTATTTAATTGTTTTGGGTCCCTTAACCCTAAAATTTTATTCAGGGAATATTTAGCTAAAATGTCAATGTAATCAGTGATTAATTTAATCCCTAAGGAGATTTGAGCTAGGTGTGGACTTATTACACTTGTTGCTTTATAATGTGGTATTAGTAATTATTATAATGGAAAAAGTTATCAATTGAATTTAATTTTCCTTGAGACTTTGGTTGTTAACTCCTAACACCTTTAAAAAAATTACTCCATAATTTTGTAACTATACCTAGGTTATTCATGGTTCTCAATTGGGTTGTTTTAGCGAGCATCAAAGCATCATATTTTAGGGCTCTATCGGTCATTGTTCACGCAGTTGTCATCTCTAGTATTTTACTAGGGTTTTAGATAGAGATTAGGTGTCTGGGGTGCCTTAGTCCTTATTTCTTGGTGCCCTTTTCCCCACCACACTTGGTTTTGTTTTAGACATTCAAGGTTGGTCTTTACGGTTTTCCCTCTCATCTCCCTAGGTAATAGTCGGCATGTCGGGTCATTAGTGTCAAAATTTGAGAAATATATCCCTATATAAACACAACATACATACTACCTTAAGGGTGGATTATTTATACTAAGGGATAGATATCTACATTTTGGGCACTATTCTACATCACACACCGCTTTGCATAAGAAGGGGTGTATTAATTCTATTCCATCCACCATTTTGCATTTTATCTAGCTATTTCCCACTACTTTGGCATCATTGGCGCTAGGGAACCATAGGCACATTATTGCACACACAATCACATAAAACCACATCGGGTATGAGATGTAGTGCATTGCTCAGTCATAAGTCTGTCCATTTGGCAGCTGAGGATAGTTTGACCCATTCATTTGTATCTTTATTTTTATGGTTTTGATGCTTTTGTATGGGGTTTTGTAGGAAATTATTCATTGGAGGTTAAAAATGATACCATAAAACCAAGTGTGACATCAATTTGATCAAAAGAAAAGTATTGAAAATACCTAACAACCCTACCAGATTTAGATTTCGAGTCATTCCATAGACCAGAGCACCCAGATTCTAGACTAGATCACCCCAAGTGCCCTTTTTCTTCCCTAGGCGGCCCGGTTTGGCAGATTTGTCTCGATTCTACTTTTTGAGGTTCTTTGTGAAAATATGTTCCACCATTTCATCTCTCTATTCAATCTTAGATGACTACGAGGTAAGTCCAAATCAGGTAAGTACCTTTCCCCTTTTATTTGGTTTTATTTTAAAGTATCAAATAACTTACTTAGCTTCTATATTAGAATATATTTCATTTATTACATTGTTTTAATTTTTAGAATCATAATAAAAATACATGTCATTAATCACATATTGCTTCTTCAACACCTACACTTAGTGTGCCTTTAGCATCGAACTCTCCTACATCTCCTCTCGACATCCATATGATTACTCACAATGGAAAGTTACAACCGTTTAACACATTATTTCCATCTTCTACTATTTCTTCAAAAGACATCTTGTCTCTCATGCATATTATGGGTCACTTGAAATCTTAGGTTCAATCACTCACATTAGAAATCAAGGCCTACTATGATTCCATTGATAATAATTCATTGTATGACAACCCTATTCCTAAGAATATTCATAACTCAACATTTCCTAAGGATTTTATTATGCCTACCTTTTCCTATTTTGATGGTATTATAAACGCTTCATCGACGTCTCAAGCATTATCATATGTCTATGGATTCATATTCTAATGATCGATTATTTCTTAAATAATTTCAAAATAGTCTTACCGATGATGCTCTACAATGGTATACTCATATACCATTTGGATCTATTAGCACTTATCATGAGATGGAAGAAGTTTTCTCCATCCCTTTATCATTGACAATGGCCCTAGAGTTATGATCATCTACCTACTTTACATTAGGGAAAAACAAAACCTATTATGGATTACATATTATGATTCAACACTTGTATGCACCAATTAGTTTTTAACCTATCGATCTAGAAATGAAATATATCATTTGTCATGGTTTGATTCCTACACTAAAGCAATGGTTGTAATACGACACATGCGAATCATTCACACTTCTATGCTATAGAGTTATTGATCTAGAACAATACCTCATTGCCACACATGTTATATATCATCCACCTATAGTTACCACTGCTACATCATCTAGTTATTCTCCATTACCATCAGTTGAGCATCCTTCATGATCTCCATATCTTCCTCACAAGAAAAATCAGCCTTTTACATCACAAAAGTTCCCTTCTTCTCCTACTCCACGACATGCCACACCCTAATATTCTACACATGTTCCATGCAAGCCATTACATTTATCTCATCATGCTAGAACACATGATGTGTTGCATGTTTTGATTAATGAATGATTAATTCACTTACCTTCTAACCAAAATCATCCATAACATCGTTTACAACGTCAACGTGATCAACCATATTGTAATTATCACCGTATCAATGTCCATATGGATAATGATTGTTTCACCCTTCATGATCACTTATAAAAATTAGAGGATAAGGGCATAATATCCTTTGGCTCTTTCTCACATGGTCCATATATCCTCTCCTTCATCTATGAGCTACTACTCTAGTTGAGATATCTCTCCATTCTAGTGCTAAGCTCATTGTTCATCCATCGCCACATGTCGTCACTCATGCACACTCCTCATCATGTCTATCCATCACTGCACCATTTAATCCACCTCATCCATCTCATCCATTACATCATTATATTGCTTCACATTGGCTCCAACATCTCTTGACATTCACACCTCCCACCACTATTCCATATGACATTTAGTTCAGCTCGTATCCCACATGCTTCCACTACTTTGCACTACCTTGGTATTTGGTAGGTGATTATTATCACCTCACCCCACAATGACACACTCATGTTCTTATAGTTATTATATGAATGTTGAGGGATTTGTTATAATAAGAACCCCTCTTCACGTTCTCTATCGATTCATCTAATATATTCTATTGAATCATTTCCCGATGATACACTCTTGCTTTACAGTTCATTATTGATTGTTGAGGGGTCTTATCTAAATGAACCTTATCATATATACACTAGGGGCATCACTAATCTTCCTCCTATCTTCATCTTACTAACATACACTTCATTACACTATAGAATGATAATTGATCATCCATCACAATTTCATATTACATGCATCATCTATTATCATCTACACTATATCATCATCACACTACACATTACTTAAAAATTATGCATTACAAATCACTTTAAAAAATCGAAAGGATATCCAAACACATCAAGAGTCACATATAAGTAACATTAATCACATAAATCATACATCAGCATCACATCATCACAATAATACAAAATGAATATAATCATCATTTGTCGATAAATTTGTCTATATATCGATCACAATCAAAGCTACAAACATTTCATAATGGGGGCAAATCCCTACATTGAATAAATTAAATAAAACTCATATCTCATCATCACCATCACTATTTGGTATCACAAGTGATCTAGATATTGATGCCTTGCCGCTAACTCTACACTTTTGACCACACCCTCGACATATCTCAACTTTGCCTACGAAATAGTGTGTTATCTTTAGAATGCTCCACAAAACAACTATGTAGTGCAATAAATTATGGAAACAAATTCTGCACTAAATGGCGCCACCGCCACATCTCTAGCTCATTTTATTTTCATGTACCTCATACCTCTCACTCAACAACATGGTTTTTGTCACTTTGTAGCTATGGCCACTTTGAATCAAACAAATGGGCATGCTCCCTTGTAATATCATTCACATGATCTAACATCCCTCCAAATACAAGTATGTCGGTTGACACATTCTACATCAATGTGTGGATTAATGTGTCCATAATACATCTCCAATACACACCATTTATAACCAATAACACAACACATTAGACAACCATAACCATCACATAAACAAGTGACCAATCATATAACACAACTATATAGATACCCACGCTCTGATATTTCCATTGCTACATTGTCAAGAACATGTGCTTACCCCTCCACTCCTCCTCCCTATGGTAATCCCTTACACATCTGTAAATAATGAAAATAAAAATACCCATCGATGCGCTATCCACCAAGAATAGTATGCCTTTGTACACCCCACATCATTTATGTCAATAGCCTCTATGGCCCCATCCACCTCATCGGGCATAAGAGGTACTAGCTACTCTCCTATGGGCCCTGGTATAGCTCTAACACTCCTATGTGCTCTAATATCCCTAACCCACACATATGGATATAAGGGAACATCTTGGGCCATACTAAACTCTTTGAGATATCTTCTCCTCATAAAATAACTCAGTCACATATGGGAGTTGATCCTCCAACAACATATTCCTCCATATACATCTTAGCTCTAAAACATCCCTCGACCATCCTCCATATTCTCGGTATGGCCTCCATATCACTGTCTCTAGTCCCATCGATCTATCAAGGATCAATAAGTATTAGTATCCATCTTCCACCTAAGTACTCCAACCCATCTCCCAATAAATATGTTTGTCCTAGCCCACTCGCTTACTGGACCACTAATTGACCTCAATCTTGCTATATGCTCATAGGACCATACGTGAAATAAATTAATCACTCTGATCCCACCTCCATGCTCCTCTTGTGTAAATCTATAAAGATATCTATACAAGTGGGCTAATAAACATCATGCCCAAACATACCTAGTACCCTCCTCTATCCATTGGAAAATATCATACATCTTATATAAGATGCCCACACCACCTCCCTCCACTACAATAGATGATGCAATCACCACAGCTATAAAATTCAACAAGCGCATAACTCCTGACCTCAAGATCGCATACAAACTAATATGGGCTTTGGTAGGTACTCGAGTCCCCATAAAATACCACCTAAAGAGCCACATATCTCTCTCTATGTTTTCCATATCCATGACGTGTACCATCTCACTGAAAATTGATAATTGTAGTATGTGATATACATCCTCTAGTGTGATTGTCATCTCAAATGTAGGTAGCCAAAATGTACAAGTATTTATGCATCATCTGTCACACAATGTTGCCAACATGGTCATATTATGGGGTACATCCCCTATCCTTGCTATGTGTTGTAGGCCGACATGGTCCATAACCTCCCAACCATCATCTGATACACCTAACCTGAGAAAATTACTCAAATGGCGACCACCATGGAACTCCCTCGAATGGATATCCCTATGCAAAACACTAAATAACAAAAATAAAGTGTTAGAACACTACACATAGGAAAAAATAAAAAATGCGACATTACTACACTATAAAAATCACATTTCCACCACTTTGGACTAAATGCACACTTTTTGGACTAGGGAGCCCCGGAAGAAGGAATGGGGCACCGGGATCAAGACACCAATGCCCATGTCTAGGTGCTCCTATACCAAAGGTCACTAGTGCCTTCACCACTCTTGTCTAGGACTAAAATGTTGAGAAAAAAACAATTTGTTTTACAAAAATCACTAATAATGACCAATACACATGCATTTAAAAAAAAATCACAATTACTAAATCTGCTATTGTACGTGATGCCAAAATAGTCGCTACCATCTCAAAATGGCTAAGTGTGCTGCCCTAACTTGCGGCATCCTTACACACTCAGAGCTCACTCTCACACTTGTGTAAAAGAAAAATGAGTTAACTAATCAACTTTGTTTCACTTTACTATTTATAGTCACTTTTCATTATTCACTCTACTATGGTCATACTTCACATTTACTACACAACTAATATATGTCACATAATTTTGCCAATATCTTGAGTGTTTTTACTTTGATTTCTCTCCTATTTATGGAATTCTCATAAGAATTTTTATTACCATCATATCATACACATGACACACATACTATTTCTCCTTGACATTTTATTTCACTCGATACGCACATATATTTGAGATATCTATTATAAATTATCTATTCTTGGGATTAATTTAGGCTCAAAGCATTCGTTCTTATTATGACTTCCCTTTTCTTTGAAAGGGTGTCATATAATTGGGGTCATCCTATAATTCCCCTTACACCACTACACGATAATTCAAAACCTCTAATTTTTCATTTTTGAACATTTACTAATACACCATGCAACATTTCATCATTTTCTATTGATTCCCCCTAATGACCTAACCTAGGGGCAACAAGCGTAAAATATCTCTATGAGTAAACCAATCAATCAATCAACCAATCAAATATGTTCAAACCTCTAACAATCAAAATCACACCATTCAATTGACACAATACAACATATTCGGCCTCCCAGATGACCTAACTTGGGAGTTACATTTGGCCTCCCAGATGACCTAACTTGGGAGTTACATTGCTATTTTCCCAGATGACCTAACATGGGAAGTTATTCTACATTATTTTTACTTCCAGATGACCTAACTTGGAAGCCATCATACATTGTGGTGACACCCTTGGAGTGGGGAAATGAGACATCATTTCCTTTCCTATACTGCTCCTATATGGGTCAACACGTTTGATCAAAATATTTAGATCCAAAATCACTAAAAATTTGATTTGTGTCCATCTGCTAGTGGCTAGATATTGAGGATGTAGTTAAAGGTTGGAGAATAACACACCTTTCTCCCTACACTCTTCCTCTAGCAATAGGATTCTTAAATCCTTTATTTTTTTCATACACATGTAATCGGGTTAGGAATTTATCACTCCCTACCCCATCATATCATCATCATACAAAATTCAAAATCATCAATCATTCAACATTACAATCATCACTTTCATTTAGTACACTCTATTGTTGTCTCACATCTCTCACTACACTTTGCATGGATCAACACGTTGATTCAAAGTTTGTCATGCTATATGTTCACATTCGACACACTCTTCTACCAAAGTGCACATTCTTCTACAACATAGGATTCTATGGATTTCTCTCGGTATGAATCTCTAACTACTTTATGTTACCGAGCTCTCACTCACCAACATAAAGTGTAGGAAAATATAGTCGAGAAAATCATGCACTTACGAATATTATTATCCCACCAAGTACGTTATTTTACATATGGATTTTACGTAAGAAAAGTATTCACTAATGACCCATCCCATTTTCTAGTTGTCAGTCTTGTTGGTCTTTGTTTTTTTTTGTATTACACATTTGTCACTTACTCACACAATTCGAGAATGATCTTTGGGGCTCCTATTGGTCATTGTTCACTTAGTTGTAGTCTCTAGTCTTTGACTAGGGCACTTAGATAGGGATTAGGGTGCATGGGGTGCCATGGTCTTGATTTCTAGGCACCCTGGTCCCTGTCACACTTGGTTTTGTTTTATACATTCAAGGTTGGTCTTTACGGTTTTCTCTCTCATCTCCCTAGGTACTAGTCGGCATGTCGGGTCATTAATGTCAAAATTTGAGCAAGAGATCCCTATATAAACATAACATACATACTACCTTAAGGGCGAGACTATTTATACTAAGGGATAACTATCTACATAAAGCAAGGGACTGTATTTGGGCACTATTCTACATCACACACTACATAGGGAGGAGTGTATTCATTATATTCCATACACCATTTTACATTCGGTAGAGACCAGGGAAGGGAATCTAGAATAATAAGAGAAACAATGACAATGAGAGAAAGATCGAGAGGGTTCTAAAGTGAGTAAAGTCAATAGAGAGGAAGAGGGAAAAGGAAGAGTGAAGGAAGGGGGAAACCACTATATCACTCTAGTCGGTGATCAAAACATCGATTCCAAGCGGAAGGGGAGGTGAATTTGACAATGAAGCTAATGGTGAGGAGAACACAAAGAAGAGGGAATAGAAGGCAAAGGATGATCGGGCATAGGGGTATGAAGTTGCTTTTCAATCTTGGGAGGGAAGTGAGAGAGGTCATTGTGGGAATTTTTCACTTTGAAGAGCAAGTAAAGGATTCCTTGGTGGAGGAAGGGGCCTTCTGCTCTCCCGAGTGAGATAAAGAGATAATTCAAGTGACTGAAATATAAACACCACTAAATTTACTGTGTATGGTGCCAAAGATGGGACATAAGAAAGAGTTGAGGGCCATAGATAAAATTATATCTCCCCTCTAGAGTAAAATATCTTATCGAATCTCGCACATACCTACCCCATGGCTATGAGAGAAAATATATTTTGAAACCCGATTGGTATTTCTTCAATTTTCACCCTAGCATTAAAACTAATCCAACTCAGCTCTAAAATAATATTTGAGGTAAACATCTCCCACCATAGGAAGCCCCATAGATGCCATGATTTTCTCGGTGAGATAAGAAATTTATATTTTCCCATCGCAACTCACCCTTTTTCTAGGTCACCAACACTGCTTTGTTGGTCACTCTAACAGAGTGACCGGACAACCTTTCCATGAAAGATGTAATCCCACATGCCTATAAGATATCCCAAACTACATCATAAACTTTAAGATATTCACATGAAAAAGGTTAAATTCTTGATCTTCCCCCATTATAAATAAATAGATAGTGACAAGAGTTTAAAAAATCCCAAAATTATCATTATTTAAATAGAAATGGATAGCCCATTCTATCCCATCACTCACATGTGTCAACAAAAATTCAAAATGAAGGGTGTCCTTAATAATAAAATATCCACACGAGTCAAGCATCATTGAACAAACACATCCATCACACAAGCATAATCCATCAAAGCTATAAACGGAATTAAATTCCACACAAGTAATATCATTGTCTTTATTGTCACCAAAAAGGAGGAAGCCATAGTAGTTATGTTACATCTAGGTGAAGCTGTAGCTAAAAGGATGGAAAGTATCCAAAAGGAACTCATTTTTTGGAAGAAAATCATTTCCAATAACAACAATGAGGTTCTCCATAAAATCTCTAATCCAATTCTTTTGGCCATAAGAGAGAACACCTAGATTAGATAAGTAGTCTACAACCCTATTGCCCTCCCTATATATATGTTGAAATTTGATCTTCTGAAAATGAGATTGTAGGACTCTAATATCTTCCACTATGTTCTGTATAGTCCATTGAACATGTTCATTTGAGTTGAGAATTCTAACAAGATTAAGAGAATCAGTTTTAACAATGATTTGTACAAAGCCAATATTAAGGGATAATTCAAGTACATTTAAGAATAGCCGGGCTTTAACTCTATGGTTTGTACCAGTTCCAAAACCAATTGCAATGAGTCACTAGGGGTTTCTTTGGAATCATCCCTAAGAATAGCTCCTCCACATGAAGCACATGAATTACCTTTATCTCGCACCATCCATATTAAGGTTCAGCCTTCCCATGGGAGGAGAGAAGCAAGAGGTGTTATCTCATGCTAAAACTTTAGAAGACATTTCCATGGGAATGAGGCGTTGTCTTAGCCAATGTTACGAAATACCTAAAATAAATTTCTGTTTATGTTTCCTCCGGATACAATAGTTCAAGTTCTCTTGCAATCCAGAGACCACTCCAATGAATACCTACCATAAATCATGAGTTTTCTCCTTGAATATCCACCTATTCCTCTTTTTCCAAATGTCCCAAATAGCATGAGGAAGTAACACGTACAGTAAGGGAAGTAATAAGGTATTGGAAGGGGGATATCTATTGAACAAAATTTTCAGCCAGAGAAGAGGGTAACACCCATGCAATCCTAAATCTATTCAATAAAATACCCTAAAGAGAATGGGATAAGGGAAAATGGAGAAGGTGAGAAGAGATTTCCATTGAACTAATACAAAGGATGTAATGATCGGGGAGAGAGAATCCCCTTCATTTAAGGTTTTCTCTAGAAATAATGGCATCCCAAAAGGAGATCCAAGAAAAGAAGCCAATTTTAGGAATAACTTGAGGGATTTAAATTTGTATAAGTGGTGGACCACAAGGAGGATGGGGTCTCGATAGATAGGTAAATTTATCCGAGAAATAAACTAAAGGGGAACTTGACTAAATGCGCACATCTTGAGATAGGGAAAATAAAATATATTGAGAGAAAACAAAATCTTGAGTTTGTCAATACGCTACATCTAGATCAAGCTACATCCTTCCCAAGAAGGGATGTGCCAACAAGGCTTATTACCATTATTGTCAATGTACCCACTAACCATCGGCAAAAATATTAGAAAGAGAGTAGTGAATTGGGTCCCAACAAGGATCAACTACTAAAGTATTGTCACCAATCTACCATTCATTCTAAAATTCAATGCTCACACCATTCCCTAAGCATCATTTAGTAACCTTATTCAGCAAATGTTGGCTGCTAGAAATAGAATTCTAGATTGTAGGTCCTATAGAAATATGAGGATAAGAATTCTTCTAAAGGAGGAAGGTATTTAGAAACAAGTAGCTGCACCCAAGGACTGCGATCATTAGTAGAAATATCCCAACCCAGCTTAACCAACATGTCCTCATTATTTTTTGACACTCTTCTTATCCCAAATCCTGCTATAGATAGAGGATTACAGGATACATTTTAGGAAACTAGATGAATTCTTTTACGCTCTTTAGATCTAGACCATACAAAGTGATTTTAAATGTTTTCAATGTGGGAGGAAACCATAGAAGACATCTTAAGAAGTGACATAAAATAGATAGGAAGACTTTGAAGAGTTGTCTTGATAAGCTGCAACTTACCTCCTTGGTTGAGGAGAGAACCCTTCCAACCCACATGATTCTTCTAGAATATTTTAAGGACTTGGGTCCAAGGTTTTTAATATATTTTTCTATGAAGAGAGGAACTCCCAAGTAGGACGATGGGAGATTAGTGATGCTGAAACTAAATATAGAAAAATATTTCTTTCCCTACTAGGGGACTATTAATGAAGGAAACACTACTTTTGGAAAAATTTATAAGTTATTGTGAAGCTGATTGATAACATTTAAGAGTTTTCTTAAAATTTCTACCTTTAACAATCAATGCTACACCTAAAAGGATAATATCATAAAAAAATTAACTATGAGTCGCTTCTAGAATGTGGAATTGTTTTATAAACTTGAGATGATAACAAAAATTTTAGAAACCCCAAGACTCTACTTAAAGTACCAACCATAAGAAGGAAGAGAAAAGGTGAAACAAGGCCCCCTGTCTAATACCCCTGCTAATAGCAAAGTAGCTTACAGGAATACCATTCACCAAAAAGAGAAGTGTGGGGATGAGATGAAACTATGAATCCAATTGCACCATTTATCACAGAAACCAAATTTGCTAAGAACTTTGAGAAGAAAGGACCAACTAAATCGATCAAAAGATTTTTGCATGTCTAACTTAATAATCATCCCTACTGATTTAGAGTGGTGAGACATATGAATAGATTCATGAACAAAAATCACTCCTTGTATCAGACGACCCTTGATGAAGCCATTCTTTTGTTCATAAATAAAACTTTCCATAAAAAGTTTTAAAAATAGTAGCCATCAATCTTAGTGATGATTTTGTAGGAAGTATTGCAAAGGCTAATAGGTCGAAATTAGAAACCAACTTGGAACCCAAATATTTTGGAGCCAAGGCTAAAAAAGTATTGTTCCATTATTTTAAAAGGGAGTCATCCCAAAAATCATTAACTGCTTCCAAAAAATCTATTTTTATAATATTCCAAAAGTTTTAAAAAAGATGCAAAGCAAAACCGTTAAGAAATGGAGATTTATCACCTTTCATAACAAATACTGTTAGTGCAAATCTATAGCACCCCAAAATGACCTTCAAATCTGTAGTCTAGAATTGGGTCATTTAGTGTGATTGCACAACATTGAGTTTTCTCCAAGGTGTGGGACCTTGCAAAGGGGAGAAAACTCTCCAGATTGAAGCTGGTTCTTACTCCTCTGTTTAGGTGTATGCATGAATTTATAGAGGTTCAATACTAATTCCTACTCTAAATTCCAAGGAGATAGGGTTGAAAATGCAAGAAAGGGGAAACAAAACTAAGCTAAAACGGTGATACACCAAAGGAGTGATGAACTTCTGTTTTGCAAATAAACACAGATCATAAGAATGTAGCACAGAGCATGCACAGATTGCCAGAATGTAATGAAAGATCATAATACAATGATAAACACATGAGAGGATTGGAAGATCAATCACAGAACATATATTATCATTCCCAAGTTTAATACAATGCATTACAATGGCAAGGAGGCAAAAAACATATGTTGCAGCCTGTATGAGAGGTCTGAAACTCTATAAATCTACCTGCTAAGGAAGAAAAGAGAGCTTGCAAGAGAAAAATGTCCAACATTACAATAGATCACATTTTTACATTTATAGCTGAAGAAAAGAGAGGAAAACAGAGGAGGAAGCAAAATCTGATCTTTTTCCTCAACCACCGCCATTAATCCTTTCAAATCGGCCTGCAATCCATCAAATTGACCTCCTTTGTTTTTGCTTTGCGTGTTGGAGAGAAAAAATGATAAATTTGGTGCAACACAGCTCTCAAAGCAATTTGATCTCACATTTATGGTGTGAGAATACTTTTTAGGGTTTTCTTCCACCAAAATGAACTGATTCTTCATCCTTGGCATGTGAGAGAAAGCAACCATGGCGGTTTTGAGCAAAAATGACTCATTTGAAGCAATCTGGTTTGCATTAAAAGCTTGAAAGACGTTTTTGACATTTTCTCCATTGAAACCTATAAGAAATAATGTTTTTATTCCTCTAATGCATAGAGGGGCTTGAGACCTTTCCAAAAAGTCTAATTTTGTTGAAATCTGATCTCTGGATCGAAAGATATGCTCATTTGAAGATTTAGGGAAAAAACAAGGCAAAAAGTTTGGGCACAAATTTTGAGGCATGAATTAGGGCATACTTGGTGGAAAAATCAGATTTTGAAAATGGGTCCATGGGGTCAAAATTTTCTTTTTGCATTTTTGGAAAATTTTCCAAAAAATCTTCGTGCCTTCGCTGCTCTGGGACACGTGTCACCTTCTGGTTCATCGGTGGAATCATGGGCTCAACCTGCCCTTTTTCCTTTGATTTCATTTTGGGAAAATTTCCCAAAACCCCCTGTATCCCACCGCTCCACCGCCATGTGTCAGCTCCTCATCACTTGGCAACCCTTTGTAAATTTTTCTCCATCCTCCTCGCGGGCTTGCATGCTAAATTTTGATTTTGGGATTTTAGCCGAAGGGGAAAATTTCTCAAATCCTTCCGCCGCCCCGCCACTTGCCAATTTGTACATGTGTTGGATCCTCATCACTCAGCAGGCCCATGGGTAAAATTTTTCCCCTTTTGTGCTTTTAACCAAAGTGCCAAAAACTTAAACTTTTTCCCAACGTCTGTCGCTCCGCCCCACCATGTGGCGCCTTCTCATTGGCCGCGGGCCTGTCTAGGGAGATTTTCCCCAAAAAACTCTGCCAGGCTATAACTCTAAATTTACAAGGAGTTAGGAGGAAAATTTTACCTTTCTGGAAATGTGAGAAAATTCTCTATTTGATGGAATCATTTTCAGAAACTTTTGTGTCTCTGAAGCATGTAAAAATTTCATTTTAAGTACCAAAAAAGGGAATGGAGGAGTTAGCCAAAAATAAGCATGGGCTTATTTTGGATAACATTTTTGGTGACTCAGAGGGGTCATCTGCCTGCTGGATGAAGTGACTAGCTACCTGAAGCAATCCATTGGGCAATGGAGTCATGAACTTAACTACCTATTACCCTCAATTCATTAGAAAATCTCTAGGATGAAGATGTGAGAGTAGAAAAATCACTTTGACCTGGAACATGATCTATAAAAGATGCATCCTTGGGACAACAAAACCTATGCCAAAGCACTTAGGGAAATGTAAATCTAAGCTACAACAAAACAATGTGCACAAGCACTTGGAGGAATGAAAATCTAAGCTAATATGTACAAGGTGAGAAGTTTCCCTTAGTAGCAATGTTTTAGATGGATTCCATTAACTGGAATTTGCAGTTCCTCACCACCCAATGTAGACAATTGTAAGGAATTGCTATTTTTTCTTTTTGTGACCATGTAGGGGCCACTCCAAATGGCATTAAATTTTGAATGCCTTCCTGCCTTTGCTTGGTCTATATCCCATTTCAACACTAAATCTCCAACTTGGAAATTTCTAGCCTTAGCTTTCTTATCAAAGCTTCTCTTGATCATTGCTTGATCCTTTTCCATTGTTTGGGCTGCATGCTCTCTGGTTTATTAGAGTTCCATCAATGCTTCATATCTAACCTCCATGGGCTCAAATTATATAATGAGTTCCAATGTTGGCAATGCAAGTGACATAGGCAAGACCGCCTCTTTCCCATAAACAAGTCTGAATGGAGAGTTACCTGTGGATCTCTTGGGAGTTATCCTATCAGCCCATAGAGCTGATTTGAGCTTAGTGTGCCAAGTCCTCTGATTTTCATCAAGAGTCCTCTTGATGATATTTAATAGATTCTTGTTTGTGGACTCAGCTTGGCCATTACCCTGAGGGTAATAATTTGATGAAGTGCTCAAATAGATCCTGTTTCTAATAGCCCATTTGGTTACCTTTGATCCTATGAATTCCAATGCATTATCTAAGATTATAGTGGTAGGTATACCAAATCTGGTTGCTATCCCCTCATAGAAGTCTAGAATGCTGGATTCATTTACCTCTTTGAGTGCCACCACCTCAGTCCATTTAGTGAAGTAGCTATTCTTTGTTAGAATCCATTTGTGCCCTTGGTTTGAGTTTGGATTAATGAATCCAATGAAGTCCAAACCCCATTGCATGAATGGTTGGTTAACTGAGATTGGGTGCAATGGAAGTGCTGCTAACCTCTCTTTGCTTATGAAGAATGCACAATTCCTACACCTCTTGATCCATGCATAACAATCACTAAATACTTTGGGCCAATAATAACTAGCCTTCATAATCTTGAGAGCTTTCACACTTGGAGCAAAGTGACCCCCATCTGATCCATTATGGAACTCTTCTAACATTTTCTCAATCTGATTTGTCCAAATGCACCTCAGCAACACCCCATTGATATCCTTTTTGAATAAGACAGCATCAACAAGTGCATATGGAATAGCCTGCAATCTGAAGTGTCTTATTTTGGGTTTGTTCATCTCTAGAGGGCATATGCCTATTTTTAAGAAGTGCATTATGTCTTGGGTCCAGCAAGGAGTGAGTAGACCATCATTTTCTTCTTGACCATCTCTTTTCTCTTGGTTGTCTTGCGGCAGCACTAAAACAATGTTCTTCGCTTTGCTTGCTTTAATTGGTTGACTCAAGGCCAATTGCTCACACAATCCCTTTCCTTAGACCAGCTTGGTGACTTTGATCTCAATGTCATATTCCATGACACGAGTAATCCACCCTACACATTTTTCATCCAGATCTTTCTTTGAGGAGGAAGTCTTTAACTCTTGCATGAGAGACCAACGGTTGAACCTTGCTATTCAAGAATAGATTCTTAAATTTCTTCAAGCTCCTAATCACTACAAGAACATGCTTCTCAATGAAGGAATACCTTACTTCATAGTCCTCCAAGATTTGGCTAAAGAAGGCAATTGGCTGCTCTACATTTTCTTTTTCTACTATACTAAAATTGTAGAAATTGTATCACCACCACCAAATGCATAAAGGATGAAGTCTTTGGAGAAATCTGGGTTAATGAGAGTTGGAGCCCATGAGATAGCTTCTTTTATTTCCTCAAAACTTTCCTTACCTTCAGCTATCCATTTGAAAGCCATACTTTTCTTCAACATCATAGTTATTGGCTTGACAAGGGCTGCAAAGTCTGGAACAAACCTTTGAACAAAATTGATTCTTCCCAAGAAAATTTGAAGGGCCTTCTTATGACTTGGTAATGGCAGTGCTTTTATTGCTTCAACCCTTTCTAGATCAATTGCTAACCCTTCTTTGGAAACAATGTGTCCTAGGAGTTTTCCTTCATGAGCTAGGAATATGCATTTTTCGAGATTCAAGGATATCCCAAATATTCTACATCTTTGGAACACTTGTATCAAATGAAAGAGATGTTTTGCTGTGATTTTAGAAAATACAGTAATATCATCTAGGTATATCAACACTATTTTATTGATCAATCCCTTGAATGCCATGTCCATTGCCCTTTGGAAAGTAGCTCCAGCGTTAGACAACCCAAATGGCATTTTTCTATATGCATAAGTTCCCCATTTGGTGGTGAAGGCTGTTTTGAACTGATCATCTTCCTTTACCATGATCTGATTATACCCTGAATAACCATCTAGCAATGAAAACCTTTCAGAGCTAGCAACAACTTGCAAAATCTGCTCCATAGAAGGAAGTGGGTAGTGATCCTTGAGGATTGATCTATTCAAATCTTTAAAGTCTACACACAACCTGATTTCCCCAATCTTATTTCTAACTAGAATGAATTTTACAACCCACTTGAATGTTGATGGTGAATATGATCCTTTCTTCTATTAACTTATTTGATTCCTTCTTCATGAGAGGCTCAATGTGTGGATTGGTGGTCTTTGTTTTTTCTGATGGTCCTAACACTTGGATCTAGTTCAATTGTGTGTTGAGCTAGCTTGGGATTGAAACCTTTCAAGTCTTCATAGCTCCAAGAAAATACATCCGGGAACTCTTGGAAAAGTTGCATGAATTCATACCTTTCTTGCTCGGTTGCCACTTTACCAATTTGAAGTGACTTGCCTTCTCTAACTGTGATTAGCTCTGAATCTTCTCCCTTGACTTTGATGTTTACTTTCTCCTTCCTAAATTGATCATTAGGATTGAAGATAGACTCTAAAGTCACAATTCTTTTGGTAGTTTGTTGGTTCTCAGTTGTACCACTTGATCACCATACTGCTGTCCCAAATTTTCCTAATTTTTGGCTAAGAACTCAGCTTCCTCTTACAAAAATTATGATTTATTGGTCACTCTCAAACACTTACCAACTTGTATTATTGTCTGGCACTGATGGCCTCACAATCACATGGATGTTTGGCTGCATTTTGTCTCTTTTGATACTCTCCACAACATCAAAAGTTGCTCTAACTGTTGCAAGTCTATCAGCAGCTTGGTTCTCTTTCCTAGGGATGGAGTTGATGCCAAATCCTTCAAAATCCTCAATGAGATTCCACACCCTATTCCTATAAATTTTGAGCAATTCATTCTTGGCAGCATTCTGTCCTTTATCTTGATTAACAATTAGCTCACTATCACCAAAGACTTGTAAGTTTTTATGCCTCTCTTCCTTGACCAATGTAATCCATGTATCAAAGCTTCATACTCAGCAGTGTTGTTAGAACATGAAAACTGAAATCTAAAAGCTGAATAATACTTTATGCCTTAAGGTGAAACAAGCATAGCTCCTCCTCTTGTATCTTGTCTACTTCTTGATCCATCAAAAAATAGATGCCATACCTCATTGTCATCTTTATAGTCTGGCTTGGTGATGCTAGGAAGAGGCTGATTTTTTCATGCATGTAATAGACTCCTAGTTCAAATTCCTCCATTTATTTGTAGGGATCAAAAGCATGTACCTTTCTATCCCATTCGTCAAGATTCAAATTTGAAAATTTTCCAACTTTGGTGTTGTTATCCAAAATTCACCCCCCCAGGGTAATTTTGATAACATGCATCAGAATATTCAAGTCCCAGGCAAGTAGGTTGATCCAGGAAAAATCGTGAAAATTGGCTAAGTCCTGCTCAAGGACGCCTTTGGGACGTGTGGGACAGAAAGACGCGGATCAGCCGAAAAGCCTCCAGGCGGCCCGCTAAGCATTTGGGACAATCGGGCCAGAAGTACGCGGTGGACGCGGAAAGCCCGGATCGGCCGGAAAGGAGAACTTTCGCACTAACTGCTTTGGGACATCTGGGACAAAGATACGTGAACCGGCCGGTTCGGCCGAAATGAGAACAAACAGTCCGAAAGCAGTTGGGACGTCGGGACGCGTGGGACGCGGAAAGGTGGTTCGGCCGAAGGAAAGGAAAATCAAACTGTTTCTGGGACAGTTGGAACAAATAGACCCGAACCGGCCGAACCGGGTGAAATGGGAACAAACAGTCCGGAGGCAATTGGGACATCTGGGCCGCGAGGACGCGAACCGGCCAGTTCGGCGAAATCAGCACAAGGAGCACAAGGAAAAATGGGACATAGGGATGCGGGGACGTGGATCGCCGAAAGGGCCAAGGACCAATCAACGCATGACACGTGTCACAAGGGGAAAGGTCCAGAAAAGTCAAAGGGGCGAGTTTTCGAGCACTGATCCGAACCAATGAAATAGCGCCACGTGTCCCAGCAAGGGCCCACAAGGAAATTTCAAAAGAAAGCCCGCCGAAAGGTAGAGGAGAGAGAATCACGTGACCAATCAATGCGTGCCACGTGTCATCCAGGTGGCGAAGCACGGGAAATATTTCAAAATCCGTCTTGGTCTGTTCCGTGCCCTAAATCTTCAGATCGTCATATCTTTTGATCCAGAGCTCGGATTTGCACGTTCCTTATATCAACGGAAAGCTTGTGAGATTCTCTACATGATTCTAGGGTCAATCTTACATTTTGGTTTAGTTTGGAGAGAGAAAATCAAGAAACGCCTCTGGCACAAAATAACAAGCAGAAGTAATGCTTCAACTAACAACTTTAATGCAGCAGACAGTTCGCCGCTTCTGTTAGGCAGCCCGCCGTTTTGCCAGGATCCACCACTTCTGCCATGATGAGATGAATTGAATGCAACCTGGAGGTGGTTGGGGTAGATTTGGTTTTCCCTTCTCTCTTTCCTCTCTCATTCTTTCTATATATTGTAAAGAGGAGCTTCTTTTCAAGGGGACATTTTTTCTATTTTGCCTCTCCCTTCTTCTCCTCAGGCGAATTTGTGGAATTCGAACCTCTCATTTGAACTGTAATACTATTCTACCTCATGGCATTCTGCAGTGTATTGTATCAATCAATCCTTGGAGCAAGTAATGCATGTCTCGTGGATGATTCTCAGCCCTCTCTGTGTTCATTTTTGCATCCTCTTGGTCTTTCACTGCAGGTTTTGTCATCTGTGCATGATCTTATATCACATTCAAATGGTCTGTGTTTACTGGAAAAATGGGTGTTCTTCATTCCTGGTGCATCACCTCTATTAGCTTAGATTTATTTTATGCATCTTCTTACCTTGTCTCCTTGGTAGATTAGATTAGGTTTTGAGAAAACCCTCTGCATATTTCGTGTGCATCCGAACAGAGGAATAGGAACCAGCCTTCTCTAGAGAATCCTCTCTCATTTTTCAAGTCCCACACTTGGAGAAAGGATTCAATGTTATGTAATCACACTGGATTCCAAGTGATCAACCTAGAAACTTGATCTCGCATCCGGGGGTCTTTGTGATTTTACACTAACTTGTTTTGGCACGCGGGTGGGACCTAGAGGTCTCATTTTTATTATTGAAAGCAAAGTTGATATGCATCTCGCTGCAATTTTCTTGCTTGAAAAGAGCTATTATTTGCATATCTGGCGACTCCAAAAGGAAGAATCAACTGGTTTCAGCAGCGCAGGCCTGAAAGCTTATGAGAAGAATCACAAGGTCAAGAGTTGGAGAAGAGGAAGTGCTGTTTGAATACCTGCAATTATCTCCAAGAAGAAGGCAAAGAGGAAGAAGGATTCAAAGGTCTCCATCTCCACCAAAATGTAACTCTCTCAACTCCTCCACCTACTCGGCCTTTCATTCAGATTCAAGAGTCCTTCGACCAATCAGAATGGCGCAACCAGCAAATCCCTTTGTCAATTTCACTGGCAGCAGCCCACTTGCCCTCAATGCACAGAATCCAGTTCCAATTGCAGCGTTGAAGAACATTCCATTTTTTACTGGAGAAAATCATACCACTCCTGGTGATCATGTCAAAGACATTGCTAACATCTGTGCAATCCATGAGATAAATGAAATGGATGTGGCTGTCAAACTGCTGGCATCATCATTCAAAGGGAAGGCATTGCAATGGTTCAGAAGCCTTGAAGCTGGTTCTATCACAAACTGGAATCAGCTGTGTATTGCACTTCATGATCAATTTGGAGAGAAGGGAGACAACTTGTCTCTTTTGGAGCAGCTGACAACTATCAAGAGAGCCCCCAACGAGCAGCTGACTGATTTCAACTTCAGATTTCAAAGGTCTTGGGATAGGATTCCAGTAGCAGTCAGGCCAACAGCAGAAGGTGCTTTTCTATATTACCTTAAAGCTTTAAATTCTGATATTTCTATGTTGGTTCAATCTATGGGAGGCACAACTATCCCTGCTGCTTATAGTATTGCCATTAGAGCTGAAAATTGTCTGATTCAAGCTGGCAAGCTAGCTCCTAGGCCTCCAATGCCATTATATCCAAGTTTAGAGAGCCCAAGTGCTAGTCAAGCACCTGTCTTAGCTCCTATTCCCACTCCTAGAAATCAGAGTTCAAATGAAGCCTCCACTTCATCTCCAAGTGCCCCAAATGAGCTTCAAGAGGTCATGAAGCAATTGCAAAATCTAGGCAATGAGCTGGTCACTCTCAAAAGACAGCAAGCTCAAGGTTTTAGACCTTCATATCAGCCTCAAAGGCCACCCAATCCAGCTACAAATCTGAATCAAACAAGGCCTCCTGCCAATAGACCATTCCAGCCCTATAATCCAAATGCCATATCTGCCTCTAAGGCATTAGTACCAGCACAAAACAACATTGCCCAGGAGTATGATTGGTGTTTTCCATGTAATGAGCCTCATAATCAATCCATGTGCTTCAATGGTGCTTTGACTCAAGCTTTAATGGTAACAACTACTGGTGTGGAGGGTGAGAACAGTCAAGAAAACAGCCAACAACAAGAAACATTCCAACAGCAATCAGCCCCAAATGACACCACATTGGTAAATTGGCAAGCAGAGGATTTTTGTGGCATGAACCAGGCAGTTTCTCAAGGTGTTGCAGCAAACACAAGGTCAAAAAGGAGAAATTTGGGTGAAGAGCAGCCATTAGCCCCAGCCAATCCACAACCTTCCATGGCTCCACAAATGATTGGCAGGCAAAGTCCCGTTTCAAATGCACAAGGGCAGCCAAGAACAGCCCCTAGGCCAACTCAAATGCCAGCTGTTGCTGCCCACATACAAGGAGTAAATGTGCAAACCAAGGGACAGCAGAGAGATCCTTCATCACCATTCAGTATCATTGATCAGATGAAGAAGACAAACGTCAATATATCTATGTGGGAATCCCTATCCATCCCAGGCCAAAGAGATCTGCTGCAAGCTGCCATGAAGGACTGGCCAACTTCGAATCAGCAGATGCAAGACAAAGTGCTCACAAATGCTGCCCAGCCTGAAGGAAATCATGGAGCACAACAAGGTAGAATGCTGAAGCCTCCCCCTTTTTATGTTTCGTTAATCATTGGAAATCAGCTAGTGCATAATTGCATGATAGATTCCGGGGCAAGTAGCTCAGTAATGCCTAAACAGATAGCTGATCAGTTAGGGCTCCAGTATGAAATAACATCTAAGGGAGTAGTGCAGCTGGATGGGACAGCAATAGCAACAGTTGGAGTGATTAGAAATTTGAGTCTTACCTTGCATGCATGTCCAAATGTTGTTGTCTTACAAGATATATCAGTCATAGACCTTCCACCACTCTTTGCCCTATGTTTGTCAAGGGACTTCACTGCCAAAATTGGGGGATATTTGTCCGCTGATTGGTCTCACATGCTATTCAGAACAAGGTATGGAACTAAGGCTACAATTAGGTCAGAACCTATTGCAAACTTCCACATTGAGCCCTATACTCCAAGTCAGATTAATGCCAATTTCTCAGCATTTGATCAAGAAGATCACCCAAACACGGATGAAACTGACACTAAAGTTGGAAACATCCCAGATCTAACTCTTGATGAATGGGCAAACAAGGTACATGCTTTTGATCCTTATCAAGGAATAGAAGAATCTGAGCTAGGAGTCTATTGTATACACGAAGAAAGTCAGCCTATTCCTAGCATCACCAAGCCAAGCCACAAGGATGACAATGAGGTATGGCAGCTTTTTTGTGATGGATCAAGGAGTAGACAAGGTGCAGGAGGTGGAGCCATGCTTATTTCACCTCAAGGAGTAAAGTATTATTCAGCTTTTAGATTTCAATTTGCATGCTCCAATAACACTGCTGAATATGAAGCCTTGGTGCAAGGGATGCATTGGGCAATCAAGAAAAAATAAAGAACTTGCAAGTTTTTGGGGACAGTGAATTGATTGTAAATCAGGTCAAGGGACAACATGCTGCCAAAAATGATCTACTCAGGTGCTACAAGAACAGGGTGTGGGACCTCATGGAAGATTTTGAGGGTTTCGGCATCAAAGCCATCCCTAGGAAAGAGAATCAAGTCGACATGTGGCTTGCAGCAGCAAGAGTATGGGTAGCCTTTGACATTGTAGAAAACATTCAACAAGACAAGGTACAACCAAACATCCACGTGATTGTGAGGCCTTCAGTGCCGGATAACGATGTCAGTTGGCAAGTATTTGAGAATGACCAGCAAATCATCCATTTCTTGCAAGAAGAAGCTGAGTTCTCAGCTAAGAATCAAGAAAAGTTGGAACAGCAATATGGTGACCAGTGATACAGCTGAGAACTGACAAGCTGCCCAAGGGACTTATCACTTTGGAGTCCATTTTCAACCCCAATGATCAGTTTAGAAAGGAGAAAGCAAACATTCAGGTCAAGAGAGAAGATTCGGTATCCATCTTGGTAGAAGAGAACAAGCCATTGCAAATTGGAAGGATGACAACTGAGCAAGAAAGGTGTGAGTTCATACAGCTATGTCAAGAATTCCCTGACGTGTTTGCTTGGAGTTATGAAGACTTGAAAGGTTTCAATCCCAACTTAGCTCAGCATACCATCGAATTGGATCCAAATACTAAGCCTGTCAGGCAGAAACAGAGACCAGTCAATCCACACATGGAGCCTCTCATGAGGAAAGAATTGGACAAGCTGATTGAATCAAGAATCATATTCCCAATCAAGCATTCTAGTTGGGTTGCCAACTTAGTTCCAGTCAGAAAGAAGAGTGGAGAGATCAGGCTATGTGTTGACTTCAGAGATTTGAATAGAGCCTCTCTCAAGGACCATTATCCACTCCCTTCCATGGAACAAATATTGCAGGTCGTAGCTGGTTCAGAAAGGTTTTCACTACTTGATGGTTACTCAGGCTTCAATCAAATTATGGTAAAGGAGGAAGACCAGTTCAAGACAGCCTTCACAACCAAATGGGGCACATATGCTTACAAGAAGATGCCATTTGGACTGTCAAATGCTAGAGCAACATTCCAGTGAGCTATGGATATGGCATTCAAAGGCTTGATCAACAAGATAGTGCTGATATACCTAGATGATATTATTGTCTTCTCAAAGAATGTTGCAGACCATCTCTTTCACCTCAGGCAAGTGTTTCAGAGGTGTAGAAAGTTTGGAGTGTCCTTAAATCCTAAGAAGTGCATCTTTCTTGCACATGAAGGGAAGCTCCTTGGCCATATTGTCTCCAAGGAAGGATTAGCAATTGATCCAGAGAGGGTTGAAGCCATAAGAGCTCTACCATTGCCAAGCCACAAGAAAGCCCTTCAGAGTTTCCTGGGAAGGATAAACTTTGTTCGGAGGTTTGTCCCAGATTTTGCAGCCCTTGTCAAGCCCATCACCAAAATGTTAAGGAAAAGCATGGCTTTCAAGTGGACGGCAGAAGGCAAAGAGAGTTTTGAAGCAATCAAGGAAGCCATCTCCCAAGCACCCACTCTCATCAACCCAGACTTTTCCAAGGATTTCATCCTCTATGCATTTGGAGGTGATGACACTATTTCTGCCATTCTGGTACAGCAGAACAAAGATAATGATGAACAACCGATTGCCTTCTTCAGCCAGAGCCTAGATGACTGCGAAGTGAGGTACTCTTTTATTGAAAAGCATGTGCTTGCAGTAATCAGAAGCTTGAAGAAATTCAAGCATTTAATCTCAAACAACAAGGTCCAGTTATTGGTCTCACATGCTGGGGTTAAGGACTTCCTCCTCAACAAGGATTTGAATGAAAAAAGGGCAGGTTGGATCACCCGTGTCATGGAGTATGACATTGAGATCAAGATCACCAAGCTGGTAAGAGGGAAAGGATTGTGTGAGCAGCTGGTTTTGGGGAAGCAAAAAGATGTTTGCAACGAAGAAGAGGCTGTTTTGATAGTGCAAGACAGCCATGAGCCGAGTGGCAGGCAAGAAGAAGACAATGCTGCCCCGACTCCTTGCTGGACCCAAGGCATTATGCACTTCCTACAAACAGGCCTATGCCCTCCAGAAATGAGCAAAGCGAAGAGGAGATACTTCAGGTTGCAGGCTGTTCCATATACCATCATTGATGGAGTTTTGTTCAAGAAGGATGTGAATGGAGTGCTGCTGAGATGCATTAACACAGGTCAGATCCAAAGGGTATTAAAAGAGTTTCATGATGGACCAGCTGGTGGCCATTTTGCACCAAGAGTGACAGCTCTGAAAATCATGAAGGCTGGTTATTATTGGCCTAAAATCTTTAGTGATTGCTATGCATGGATCAAGAGATGTAAGAATTGTGCATTCTTCACAGGAAAAGAGAGACTCGCTGCCCTTCCATTACATCCAATCTCAGTTGACCAGCCATTCATGCAATGGGGTTTAGACTTCATTGGAGCCATCAATCCCAATTCAAGCCAAGGGCACAAATGGATTTTGACAGCCACAGACTACTTCACCAGATGGACAGAAGCAGTAGCACTCAAAGAGGTGAATGAGTCTAGCATCTTGGACTTTTACGAGGGGATAACTACCAGATTTGGTGTACCTGCTACAATAGTCTCTGATAATGCATTGGCATTCATTGGATCTAAAGTGACTGAGTGGGCTGTCAAGAACGGGATCTACCTGAGCACTTCATCAAACTATTACCCTCAAGGTAATGGCCAGGCCGAGTCTACAAATAAGAACTTGCTGAGGATCATTAGGAGGACTCTTGATGAGAATCAGAGGGCTTGGCATACCAAACTGAAATCAGCCTTATGGGCTGATAGGATCACTCCCAAAAGATCCACAGGTAATTCTCCATTTAAGCTTGTCTATGGAAGAGAGGCAATCTTGCCCATGTCACTTGAGTTGCCAACATTGGAACTCATGAAGCAGCTGGAGTTGCTTGAATTTGAGCCTATGGAGGTGAGATATGCAGAGCTGATGGAGCTGCAAGAGATCAGAAATCAGGCATCCCAAGCAATGGAAAAGGATCAAGCTTTGATCAAGAAGACCTTTGACAGAAAGGCCAAGGATAGATCTTTTCAAGTTGGAGATCTAGTGTTGAAATGGGATGCAGATCGGGCAAAACCAGGAAGGCATTTCAAATTTGATGCCATTTGGAGTGGCCCATACATGGTCACGAAGCGCAAGAGCAGCAATGCTTTCCAATTGGCCTCATTGGATGGTGAAGAACTGCAGATTCCAGTGAATGGAATCTACCTCAAGCGTTGCCTCTAGAGGGAAGTTCACTACCTTGTAAATATTAATTAGATTTTCATTCCTCCAAGTGCTTGTGCACATTGTCCTGTTGTAGTTAGGTTCAGTTTTCCTAAGTGCTTCGGCACAGGTTTTGCTGCTCTCAGGTTGTTTTTTACAGTTCAGAGTGTTGTTGGAAAGGAAGTTGCAGTATCAGGCTCGGGATTAGATATCAGGCTCGTTTCAGGTTATTGCTTATGACTCCATGCCCAATGGATTGCTTCAGGCAACTGGTCTTTTCATCTAGCAGGCAGATGACCCCGCTGAGTCACCAAATTGTTATCCAAAATTCACCCCCCAGGGTAATTTTGATAACATGCATCAGAATATTCAAGTCCCAGGCAAGTAGGTTGATCCAGGAAAAATCGTGAAAATTGGCTAAGTCCTGCTCAAGGACGCCTTTGGGACGTGTGGGACAGAAAGACGCGGATCGGCTGAAAAGCCTCCAGGCGGCCCGCTAAGCATTTGGGACAATCGGGCCAGAAGTACGCGGCGGACGCGGAAAGCCCGGATCGGCCGGAAAGGAGAACTTTCACACTAACTGCTTTGGGACATCTGGGACAAAGATACGCGAACCGGCCGGTTCGGCCGAAATGAGAACAAACAGTCTGAAAGTAGTTGGGACGTCGGGACGCGTGGGACGCGGAAGGCGGTTTGGCGAAGGAAAGGAAAATCAAAGCTGCATTTTCAGGGACAGTTGGAACAAATAGACCGAACCGCCGAAGGCGGGCGAAATGGGAACAAGCTTGATCCGGAGGTAATTGGGACATCTGGGCCGCGAGGACGCGAACCGGCCGGTTCGGCCGAAATCAGCACAAGGAGCACAAGGAAAAATGGGACATAGGGACGCGCGGGATGCGGATCGCCGAAAGGGCCGAGGACCAATCAACGCATGACACGTGTCACAAGGGGAAAGGTCCAGAAAAGTCAAAGGGGTGAGTTTTTGAGCACTGATCCAAACCAATGAAATAGCGCCACGTGTCCCAGCAGGGGCCCACAAGGAAATTTCAAAAGAAAGCCCACCGAAAGGTAGAGGAGAGAGAATCACGTGACCAATCAATGCGTGCCACGTGTCATCCAGGTGGCGAAGCGCGGGAAATATTTCAAAATCCGTCTTGGTCTGTTCCGTGCCCTAAATCTTCAGATCGTCATATCTTTTGATCCAGAGCTCGGATTTGCACGTTCCTTATATCAACGGAAAGCTTGTGAGATTCTCTACATGATTCCAGGGTCAATCTTACATTTTGGTTCAGTTTGGAGAGAGAAAATCAAGAAACACCTCTGGCGTGAAATAACAAGCAGAAGTAATGCTTCAACTAACAACTTTAATGCAGCAGACAGTTCGCCGCTTCTGTTAGGCAGCCCGCCGTTTTGCCAGGATCCGCCGCTTCTGCCATGATGAGATGAATTGAATGCAACCTAGAGGTGGTTGGGGTAGATTTGGTTTTCCCTTCTCTCTTTCCTCTCTCATTCTTTCTATATATTGTAAAGAGGAGCTTCTTTTCAAGGGAACATTTTTTCTTTTGCCTCTCCCTTCTTCTCCTCAGGTGAATTTGTGGAATTCGAACCTCTCATTTGAACTGTAATACTATTCTACCTCATGGCATTCTGTAGTGTATTGTATCAATCTTTGGAGCAAGTAATGCATGTCTGTGGATGATTCTCAACCCTCTCTGTGTTCATTTTTGCATCCTCCTGGTCTTTCACTGCAGGTTTTGTCATCTGTGCATGATCTTATATCACATTCAAATGGTCTGTGTTTACTGGCAAAATAGGTGTTCTTCATTCCTCGGTGCATCACCTCTATTAGCTTAGATTTATTTTATGCATCTTCTTACCTTGTCTCCTTGGTAGATTAGATTAGGTTTTGAGAAAACCCTCTGCATATTTCGTGTGCATCTGAACAGAGGAATAGGAACCAGCCTTCTCTGGAGAATCCTCTCTCATTTTTCAAGTCCCACACTTGGAGAAAGGATTCAATGTTATGCAATCACACTGGATGCCAAGTGATCAACCTAGAAACTTGATCTCGCATCTAGGGGGTGCTTTGTGATTTTGCACTAACAGGTGTCATCTTCATGTGTGTTTGGATAATCTTCTTGATCAAATGTTGAATAGTTGGCATTGATTGGGGTTGGAGTATGAGGCTCTATGTGAAATTTTGCAATAGGTTCGGACCTAATCATGGCCTTAGCTCCATACCTTGTCCTGAATAACTTTGTGTGACCAATCGGTAGATAGGCATCCTCTATCACCGACGCATCTTACAAAATAGTGACATTGGGGTATGCATGCAAAGTAAGGCTCAAATCTTTAATTACCCCAACTGCTATTACTCGATGTCCCATCTAATTACACCACCCCCTTAGATATGACTTCATATTGAAGGCCCAGATGATCAGCTATTTGCTTGGGCATCATAGAACTACTTGCCCCAGAATCAATCATACAATTATGTACTAGTTTATCCCCAATGATCAATGAAACATAGAATGGAGGGGGCTTCAAATTTTTACCTTGTTGTCCCCCATGATTCCCCTCAAGCTGAGTGGCATTTGTGAGTACCTTCTCTTACACATGAGCTAGCTGATTTGGGGTTGACCAATTCTTCATGGCAGCTTGTAGCAGGTCCCTTTGTCCTGGGATGGATAGTGACTCCCACATAGATATGTTCACATTGGTCTTCTTCATTTGTTCAATGATATTGAATGGGGATGAACCATCTCTTTGCTGCCCTTTAGTCTGCACATTATTTTCTTGTACATGGGCTACAACAGCTGGCATTTGAGCTGGTCTAGAAGGTGGCTTAGGCTGTCCTTGCACATTTGGAACTGTATTTTGCTTGCCAACACCTTGTGGAGTGATGGAAGGTTGTGAATCACTTGGTCTGATGACTACCCTTCACCAATATTCCTCTTCTTTGACTGTGTGTTAGCTGCTATATTCTGAGAAGGTGTTTGATTCACACCACAAAAATCTTCAGCCTGCCAATTGACAAGTGTAGTCTCATTTGGAGTTATATCTTGTTGAGATGTTCCTTGTTGTTGGTTTGTTTCTCCCCTTGCTTCACTCTCCACACTAGTTGTTGTCACCATCAAAGCTTGGTTCAAAGCACCATTGAAGCACATAGATTAGCTATGAGGTTCATTACATGGGAAACGCCATCATACTCTTGAGCTATATTATTTTGCATTGGAACTAAGGCTTTAGAGGTAGATGCAACATGGGGGTTATAGGGCTAAAATGGTCTATTGGCAGGAGGCCTTACTTGATTTTGATTTGCAGCTAGGTTGGGTGGCCTATTAGGCTGATATGGTTATCTATTAGGCTAAGTTTGAGGCTGATAAGAAGGCCTAAAACTTTGAGCTTGCTGTCTCTTGAGTGTAACTAGCTCATTGCCCAAATTTTGCAATTGTTTCATAACTTATTGAAGCTCATTTGAGGCACTAGAGGATGAAGTAGAAGTTTCATTTGAAATCTGATTTCTAGGAGTGGGAATAGGAGCTAAAGTAGGTGCTTGACTGGCACTTGGGCTTCCCAACTCTAGATATAGGGGCATAGGAGGCCTAGGTGCAAGTTTACCATCTTGGATCAAACAATTCTCAGCCCTAATGGTGATGCTATAAGCTGCAGGTAGAGTTATACCTCCCATGGATTGGATCAACATAGAAATGTCAGAATTTAAAGCCTTGAGAAAGTATAAGAAAGCACCTTGAGCTGTTGGCCTCACTGCCAATGGGATTCTATCCCACATTCTTTGAAATCTGAAATTGAAGTCTATTAGCTGCTCATTGGGAGCTCTCTTGATAGTTGTCAGTTGCTCCAATAGAGACAAGTTGTCCCCTTTCTCTCCAAATTGGTTATGGAGAGTTGTGCACAATTGGTTCCAATTGTGGATAGAGCCTGCCTCAAGGCTCTTGAACCATTGCAAGGCTTTCCCTTTGAATGAAGATGCCAACAATTTGATAGCAATATCCATCTCAACAATCTCATGGATTACACAAACATCGTAATGTCTTCACCAACAAAGTGGTATGATTTTCTCAATAAAATATGGAATGTTCTTCAATGTTGCAATTGGAACTAGGTTTTGTGGATTGAGAGCAAGTGGGCTGCTGCCAGTAAATTTGACATAAGGATTGGGTTGTGCCATTATGATTGGCCTAATAACACTTGTTGATTGGATGAAAGGTGTACTAGGTGGAGGATTTGATAAAGTTCTGTTTGGTGGAGATGGATACCTTTAAATCCTTCTTCCCCTTTCTCCTCTTTTTGGGGATAATTGCAGATGCTTACAAAATCCTTCTTCTCTGGTCCTTGACCTTGTTTGGATCCTTCTCATGAATCTTCAAGATTGGACTATTGAAACCAGTTGATTCTATCCTTTTGGAGTTGCTAGATGTGTAAATCAGGGCTCTTTAAAGTAAGAAATTTACAACAATTGCACATCAAATTTATTATAATGAAGATGAAGACCTCTAAGGTCCCATCGGGTGTACCAAAACTGTTAGTGAAAATCTATAGCACCCCAAAATGACCTTTAGATATGTAGTCTAGAATTGGTTCATTTAGTGTGATTGTAAAACATTGATTTTTCTCCAAGGTGTGGGACCTTGCAGAGGGGAGAAAAATCTCTAGATTGAAGTTGGTTCTTACTCCTTTGTTTAGGTGTATGCATGAATTTTCAAAGGGTCAATAATAATTTCTACTCTAAATTCCAAGGAGATAGGGTTGAATTTTGTTGAAATCGATCTCTGGATCGAAAGATATTCTCATTTAAAGATTTAGGGAAAAAATAGGGCAGAAATTTTGGGCACAAATTTTGACGAGCGAATTAGGGAATACTTGGCGGCAAAATTGGATTTTGAAAATGGGTCCATGGGGTCAAAATTTGATTTTTACATTTTTGGAAAATTTTCCAAAAAATCTCCGTGCCTCCACCACTTCGGCACATGTGTCACCTTCGGTTCATCGGTGGAATCGGCTGGCTCAACCTGCCCCTTTTTCCTTTGATTTCATTTTTAAAAATTTCCCCAAAACCCCTCGTGCCCCGCTGCTCCGTTACCATGTGTCGGCTCCTCATCACTCGACAACCCTTTGTAAATTTTTCTCCATCCTCTGCGTGGGCCTGTGGGCTAAATTTTGATTTTGGGCTTTTAGCCGAAGGGGAAAATTTCTCAAATCCTTTTGCCGCCCGCCGCTTGCCACCAACCGCACATGTGTTAGCTCCTCATTGCTCGGTAGGCCCTTGGCAGTAAAATTTTTCCCCTTTTGCACTTTTGACCAAAGTGCCAAAAACTTAAACTTTTCCCAAACATCTACCGCTCTGCCCCGCCACGTGGCACCTTCTCATTGGCTGCGGGCATGTCTAGGGAAATTTTCCCCAAAAAAAATTGCCAGGCTATAACTTGAAATTTACAAGGAGTTAGGAGGAAAATTTTACCTTTCTGGAAAGGTGAGAAAATTCTCTATCTGATGGAACCATTTTCAGAAATTTTGAGTCTCTAAAGTGTGCAAAAATTTCATTTTAAGTACCAGAAAAGGGAATGGAGGAGGAGTTAGCCAAAAATAAGCATGGGCTTATTTTGGATAATAAAGAAACCTTTCGAACCTCTTCAACTAAAAAAGGATTAGTTATCTTTTCATTAATTTCATCAGAAATAAACTTTGGGATGTGTTGTAGCATTTCTGAAATATCCTCCTCATTAGTGGGACCTTCCTCCTTGAGAAGGTTAGAATAAAAGTTAACCAATTCTACTGAAATGGCATCCTCAGAATTCAAATGCTTCCCGTCCATAGTTAAGAGCTCCTTAACCTTATCCATAATCTTGTGTTTGGTGGTGGTAGCATGAAAATTTTTGTGGTATGATCTTCTTATTGAAGCCAAAGAGCCCTAGATCTTTGTCGCCAATATATTTCCTCTTCAACAAGAGTATTATGAAAGTCACTTAGAAGTGACAATTCTTGTTGATGCAAATAAGTATTTATACTGTAATTTGATATCGGTCGAGATTTTGACTATCTTCAAGGAAAGTTGATGTTTCCTCTCTTATGTCCCCAAAGGTCTTGATTTTCCAAGTTTTTAGTTTTTGATGAAATTGAGTTTTTTGTGAATCTATACATAGTTGAGCCCTGTATTTCCACCTTCCACCAATCCTCAATGAGCTTATCTAGGTTATGATTCGTAAGCAAGCCAATTCAATTCTAAAAGGAGTATTATTATATTTTTGAAAATTTTCTACACTTAAAAGCAAGGGGCTATGATCGAAAGCAACCTTGGGGAGGGCCATCAAATAAAAGTCACTAAAGTGTGAGAGCCAATAACTCTATCCAACCAAATTTGAATATGATTGAAACCTAATATTCTATTTGACCATGTAAAGGATGCTCCATGAAGGTCAAAATCAAAGAACTCACCTTGTCTAATAAATATGGCAAGAGATTCTATATGCTATAGCTAATTTGGAGTGCTCCCTATTTTCAGAGGAAAAGAGAGGGGTGTTAAAATCCCCAATAATGAGCCAAGGTAAATGTTTGCAGCTGCTTCTGAATTCTAGAAGGTATTTCTAGATGTTATCCCTTTGAGATTCCAAATTTGGGGCATAGACATTTATAACAATCCATCCTAAACTGGATCCAATTTCTTGAAAGAAAATACCCAAAAAATGAGGAGTGTTGATGATACATTCCCCAAAAAGGACCATAGGATTCCAAAAAGTGCAAAGGCCTCCAGAGTTACCAGTTGAAGCATGAGAGGAAAAGGAGGTAGTGGGCCATATCCTAGGGAGGATATTATCCTCCTTAAGTTTAGTCTCTTGCAACATGATGATGTCTAGAGAATGTTTTAATCTAAAGTATTTGAGTACTCTTATTTTCTGGGGAGCATTAATCCCCCTAATGTTCCAAGAGAATCTTCATTTTTTGGGTTTGGGTTTCCCTCCACCCTCAATAGAGAGGGTACCTTGAGTTCCTTGTGTAATATTTTGAGCAATTTCCTATTGAAGATTGACCTATTTGGTGGGCTTGTACTCCTTTTTGTTGTTTCAAAGATCCCAATTTTTTTACAACTAGTTATGGTATTTCTAGGTGCGATACATTCTTTAATCACTAAAGATGAAGGAGATGGTAAATGTGATGTCTTCTAAATGGGAAATGGGTGTAAAGGAGGTAGGGATAGAAGATATTTAATCCTCAAAGGTTTTGGGGGGAAAAAGAGGGAGCTCAACATTAGGTGGAAGATTGGAGAGAGCACACAATGAGGGAGAAGAGGGAGGAGTAGGGTTATCTACCAGAGGATCATTAATGGGTTAAGTAGGGGTATCTCTGAGGAAGGGATCTCCCCTTCTTCCATAAGAGCAGTAAAGTGATTAGAGGTGCCTACCTCTTGTATAATTTTGGGAATATATTGTACTCTATTTTTCTTTCTAAAACCCTATACACTCTAACACATCACTCAGACAGATCTTAGCACTCACCCGAAGCACCCAAATGTACCAGGTCCCTCTTTGTTATATTCTTACCATGGATTTAACATGCATGTTCATAATAACCAAATCCCAAGGTTCATAATCCATTTTATCAATCATATTCATGAAATCAAAGTGGAAAAAAACATATAGATCACATAACAATTAGGATCAAATTCAACATATAATCACCAGTAATAGATACATCAATAAACAATATCCAACCATACCGATCCATTATATTATTCCATAAAAAAATATTTGAATACATCATAGTTACCATAAAAAAACTCATGCATACAAAATCATACCAACAACATAACTCTCTAATTATCCAAAGTGTGTATAAACCTGCAAATCAATACATATACAGATATATATATATATATATATATATATAGGGGTGGGGACTTGCTCTTCACTTCCCTTACACTTTCAAAATAGGATGCATGCTAATAATAGCCATGCGCCACTACAAAATCAACTAGGAAGCATGTAATCTTTTCCTAATAATAGATTATCTATAATTAACTCTAGTTCTAATCCTATTATTAGCTCCATGTGCATGTTCGAACTGTAAGTTCTTTCCTAAAAATAGACTCTTCTTGAATACCCAATCCTCCTTGCATGTTGCACACCTTAAGTTTATATTCATCCCACATACAAAAAAATTCACCAAGTCTTCTTTTGTGATCCTCGTGGGCATCTCCTTCCTTATCTTATGTGCACAAACCCTATTTTCAATTGCGTTCATCTCCCATGCGCTTATTCTATAGAATATTCATGTGCTCGTGTATCACTCTATACTTCAATGATTATACATTATTCCATGCCCAACATTACCCCACACTAGGTATGTTTTCCATCCTTAGCAACACTCTACTCGATCACACAATTAATAAAAAATAATGAAGTAATATATGTACAACTTGCGCCAAATAATGAAAGAATCCAAGTGCTATTATGTAAAAGGAGGGGGAATTCCTTATTCACTAATGCTTCCAATATTTTCCACCCCTCTAACTCACTACTTTCTTGAGTAAAGGCATCACCTATAATGGTAGGAACCTCTTCAAAAGTCAGATCCTCACCCTTATCCTTCAACATTTCAACCAGAGTCTCCAACTATTTTCTTACATCAGTTAGCGCATCCATCTTACGCATAACTTGTGGGTAAAGTCCCTTCATATTATTTTTAATTGAAACCCTCAATGAATAAATTGTCTCCAATTTCTTCTCAACTCATGCCAAGATTCTTTCTTCTTCCACCTTGTTTCCTTTATTTTTGGCCTAGAAATCTTTAAAATCTGCCTTTTCTTTTATAACTAGCGGTCCCATTACATGATTCCTATCTTCAAAATTGTCATAGAAAACTTATAACATGTGATATGCTTCCCTTATTGATTCAATCAATTCACTTTGTATTGTGTAATAGCAATTTCAATTTGTTCCTTTTCTTGTTGCTTTTGTCTTGCCAATACATATTCTGTAGATTTCAATGCAAGAGGTGGTTGTTGATTTGTGATTATGTGATTTAAATCCTCTAGACAATGGAAAGTGGTTTAATAATTAGTTGTAATTGGAGGGGCCACATGTAGGCACACTAGAAAGATCACATCAGCTGTGCATTCTTCCATTTTATAAGCCACATGCATCTTCCCTTTTTCCTTCCTTAACTCCTATTGTAATTCTATGCAATAATTTCTTCCTTTTCCTTTATCTTGCTTTCCATTTCTCTTATCTCTTTATTCTTCTCATCCAGGTCCTTCTGCATAACCCTTATTTGATTGTTCCTATCAAAAATTCTACTACCCACATCTACCGATAGTTTTTTGAGTGTGTTACATGCTTTCTCATATGTCAATTACTAGGAATCAAATATCAGATACATCTCACTAGATATTACTAACTCCTGAGTATCTAACAATGAATATGCATTCACCTCAAACTCTGGATCTTTGATATGTGACTCAAACGCCCAAGATAACATATTTCTTGTGTGTGAGAGTGAATTTTCCTTACTAAAAGTGACCAATAAAAGAGTTGATACAAAGGTATAGTGCTCTGATACCTGGCACGTAAAACCTTGTTCGGATATTCAATGTATTGCATTATAGGTCCCTATGGGATGTAACTTGGTCTCCTACTCTTTCCTCGAGTACCCTTAGGTAAACCTATAAAAAGGTTTGATTCTCTACCCATCATCCTTTCATGTCCTTCACTCGTTCCTTCCTATCCACTACATGCTACGTCATGCTCTACTAGGTGTTTTATAATCTCTGCAACCTCTTTTTCCACTCTTCTCTCTAGCTCAGGGTTGGGAGTACACCTAGCCTCATGCACTGTAGCTCATTCGGCTTCTCCTTTGTGATATGTGTACCACTGCACCGATACGTCCAATATTCACATCCATTACATGTGCATCCTCATATTATTTTCCATATACCTCTTCATCTGATTCCTCAACAGTATACACATGTGGGCTTAACTTCCTCACCTTCATCTTCTTCCTCTTCTTTCGACTCTCCGTATCCTCGAGTTTGAGTTACGTATTACCCTCTATTTCTTATTCATAGGAGATCTTCATCTTGTAAGCTATCTTCTCACATACGTGCTTGTAACTGCCTCCTTTTGCTATGATATCTTCCCTATGGGTGCACTTGAAACATGAGTTCTATCCTTACCTACCCCTTCACTTCCATTGATAGAAGGAGTCTCTTTTCACCCTCATTTATTTGGTTCAACCTTTTTCCATGTGAAGGGTTCTTTAGGGATACTAATATAAAACTCCATGAACACTCCATAAATAAATTGAGGACTTAGATAAATATATACTCTTACTGCTATTACCGAGGCCACTGGTAATGTAACTGGTTTAAACAAATGGATTCTCTTTGATACATACTTCTCCTCATAAGCGTGCTTCTTGGGGTAGACAAGTGTTTGAAGCATATAATGGTGCTCCTTATCCACTTTTCTTAGATCAAGTCTCAATTTACACTCCTCCTATTACCTATTCACAACACTCTTAAAGTACTCTACCATAAAGAAAACTAGAGTTTGCACCATGGAATTTTAAAATAATCAACCAATGTAAACCTCCTAATAATTTTTTTGATAACCGTGAACTTGGAAATTCAATCTAAAAATAGTAGAAACTAAGAAAGAATTCTCCACTCTACATAGAATGCATAACGCATCTGTTTAGACCATTTATCCACACACTCCTTGTATGTTGGAGTCATTAAATCATATGTATATTTAGAAAACCATTTTGCAGGGGAGGGATATTCTATAGGATATTCCCATATCTTGTCTTTTAGCCCATCAAGCACCCCAATATCAGAGAACACTATCACCAATAAGATGTTTCCAAACATAATCTTGTCACCATCACACACAACATCAATGATATCCTCGATATAAAGGAAGCAATATTATATATAGTTCCTTATGATATTTTCTTGCATACATGTAGCCATATTTTATTCACTTGTGTCCATCTTTCTTTCCCATTCAACTTTGTGAGCAAGTGTGCATCCATCCTTATGATAGGATCATTAAGCTTAACAATATCAAATGTGTGCCCTCCTTTCTTGTACTCAAACTCCACTACAATCTTCTTTACCTCAACATCATTGGATAAGTCATCATCAAAAGAGACCCCAATATTAATCAGGCTAGTATAATTTTCAATTAACTACATGGTAATGCACATCATTTTTCCTGTAAAATAGAAATAGTCCTTATGGATGCATGAAATCAACCATTGATTTAATATATTAGGCTTCTTAAATAATGAATGTTCATATAGCTGCAATAGTTTAACCTTCTCCAACAAACTCTTCCCTTTGTCATCATACACCGGCTTATCATCTAGGGTTCTTTCCTCCATCGGCTGAACAAGTTTTGTTGCCATGTTGTGTGTTATTACATTATTCTAATGGTTGTAATCACTCATGGCCATGCTCCTAACATGATATACCCACTCTTTTCCCATTAATACTCCATTTGGGTACTACATTTCTAAGTACCATTCTTCCTGGATGTCTATGGTAGGGGTCACTTTTTCTTTTCCTTGTCTTTCTTCTTCAGTGACACAGTCACTTCTTTCCTTGGTGCCATTTCAGTCATGTAACCTCAAAATTTCACCTTGTACCTTGATTTTTATTAGTATTCCAAGTATCTATCCACTCACCCTTAGTGAAAGGCTGTAGTACTTTAGTTCAAACCCTTCCTTCCATGCCATAATTCTCAAAATCCCAGTTAGAACAGTCTTGTTTCCTTCCAAATCCACACCATGTCATCAATCTGTAGGATTCCCTCTAATGGAAATCTCTCCTCACATAACCATGTCCTCCTTCACACTCTGGTTCAAGATTCTTCAACTCAACACCTAATTTTTCACCAAATTACTCAATTTTTCCCTAGGTCACACACAAGCACTCACAAATTCGATGTAAGGTAAGGTAAAAAAATGAAATTACCCCGAAAGTCTATTTATAGGTCTTCAAATTTTACCCACATTCATTGCTTGCCAAATACCACCGTACAAATGCATTTAATTAATATATTATTCTTTTACCTCCTTTTCCATAGTTTCCATTACACTTAACGCGCAAGTTCATCACACACTCTAGTTGTAACCTTTTGGCGCACAAACTACTCGAATGTAGACCTATTTTCACATGCTCTATGCACCGAAATACATTAACCTCTTTGCCTTATACCATGTAGATACCCATGCCGCTCCCTACCTCACATTACACTTCACACTTTTTCACCATACGTGGTTTTAGCTTTGAAATTATCTTTATTAACACCAACCTCCCTATATTTGAGCAACCAATATCAAAACCGACACGTGCGCTCCTATAATACTTATTCCTTTATAAACCATAACTCTCAATTTTTTCATGTGCACCTTTACTTATAATCCACCCCACACTAATTGTATGCATGATCATATATGCATAAAGTCACTTAGATATTAATCAACTACTTGTTCAAAACGTGCTTATTAGAACAAAAAACTGAAATGAATTGACAAAGCATAAAAATGATGAAAGGAAACACATATAAAGAAAATGCATTAAATGGAAATCTAATCTAATAGAAAATACTACCTTATTACAAACACCAAGAAGAATTATTTATAGTAGGGATTTAACCTAATCCCATTGAAGTAACTGGGTAAGAAAGTGCCATCCATCGCATGTAACTAGAGAAAATCCCGATTCCGATTATCTTTGTTACAATGAGAGGGTCCCAACTAATGAACTTTCATCTTTCTAGGGTGGTGCAAAAACTTAGAATCATACAAAAGAACCATTTTTCCAACCTCAAATGCCTTATTACAGATATATGTCCTGTCATGCCATGCTTTCTATCGTGCTTTTATATCTTTTGAATCCATCGAGTAATAACATGCCATTTATCCAATTTGCCTCAATTTTTTTATGTGCTCCTCAATGACTTATTCATCATCTAATCCACATACATGTATAATATGTAGGGATGAAATCATGAATTTGACAAGAAATAAAGCCTTCATGTGAAAAACCAATTGAAACATGGTTACCTTATTCAATCTTTTGTAGGTAGTTTTGTTAGGATAAAATATTAATTATGCATTATATGATCTATTATTTAATTAATTTTATTAATTAAATAATCATATGGTTATATTATAAACCATAATATAAATGTAAGTTGTTATATGGTTTTAAACCATACTTGTCTTTTTGTCTCACAGGGATAATTGTTACATTTATTTATGCTTCCCGGATGTATTATTGGAAGCAGTTGTAAGTATGGTTTTACCTGTGCAACATATTTGTTTGTCTGCACATTGCTGTCCAATATGTATAAATATTGCAGCACTCCATTGTAATGGTTAATCAATTTCACATTAATAAATTATACAGGCTTCCGTCCCTATTTGTGAAATTACATTTGGTACCAGAGCGAATTGAAGCTCCTGGCAAGGTTGGAGAAGGTTGCAGAAGAAGGAGAATTCATGGAGAAGAAATCTGCAACAAAAGGAGAGCCAGTGCTGCCTCCTGCAGCTTCCCAGAACCCCCTGCAAACCCACAACCTCTTGTTCAGTTCCAGGTGTTTGGAATGCAATTTTTTTTTGCACTGGTGCACTCAGCACCAGGCAAAATTTGTTGCAGGTATAAAGAATTAAATTTTTTTTTTTTTCCCCATTAGGGGTTTTGTCTCTAATTTAGAGAGGCTATTTAGTCTCTGCTACATTTTAGCAGACCACTGGATTTGGAGGTCTGTGCATATGTGGACCTGTATGTGTATGGATTTGTGAAGTCTGAATGAAGGAGATCTTGTTGTTTAAATTGGGGATCCAAGTTGCATTTGCAACTGTGTAACCGTGTTGTACCAAGTCACATCTGGTTGTGCAAGCAAAGTCTTGCATTGACAAGGACCGAGCTATGCTCATGGTGCATTGACTTCTAAGCAAGGTGAATCAAAGTTAGAGGAACAACTCTCCATCAAGCTGTGAAATTTTTCAATCCTGTACAGCAAAACGAGACCTCACATATAATCGGTGGAAGAATAACGTTGGGCGAGTCATGCTCTTTATGGGACGAGCGTGCTGGAGTGTTTATTGACTACCAAGTCATCCCCCAACGCATCCCCTGCGACCTGCAACTTGCATGCACAAACAATAGTAGAGTTAAAGCACTACAAAACAAAGTGCCTTGGTCTTCAAGCGAGCCTCCTCCCTCCAACACCGACCCTGCATAGGCCGTTAAACAATCTGCGACCTGCACAAAAGCTAGAGGAGATATCAAACAATCATACAAAGGCAAACAAAATAAGATATAAGGCGGCGGCCAAAGGAAAACCAAAAGAAAATGGAGATAAAAATGCCTCAGATCCATTTAAGGAGGTAACCCTAATCCGCACTCAACAACAAAGCCACGTGGGATTCATCTAGGTCGCATTTTCAAAGGTATGTCATTTTTTCATATACTTTAAATACAAGTTTGTTCATTCCTACATCAAGCGCCCTTAAGTGGCCAAGTTGGATAGAGGGAAAGCCTTAGAAGTGGGAGGTGCATGGTTCAAATCCCACCCCCAACTTCACATTTTGCATTTGGCGGATTTTTTTGGTGGAACTGCTAAATTTAGCATATTTTTTGAATTTAGTTATAACTAACTAAATTTAGCGGAGAAATCCCTAATTTAGGGTAAAAATTTTTTTCTCCCATTAGTCTGGTTTTTCATTTTGGACATTTTTGCAAAAAGGAGACCCATCTAAAAATTGCATTTTCAGCTATTTTTTTGCAATTTTTAGCATTTTGGGTTGTATTGGGCTCAGGAGGCCACCAGGACCCGCGAAACAGAAATTTTTGCCTGCCATTCAAATTGTCTAGTTTTTTGAATGTAAATTGTATACTGCTACATATTGTACTAATTTGCAGGTTGCCATAGTCAACTGCAAACTTTGTAACTGCTCAAAAACTGGTAGAATTGTAATAAAAAAAATAAAAAAATTGGTTCTGTAACACTCACGAGATCCTAGATCTCATTCGCAGCGTTCGGTATATACGGTGCCTCTGGGAAGCACTTACGGGTAAAGCCATCATGACTACTACTGCACTTAACGCCTAATATAGCTGCAACAACGTCATCTGGGCATCGTCCCTATAAATCGACGGGGAGTAATAAGGTCACAGTGCACACACTATGAACCATCCCATCCGTCTGTGAATGATTGCACGACATAAATCTAGACTGAGAAATTATCCAAGTATATAGCGAAGTTACGCGCGTATGAGGATATTTCTTTGAGCCGGTGTCAATAATCACATAGACCCCATCAGTACTATCTTGGTACCACGTATTGAATTCTTTCACGTACGTTAACGCCTCTTTCACGTACCACCGGGTATATAGAAAGGGCGAGCTTCTTCCATGTACCAATGGGTATATCGGAAGGGCACGTATATAGAAAGGTTTGGTATATCGGATTGATGGTATATAGATTGGGAGACCTAATACCTGGAGTGATAAGAGCCAAACCCTATCAGTGATCTCTGCAAAATGGGCACTAATGCCCCCAATTTTTTTCTTCCAGATTCACAATTGCTCAGAGGAAGCAACTATGCTGCATGAAAGACAAAAATAAAGACACAGCTTGAGTTTGAAGAAATCTGGCCTGTTGTGACTGGTACTCTAACCAGATCAACAACTGATACAACACAACAACGACAGTTTGATAGAGCAGATCAGAAAGCAAAACTCATCATCTTGTTTGGAGTGTCCAAAGATGTGCAAGCCCACATTTGAAATGCCACAACAGCAAAAGAAACATGGGATAAGCTGAGCACACTATATGAGGCCAAGAACAAGAATGTCATACTAAATTTGTAGAGTTAGTTACATACATTGAAGTTCAAAGCGAGAATGAGAAAATTGAAGCTTTCTTAAGAAGAGTTACGAGTTGAGGGCTTCACTTCTAGCCCTAGGAGAAGAGGTCAAAGATGAATCTCTCGTTCCCATTGTTCTGAGAGCTCTCCCTTCTTCTTACCACATTTTTGTCAGAACTCTAAACTTGTCAGATATGACAATTAGTTTTGATAAGCTGGTAAACCTACTGCAACAAGAGGAAGCAATGCACAATAAGGATGATGAAGAGGAGCAGGCACTGTCTTCACATCAAAAATGGAAAGGAAAAGGTAAAGGAAAACCTAAATCCTATCAGAAGTCCCAACATCAGAATCAGTATCATGGGGACAATCAACAGAAGAAGCAATGTCCAATTTGCAAAAGAGGACATGACTTAAAAGATTGTTGGTATAACACTTATAAGAAAGGTTCATCAAGCAACTCTGGACCACAACAACAACAATCTTACAAGGGACATTCTAACAACTATCACGGGCAGAAAAAGGGGAACTGGAAAAGAAGACCCCACCAGCAAGGTAATATTGCTGAGCAACAAGAACAATCAGACAATGAAGACTTCTTGTTCACTGCTCGATCAAGTGAACCATCCACATCATCTAGTGATGTCTGGTATGTTTATTCGGGAGCCACTCGACACATGACCAGCCAGAGACTGGTTCATTTCAATGAAGGACACGCCATCAAAAATATGTTTCGTTGGGAGATGATTCTTCATATATAGTTCGGGGATTGGAAACATTTCTCTACCCCTTGGTTCACGCAAATGTAGACTATCAGATGTCCTATATGTCCCTGGGTTGACAAAGAATCTTCTTTCAGTTAGTCAACTCCTAGATCACAACCTGAAAATTGACTTTGATAGACCAATCCAACAAGAAAACGTGTTTGATTCGAGATAAATCCAGAGGCTCAAAATAATTGCAAAAGCCTCAAATGTGGGACATATGTTTCAACTTGATTTCATTCACAAAAATGATCAAGCACTTGTGGCTAAAAACTCCACCTCGGCCAGTTGTGGCATCGGATATTTGGTCATGTAAGTTTCAAATATCTCGAAACACTTCACCGGTGTAATATGGTACATGGGCTACCATCTCTTCAGAAGGATACAGATAAGTGTCCTCACTGCTTAGTAGGAAAACAACACAGAGTTTCATTCCAGAGGAGTACATTCCAAGCTCATGGTAAACTTGACTTAGTTCATACCGATCTTTACGGTCCACTGCAGCCAAGTCATTTTGGGTTCTAGTACTTCATGCTTTGTGTTGATGACTATTCACGGAAAATGTGGATTTTTTGTCTTCACAAGAAAAGTGAAGCATTTGAAACCTTCAAAAAGTTCAAAGTAGTCAGTTGAGAAAGAAACTAGTCATCACATCAGAACTCTCCACTCAGATCGAGGGGGAATTCACCAATGATGAGTTCAGAGACTACCTACAAACTCATGGGATTCGTCGACAAATGCCTCCTCCTCACACACCACAGCAAAATGGTGTTGTTGAGAGAAGAAATCATACTATCATGGAAATGGTGTGATGCATGATCGATGATTCCAGGACTTGTAAAGACATTTTGGGCGTAAGATAGCAAAAAAATAGTGTATTTGTTGAGCAGAGCGCCTGACAACCTGCTCTTGATGGAATTACACCACAAGAAGCATGGTCAAAAAGGAAACCATCCATTACACACCTTAGAGTATTTGGATGCAAAGCAAGCATGCACATACCCAAACAGAACAGAAAGAAATTGGACATGAAGTCACAAAACTCATCTTCATTGGGTACAATGAAGAGACTCTTGGGTATAGATTGATGGATCCTAAGACCAAAAAAGTCTACACCAGCAGAGATGTTGAGTTTTTTGAGAAGAAGGAAGTAGAGACTCCTCCTTTGGACTCACATGATGTAGATTTTTCACTGTTGTAAAAATTGAAGCTAATGTTCCCTCAGAAGATGAAAGTGATAATGGGGATGATGGTGTTTATCATATAAAACCACAACCCATGTGAACAGTTCAGCGTATGCCTAAATGGTGTACAAGTACATTACGAGATGCAATATTGGATGCTCCACTAGATACATCCACCCCTGGACCACGGAATCGTAGTAAAGCAAGAGAAGAAGTTAACTTTTCTTTGATGAGTAGAGTTATTGAATCAGATGAGCCCTCTACAGTCCAGGAAGCCCTATAGTCAAAAGCTTGGAAAGATGCCATGGATTCTGAATATCAATCAGTGATGAAAAATAACACTTGGCAACTTGTTAATCTTCCACCAGGGAAGAAACCCATTGGATGCAGATGGATATTCAAAACTAAGTACAAAGTAGATGGGACAATGGAAAAGTACAAAGCAAGACTTGTAGCAAAGGGGTACACACAAAAAGAAGGCATTGACTATGAGGAGACATTTTCTCCCACAACTAAGATCAAAACGATCAGGATGATCTTTGCTCTGTTGCCGCTTTCGATTTGGATGGAAAGTTCACCAAATGGACGTAAAAGTGCCTTCCTAAATGGAGATTTACAAGAAGAAGTCTACATGACTCAACCTGAGGGATATGTTGTACTTGGTCAAGAAACAAAGGTATGAAGACTCAGGAAATCTCTGTATGGCCTCAAACAGGCACCCCGGGCATGGTACATCAAGATTGATGAGCATCTCGTACAACATGGATTTGTTAGAAATCCATACGATCCCAATATCTACCTCAAAAATCAAGGGGGAGATGGTGATTGTTTTTGTCTATGTCGATGATCTAGTCATCACTGGCAGTTTAGTGAGGATGATCGATGCAACAAAGAAAGATCTTAATCGATCATTCGACATGACCGATCTCGGGCTAATGCACTATTGTCTTGGATTAGAAGTATGGCAGAAAGAGAATCATATTTTTTTCTCAGATGAAATATACCAAGACTACGCTCGAGAAGTTTAGAATGATGGATTACACACCAATTGCTACACCTATGGAGAACAGATTACAGTTATCTCGTTCAGATCCATCTCCTGAGGTAAGTGCCACTCTTTATCGGCAGCTGATTGGGAGTCTCATTTACCTGACCTACACTAGACCAGATATCAGCTTTGCAATGAGCTATCTATCTAGGTTCATGCAAGAACCCAAAGTTTGTCATTGGAAAGTAGCAAAGTGCATTTTGAGATATCTCAAAGGATCAGTGGATCTTGGTCTAGAATACAAGAAGAATGAAAACTTCTTCTTGACTGGATATTCGGATTTAGATCATGAAGGTAACATTGATGATAGAAAATCCACTTCAGATTTGTATTCTTTATGGGATCTAAACCAATATCATGGGGAAGTAAGAAACAACACTTTGTTTCTCTCTCTTCCTGAGAAGCGTTTGTATCGTTCTGCGGGGAGAAGTCATCTGCGTGAAGTGATTTGGCTTCGTCGCATACTAGAAGGACTTGGAATACCACAGGACAAACCGACCACCATGTATGTTGACAATGAAGGTGTTCTCAAACTTGTTCACAATCCAGTTTTTCATGAGAGAACAAAGCACATTGAGGTTTAGGTTCATTTCATATGCGAACATGTGTTGAAGCAAAACATCCAGCTTCAATTTTGTCCAACTGCTAAACAATGAGTAGATATTTTCACAAAGTCACTTGCATGTGACAAGTTCAAGTTGTTCAGATATTTCCTCTCCTCATCTCTTTAGAAAATGCACAATTAAGGGGGAGAAAGCATAAAAAATGATGAAAGGAAACACATATAAAGAAAATGCATTAAATGGAAATCTAATCTAACTGGAAATACTACCTTATTACAAACACCAAGAAGAATTATTTATAGTAGGGATTTAACCTACTCCCATTAAAGTAACGGGCAAGAAAGTGCCATCCATCGCATGTAACTAGAAAAATCCTGATTCCAGTATCTTTGTTACAATAAAGGGTCCCAACTAATGAACTTTCATCTTTCTAGGGTGGTGCAAAAACTTAGAATCATACAGAAGAACCATTTTTCTAACATCAAATGCCTTATTCTAGATATGTCTATCATGCCATGCTTTCTATCGTGCTTTTTATATCTTTTGAATCCATTGAGTAATAACATGCCATTTATCCAGCTACCTCAATTGTTTTTATGAATGCTCCTCAACAACTTATTCATCATCTAATCCACATACATGTATAATATGTAGGGATGAAATCATGAATTTGACAAGAAAATAAAGCCTTCGTGCAAAAACCAATGAAACGAGGTTACCTTATTCAATCTTTTTGTAGGTAGTTTTATATGCCCAAAGTACAAATAATACTTTATCATCCCAGTTGTACATACCTAAATTTGGTTACATTCCCCTTAGCCCCTGATCAGATAACCAACTTAAACATGAACACCTAACCATGCCCCCCTTTCACCCCACATTAATAATTAATTTAATTAATTTAATTAAATTAAATACCCATCCTCACAATATCCATTATTTTATTACCTTAATTGACCTAATTTCCACCTCACCTAGACACCTCATCTAACCACCTCACCCTAGACCTATTCTTGGCATGTTTCCATAACTAACAACAAATAAGTTTTACTTTCCCAATGAGCTAATATTTGGTCTAACCCTAAAATCAATGCCTAAAATTTCTCTAACCACATTCCCACTCATTATAAAGGAAGCTTCTATTCTGATCTATAGTAACAAACCAACTTGGCCCAAGAAATTAGAAATATCTACCCATTTTAGTAAATGTAGGGAATCCCACCTTAATCGATTGGCTGAGTCATGGACCTAAACCCAAACACTTTGGTCAAAAAGTAAGGCCATTGCGGTTACCATTTATTCACCTTAGCAACCTTGTTTGAGATGTTGGCGCATTGAAGACCGAGAGAAGAACGAGATCGAGCTACATACAAGAAAAACTAACATCTTTCCATGTATCCAGGTATCTAGAACCATCATCGAGACAGATCTAGGAGCATTGCACCCATAGTAGCATTCCGGGAAGCATTGTCATGGCACCAAACACCATTCCTCTAATCAATCGTCACCTCCATCCATTCATCGAACCTAAATCATAGTAAGTATCTTGTTAACCATCATTCTTCTATTTTCACTATAGTAGGCTTTGTTACTTCTGTTATTAATTTCTACTTGAACTCTCACTTCCCCACCATTTATCTCCATACAGGTTTGATCATTCCTTTACCCACACCATAAAATATCCCATACCTAACTGTTAAACATCTCTGAGATTATTTCCAACACCTCCCTAGACTTACACCCACTCCTCACCATCCCCAAGTCAAGATCCTAGAAAAATCCCTAAACCATGAAATATTGAGTTATTGAAAATCTATAAGTGGCCTTGTTGGTTATTACTAAACCATTATAGGTCATACAAGACCGACATTTGTTAAAAGATATCTGTGTTTTATACCTTGCCCAAAAAAATCCAAACAACCTCCTACCAGTTGACCTAAAAACCCAGAATCGGACCTAACTAGACCCAAGTACCTTGTGATTTACCTCCTCCATTAGATACAACTATTTCCTAACCTGTTTTGATCAAATTTGCTTATTATACTTAAATGAAATACCTAAATCATATCAAATACAATAGGAATTTATTTATTTCTTGCATTAATTTGTTTTAAAAATTGGATTGACAACCATCTAGAGAGTATCACACTTCCGGAACTAGCATACTATAGGCAGTCCACTATCATATATCATTTAACTTCTTTTTGTGGTCTTGTTTTCTATTACAGGTAGTTCCTCCTAGCCAAAAGGAAGCTCTCACAATCGATATTGGATCAAGAATTCAAAATGCACACAACAACCATCAACCAACCCATTTAACAAGTATTCCTCCTATCCCATAACCTTATTTGTTTCATCATTCAAAAATGTAAAGAAAACAGTGAAACATTTTGGCACACCGGTGGGACCCATCAAGGGTTCTATTGCATTTTCTTCATTTCTAGGTGAAATTTGTGTGTTTGTTTCCATTTAAAAGGCTTACACAGTAATTTTCTTCCCTAGTAATCCTCTCTTCTTTCTAATTTCTCTAAAAAACATTTCTCTTGGTGCATTTAAAAGGAATCATTCTTCTTTCTTGATTTTTGCATTTAGTGAAAGAGCATACCCTCTCATATTCATCATTTGCTTCATCAAACATAATATTTTCAATTTGGGATTAAAATTGGTTGCATTACATTCTTATTTTCTGCATTTAGTTCATATTAAAATGAGGGCAAACTATAGGAGGGAAGTCATTCCCGGTGATGGTTGACACAAATAATCATAGAAAGCAGATTCTCTCTCTCTCTCTCTGTCTTACCAAACTTACACAAAATTGAAAGATACACATCTTTCTTAAACAATATCTTACCTGGGAACACCTATCAATGATCACACGATCAGATAGGAAGTTAATCCCTAGCTTGTTGGTTTGTCATGTCATTACCACGGAAGATGGCCCACCCTTGCCATAACATACATGAAACCTCTCCTTTTAGATATCCTTCTTCATAGGAATCCTTCCTCACCAATAAGCCTAATTAATGAGTTAGTCTTATAATTAGTATAAGATCAACACATTAAAAATCACTTATTAGGTACGTGTTTTTAGTGTTTGATTGACGTGCATTTTGAGGTGTGAGGATACGCTTCTCCATTTTTCTATTTTGTTGCCTTACACACTCCACAATCATAGTTGGAGTATTCTAACTTCTTTTGAGTGTGTCAAGACTTCATTGTATCATCAAAAAACCTCTGGGTTGGTTATTTATCTCACTAAAATTCATAACAATCCATTTTTCTACATCTTTCCAATTTTTCACTTGGTGAATCGCATCGATTCTTTGACTAAATTTATTTTTCTTAACTGGAATCAGTTTGTTGTTCTTTTGGGTTAAATTTCCTAAAAGAACCCTTATTTCATTTTATTTGTTGTCAGAGTTCCTATGAGTCTCTGTACTCTCTCTGCTTTGATAAACAATCATCATTCAACTTGTTCATCTGACCATCACCAATCTTTTCCTCATTTGATAAAATTGTTCCTGTCTCACAGTAACCAACCTCGGTTACCCCTTAACTAGCATCGGTCATCCTTAACCGGCATCGGTTCTCCTATATTGAACATCAACTGATATATTACCCAAATCTACCTATAGACACCTATTTTATTCATTCTTACTACCCCTATGTCATCTGTAGGATACATATATATACTCATTCACATAGTGTTGACTCATAATCAAGCTAACACTCTTACATTTCATGCAATTCGTCAATCAATCCCACCTAGTCCTTCACCACCCTTTTTCTTGTCACCCATGGATCTAACCTTACCTACCACCATTTCTGTAGGTGACGATGAATTCACATGTCTCCTTGATTAGAATCCTGCATCCTTGCAATTATACCTTTCCCACTCTTCCACCTAAGACTCCTCAGAGTTAGTTGATATATGGCATGCCCATATCCATCTCTCATGTCCTTATTCCCACTCTGAATCAGCCCCTAATAATGTGACGTTACCTTCACCTACTTCACCCCTAGTGGTTTCACCTAGGACTGTACCCTCCATAACCACAATGTCTATAGTATCACTCGCACCTGTAGTATCTTTTGTCCCCTCATCAACCACCTGAGACCATAACCCCATCTGCACCCATTATCTCACAAATACCCATTACAACACAATTGCCTATGGTGTTGGTGACCCCTACTCCATTCCAAAATCTTTTCCTCTCCATCTCACAAACACTGCCCTAATTACTACTAGAGTCACTACGACCATCCCACCTACATACACATACTATCAACAACCCCCTATCTCATATGTCACCCATTCTAGATACATACCCTCTATATCGGTCCCCTATTCTCAACCTCCCTATTCAACATCACCATACAATGGAATGCCACCCACGTCATAAGTTCAATACCAACCCCCTTATGCCACAGGAGGAACCCTTCCACCACAACCTACCAATGACCTCATCAAATCAATGATGGAAAGGATGTAGAAACTGGAAGCATTAGTTTTAGGCTCACACAATTCTCTCACCTATGATGAAATTTGTAATGAGAACATTCAACTATCCATCCCTATTCACCCATACCCTGTACATTAGGAAATGCCAAAATTCAACTGTTTCAATAGTAAAGAAGACTCGCAATGATTTGTGTCCTTTCAAACATGGGTGTTACTCGATTGCTCATGATGACACTTTACTCCTACATACCTTCCCAATGTCCCACGATAGGACCTGCGCATTGGACTGGTATAGTAAGCTACCAAGACACTCCATATACTCATTTAATCAAGTAGCCCAAGCGTTCTTAGATCACTTATCTATCAACTTTTAAAGAAATTTACCATGACCGATCTTTATTCCACACGCACAAGATAACGATGATTCTATCATTGACTTTGTCACTCATCACAGTGCAACCTAATTAACCAGATCACATTTCAATAATTGTTTTCAATTTTTACCCTCCTGGACAAAAATTTGACAATACCCTATAAGCCATTTTTTTAGTTGTTGCAGGCATAAAAATGATCAAACTAATAAATCATGTCTCAAGGGGTCATATTGTGTTTTGCTACCTTTCGAGTTAGCTAAAGGAGCCCTAGAAGGTCAAAAATGAGGATAAGGCCATTTAATGACAAGCTCGGTAGTGAAGGAAAATCAAGGCTCGATAGACTTGATGCAAAGAAAACTCGGAACCGCAAGTGGAGGGGCTCGGTTAAACAACGCATTGACTTAACTCATGTGCACAAAGAAAAATAGGTCAAGGGCTCGAGCTCGTGAAGAAGTGTGGAGGTATATGGTGGATTTAGAGCAAGGTAAAACTATTTTGCATCATTTTGAATGAAAAACAAGCTCGAGTCAAGATAATACCAATATCAGGGAGAAATGAAAATCTCACCGAGCCCGTGAGCTGAGAGTGATGGAGCTTGGAAGAGAACTCGATGGTTTAAGGAACTCAGTGTGGAGCTTAGAAGAGATGATTTGGGTGCGAGTTGCATGGATTAGAAGGTAAAGAGCTTAGGTTTAATACATGCGAGTGACATCTTCACATGAGTTAAGTCAATTGGGATTAGAATGACAAGCTCAACATAATGCAAAGGAGAATGACAGTCAGTGTAACTCATAATGGTCACAAGGTTGGAAGATCTCATCTCGGTGGTCGAGCCATGATCAAGATAGGGACAAAGGTGCATTGGTTCAAACTCAACATTGGCACGAGATGAGATTTCTCTGACTTATAATCAGGTGATTATGGGATGACATGGGTTTGGAAGACTGAGTTTAAAAACAACTCATTAGGTCGAGCCAAAGGAAAATTGAGTTGATTAGATGAATTTGACATAGAAGCCTACATCATGGACAACATTGCAATGAGAGCACCGATGAATCTGATTTCAGAGATCTTTGCAGAGAGGACAAAGAGGGCTGAGTTGCATTTCCTTCGGAACTATCTTTCGTGGTCAAGATTTTAGATTTTTGTTTGAGAAAATCCATTTCAAATTTTAGAGTTTTTTGGGCTAAAGATGTTGAATAGGTTAGATATCTACGAAACCCAAAATACCGAAACTTCAAAATTTAGAGTTTGACATTTCGGGGTTCAGATATTTTAGGGGTCAAGAGTTCTACGTAGGCAAGAAATTCTCTCGAAGTCCAATGTACTACTGTCAAACAGTCCGAGTCACGTCTTGGTGAGAGAGATTAGGTCGGGTGTCGAGCTGGTCGAAAGCAGTGGCATTGGTCGAGGAAGGAATTCAGCCATGTAAATTATGGAGTTTGATCACTCGATTAAGAAAGCCCACACTTCTAGGTGGGCTTGTTATATGCTCGCCATGAGTTAGGAAGTGAACTTGACATGGTTTTAGTACTTGTGTGTGTGCTCGAGAGGTGGGCTCTGCATGATTTACAAAGAAGCAAAATGGATGCAAGGAGTTGGCTCGATAGTCATTAAGTCGAGAGCTCATGACCAAATAATGAGATAAAATCGATGGACGTAGAACTAGGATAAACACACACACACACCATGGGTATATGCTAAGATTTCACTGCCGAGCCAAACCAAACCATGTGGGAAGAAGGCTCCGATATAAGCTCTCCAAGCTCTCCTAAGTTAAGTTTAAAAATAGGGGATATAGTTATAACTCACCCACTATTAGTTACAACGTCAAGACCACCATCACCAAACCGCATGGAAAGAGCTAGTAAGGCTAAGCTATGTAAGCGAGAGCTCATAGTCAAGCTATGAGATGAGTTTCTCAACAAGAAGCTTGCATGGACTCGTGGAGTCATAATCGAGGGTAGAACAAAATTTGAAACTAGGTTGAGCTAGTCTTGAGGAACTCAAGTTCGGTTGACAAGCTCGATGCGGTAGTAATGATAGGTGAGTAAGAGCTTGGTCACTTCAGCAAGGTGCTCGAGTTTGGGGTGATCATGATAGATGGACCTCATCGGTTGGAGTTGATGTGTTGGAGCTTGGTGTGGTAGTGGATGTTAGAGGTATCTTGGTGAGATTTGGAGCTCGATCCAATCACATGATGGAGGGGATTGATACGGGTAGCTTAGTTCAAGCTCACCAAGACAACAATGATGAAATCGATTCCCATATGGAGGTGAAAGTAGAGATAGCACTTAGCTGAGCCAATACCGAGATTGGCAAGACAGAGATGGGAATCCAAAGCAACTCGGTGGCAAGTTCGGAAGGTGTGATTAACTATCGGTTCATAGCTCGAGGTTGAAGGTTTCTAGATCCACACGAGAAGATAGTTTGAGAGCATGTTTAGGAGAGATTGGAAATGATAAAGGTGATTCGAGTGCCGAGTTTCTCGATGTTTCCTATAAATCGTATTCGAAAGAAGACTAGGTGAGAAATTTCTCTTTTTAGTCGAGTCGGGGATCACCTTTTTAGAGTTTGAGAATCATTTTTAGCTAGAGATAGGTTAGACCGAGCTCGTAGATGAGGATCATCTCAGAGGTCTAAAGATTGAAAGAGAGCTTATTATATCGGCTTGGCATTGTTGATGTGTAAACATGCAAGTTAAGCCAATGTCTCATGTTGTATGGTTGAGTAAGGTGGGCTCGACAAGTTTGATAGGTAGATGAGCCCATGGAGAGAATGGAGCTTGGTCATTGGGTCTCGCTAAGAGCTTGTTTTGTGAGCTCATCATGGCAATTACATAGCTCGGTTGATGTGCTCAACTTGGATCTTGTAATGATGGAAGAGCTTGGACTCGACTCGGTGAGCTGGGCCATTTTTGGCTAGAACAGACTAGTCAATGGGAAGTTATAATTAATTTTTAATTAAATTAATATTTTTATTTAAATATTTTAAATAATAATATTTATTATTATTATTTAAATATTTTATTTAAATATTATTTTAATTAATTATGAGGACTATGTCAACAAACATTAATTGCACATGATGGAGCCTTTTCAGGTGGTTCAACCGAATGTGATAAATGATACATCATGTACCTTCCATTTAGGAAGGGAATTTATGATCCTCTCTCCTCTCTCTCTCAACTTCTTCTATAAGTGTAAATTGGGAATTCATTCAAAGGGTTCAAACAAGTGGATTCCAATAGGTCACACAAGCTGGAGTATTAGACACCTTCTAAGCTTCCCTTATTTTCACAATCTGTGAATTTGCAGGCTCTCAAGCCTTTCTTCTCGAAATGTAATGGCAGCTTATCCCCTTTTCACTTAATGTAATGATACACTGTGTAAGTTATTAAAATAATGAGAATTGTGTTTTGTGATCAAATGAATGTCCTTCCATGATTATGTTACTTCTATTTTCCTCTCTCATGTTTTCAGGTGCATAGTGCAAGTCTTGGTTTCCACTGCAGGTTCAGGAAGTATGTGCTTATCAAGTGGTGAAATATTACATGCAGATTAAGTTTTGGTGCTTGTTCACCTTTCTCAAGTTCATCCTTTTTCACTAGGATACTGGTAGTTATTTTTTTAGTTGAGTTTAATGGAGGAACACCCGCCTTTTTTTGTGGTATCTTATGCTTTAGTTGTGATAGGTGGAGGTGATTAGTGATGCAAGCATCCTTCCCACATTAACCCTTCTAGATGTTAAACATCCCTTAATTCGAGTGCATCACCACTTCTAGTTTAGGTTTCATTTCCTTACAGATCTCTTTCCCTAATCCCATGAAATGTTATCATAGGACTAGCTAGCCATATTTCTTACATAAGAAGTAGTTTTGTGTTTAGTTTAGGAACAGGAAGCCAGCCTTCTCCGGAGGTTCACCTCGAGCCCAAGTCCCATAACTTGAGAGGTGATCTTGTGTGTCCCAATCACACCAGAATGACGTGACTCATTTCATGCCATTCGGGGGCTATAGTGATTTAGAGACAACAATAAACTCAAATTGAACTCATAGATTTATTTACTCGTGCTTGTGCAAGACACATCTCACAAACCTTGTAGGTGTAGACCTTTTGCACCTTTTACAAGGCATTCACCATGACACAGAAATTGGAAATCTGTGCTATCAAAGAGAAGAAAATTCAACTTCATAACAAGAACATAGCGTTCAAATAAATCGATGCTTCTTTACCTTTGAAACCCCAAAACAACTTTTCAAAACCCAAAGGATCTACCAACGCCTTAGTTTTCAAGGCTGGTCCCCCTCATCAATCAAACCTAGGCAAACCTCCTTCTAATCTCTCTCCCATCCAAGCTTTCCAGTTCAGACGAGAGCAACAAAAGTACACTTTGATAGGGGAATCTTATTCTTCTGTTTTGGAAAATCTTGTTAAGGTTGGTGCCATCACCCTTCCACCTATAAAACCACAAAATGATTTTGAACCTGAGTGCCCCATTCCCAAGTGGTATAAGGAACATGACTTTTACAACTATCATTGTGTCAATGGTCATAGTGACAATAACTACATCACCTTCAAGAATATCGGTCAAGAAATGTTAGAGAATGGAGATCCGGTCTGGAAAGCTTGAATGCACTTGCAAACCAAAACCTACACATCTTCAAGAAGCCATTCCCTAATCATGCCCTATCTTCCAACCAAGCTAGTAACACTTCAAAAAGTTATTGCAATGTTTGTGAGGTCCATGCTATTTTCGATGACATACCAGTTGCTTCCTAATTTCCACATGTTCCTTCCATAGATGAAATCTTAGCTTGAGCTCCACTACCTACACAAGAACCAATTTCATATACTCCTTCACCCACATGGGAACCCCCTTTATTTTCTCCATCACCCGTAGAAGAGCCTATAATTAACATGCCACCTTTTATCCCTCAAATTTTCGAGCAATTGTTAGTAGCACCTCTCCTACTCATAGAAGATGCATGTCCACCACCTACACCATCACAAGGAGATTCCACCTCGTTTGGCCCATCCTCTCCACTACCCATGGAGGATCCTATAGAAGTACCATTACCTTTAGATGACCATTCACCATTGGACCTTCAAGATCCCACTAATTTACTTTCATCTCTCTTACCCACAGAGTCCGGGGCTAGCCATTTCCTTGTGTCTCAAACACATTTTATGGGAATTGCAACTTGATCCATGTAGACCCCACTTACAACAACACCATTTTCATGATTTTCGATCTCTGGACTATGTCGATAGAGCCTTACTTTGGGGATGCCTTCTACTTCTTATTTCAACACAAATGCAACTATCACTCACTGGCACCTCCACTATCTATCCAAAAGTGTTTCGAGTGAACAAAAAAAACACAACCATGAATATTGCAACACCTTCCACATCACCACCCATGTCCTAACTCACACCTCTTCCCATAACCCAACATACATCTACACCCAAACACCTACCCATGCCTATATCATCTCCCTTACCTAAACCTATCACTACCTTAGGGTCATACCGACAGCTAGCCTTACTCACCCATCAATCAAATTAGATTTAGCCACATATTCCAAAACTAACAAAAACTTCCCTAGCCCCTAAAAATAAGATCCAATCTCTTAGAACTCATACACCAACCTTTCCTACCACACTCTTATCACCTTCACCCCTTCCGTCCATCCTAGGACCTCACCCCTCGACCCTACCCAAGAAATCCCCATCCACCCATAAACTAAGAGCACAACAACCCATTTCCCCATAAAAACCTCTAATATACCAAAGTGACCCACACAAATTCTGTCCTCACCGTAACCTTCTTACAACCAATACCTCTACTACCGTCCATAACTTCTTCACCACTCATGACACTTTCTTCTCTTTCACACACACCTCCCGCACAACCTACACCACCTACCTCCATAAAGCACCTCGATTACCCCTATGGGTAACCCATCCTCTTCCAACCATCGATTTTCCCTCCACATCTCATACACCCATGTCATCATTTCCCAAAAAGATGCAACCTAAAGCTAAAAATCCTCTACCCTCTAATAAGGTAGTTAAACCAACCAAACCTTCCACCGCTAGCTCTTCTACCATGCCCATACCCAAGCAGATGCAACCAAGACCTAAGACCACTTCGCATACCAAACTAGTAAACCAACCCCCCCTCCTATAAAGCCTCTTCCTCCACAATCAGTTGTACCTACACCCAAACCCACATTCACCTCCCATTGTGATCCACTAGCAGGATCTTACGCCAAAATCTTAACTAGTCTCCTTAAAACTTTTGTCATCACATTACCACCTCTTAGACCTTACGACCCACTAAAAAAAAAAAAAAACCAAAGGGTTTGTGAAACCAAAATTTACACCTACCATCATGTGTTAGGAAATGATGTAGAGAACTGTAAGGCTTTAAAACCCACTCTTGTCCAATTATGTCCTCTTGAATAAAATTTTGATAACGACAATCTTCTTAATGAGGACCCCATTTCACCTTCACCAATTTCCACAGATCTTCTCCCATTACCTACTCAACGATCAAAATCTCCACCCCACAACTTTTTGATCCACCCCGAGATTCAAGATTAATATGGTTCGTATCAGAGAGTTGGCCAAACCACCTCTAATATGCCAATGCACCCTACTCATTTCACAAGTATCATATCCCCACTAGGGTTTTGTCCTCATACCGCTATACCTTCCATGACACACCCTCTTCATCCACCTCTCCTTATATTAAGATGGTCAACATTTCCACCCATGCTCAAAAAGAGAAGGGAAAGGAAAAAGCAACTGGACCATTAGCCAACCCTGTACCCAACATACCATCTCGCACTCCATACCAAAAATCACCATTTGAGGTCTTGCATATCCTTTTTCTAATGGGGTCACACATTGCATAATGCTAAAACAACTACACCAATCCCCCTCAAAATGTCTTTATATGACCTCGTCCAAACCTAGAGTCACATTGTCAAGCCCTCATGGAGGTCCTTCAATCTATTAAAGTCTTACCAAATGAACCCACACCCATATCCTCCATCGTTACCCCTCACCATGTAGCCTCTCTCACTAGATCATCACCTTCCTCTACACCTAAACCTACTGACCAAGTGGCCACCCTCAACTTTTTAGATGAAGAGAATTGCTCCTTTCCACTCGATGACCCCAACCCCACTTGTTTTCATCTCTATCTTTATTAATAATATATGCATACAACATGTTATGATCGATGGTGGTGCTATCATTAACATCATCTCCTCCCATGCATATGACCAAATGCGGATACCTGCCAATTACATGTATGGTAACCTGGTTATGCTATGCTCCTTCAATGATGCCATGACCTCTACCCTAGGTAATGTTTTTCTCCATGTCGCGTGGATCCCCGTACTATCCAGAACTTTTATATGTCCTAAAAGGGGATTTCAAGATAAATTGCTACTCGAGAGGACCCTAGATCCATGCCATGGGTTGTGTCCCTTCAACTTTACATTGCTGCCTCAAATTTGAACATGAGGGACATAATTACACCATCCATGCCAACCCATCACCTTTCAATACCTATAACATGTTATATCAGTCCAATGACGTGCTTGTACTAGTCAAGGAATTTTCCACTATCACTACTTCACCTTCACCCACAAGCCCATCCACAAAAACTACCACTACCTCTGCTGCATCTAACCTTATTATCCCACTACATTTGTAGCCTATATGTTGACGCACCTATTTCACCATCATCTAGCAAGGAATTTATCCTCGCTACCCACATACCCACTACTGATCTGTTAGAAGGTGTTTTTCAACTCCTCACTCTGGGGAACACCGCCTATACATTATTGACACCTTCCTCACCCCAAAAGAGTATGGGAATCTACGTCAACACCTCAGCTACGAAATCTGCATTGGTGATGTTTTTCCTTATGGCCCTCCCCACCTTCACACCAATCTAACGTATGGGGGACTTGATATTGTCACCTATAAACCCGAACTTCCATCCCAAGCCCAACTATTTTTTTCTGACCTACACTCTCTCACTAACCATCACTGCACTCACACTTTCCTCCATTAGTGCGTGTGGAAAGGATTTGACTTCATATTTTATGAACAAGGCCACCATACTGTCATTTCCTATACCTCTCGTAAACACAATGACCATAGTGGCATTGGTTTTGACACTTCACCCTCCAAGAAGGTTCACATCGACCTTATCTAGGATGGGAAATCTTCCCCATCTCATTCACCCACATTACCATCTTCACCCACGGAGTCCATAGATCCCGAATCTATTCCTCCTAATTTTTTTTTTTGTAAACACCATTTCCCTGGGACCATTGACCTATCAATGTGATGGCGAGGCTCCCTCTTCTCTCCCATTCCTATATCCTGACATGATTAATGATGATACGCCTTCTATTAACGTAGTTCAATGTCAGGACAATGAGTCCATCCACACCTACCTTGGTGTGGAAGACTCTTCTATTCATCAGTCATTACCCTCTAAGACATAAACCATGTTAAACAAATTGACCTTTAAAATCAACATTGACATTCAAGATGACCCACACATTCTAAAGATCATCCAATCCTTAGACGCTACTAAATAAGAATCCTTAACCTCTTTCCTTCGGGACCATAGCAATGCTTTTGCCTTGTCCTATACCGATATTCCCAGTATCAACCCAAAAATCATGGTCCACAATATCATAACCATTCCTGATGCCAAACCCATCAAAAAAAGTTGTGGAAAATGCTTCCTCGCATTGCTCTTCGGTCAAGGAAGAGATTCAACACCTCTCAATTTCCTTCGTCCTACCCATTGACTATCGCCAATGGATTTATAACATTTTCTTGTCACAAAGGCAATTGAGGGACTCCACATCTACATGGACTTCGTGACCTCAACCTAGCTTGTCCTAAAGACAACTTTCCCCTACCAGGAATTGACCAACTAGTTGATCTCATTATTGGCCATGAAATGCTATTACTCATGGATGGTTTCTCAGGTTACAATCAAATATTACTAGCTCCAGAAGATCAACACAAGACTACCTTCATCACCCCTTGGGGGACCTTCTGCTATCGAGTCATGCCTTTTAGCCTTAAAAAAACTGGCACTACATACCAACGTGCCATGATTTACATCTTCCATGACATCATGGATCACATATTGGAAGATTATGTGGATCATCTCGCTTACCAAATCCAAACAAAACTAAACACTTGCCCATCCTTAAAGTAATATTTGATCACCTCATCAAGTATTGTGTTCATCTTCAACCAAAGAAGTGCATCTTTACGATACTTTCGGAATACTCCGGGTTTCATCGTTTCTTTGCATGGCATAGAAGTCGATCCTTCTAAAGTCAAGGATATTTTAAAAATGCCTCATCCCACTAATCTCCATCAACTTTAAAGCCTACAAGGTAAGCTACAATCCATTCATCATTTTATCTTGTAGATTTCTAACCGTTGTCAATCATTTCATCTTCTTCTCAAGAAAGATTTTTCATTCAAATGGGATGATGAATGCCATAAAACCTTTGAGGCCTTAAAACAATACCTTCTTCAAGATGACCAACCTGTTTTACATATATATTTCCACCACTCACCATTCTTTAGGTGCCATGCTTACTCATCGCGATGACCAACACCGAGAGCAAGCAGGTTTATTACATAATCCATACCCTTCTTGACTACGAAACTAGATATACCCACACCGAAAAACTCTACCTAGCCTTAGTTTTCATCACCGCAAAACTCCGCCATTACCTTCTCAACCACAAAACCTTCATAATTACTAATACTGACCCATAACACTATATGTATGCCAAACTAGATCAACATCAACATGTCACACGTTGGCTTATGCTTCTAGTCGACCTTGACCTGGAATTCATTCATCAAAAGTCCATTAAGGGCTAGGCTATTGCTGACCAACTGGCCGACACACATATTTCCAGGGGATCAACCATCTAACTTTGACTTCAAAGATGAGTCTATAGCTACCCTTTCCTTGGATGAACCCACTTACCAAATGACACTCTTCTTTGATGGCTCCAAGTGTCAGCGTGGGGGTGGGGATGTTGTTATCCTCATTCCTCTTGAAGGTGAACCTATGCCTTTGTCTTTAAAACTTGATTTTGATTATACTAACAATATTGTAGAATATGAAACACTCGTATTGGGTCTCTAGGCCACTTTTGCCTTAGATGTTAAGACAATAAATATATTTGGTGATTTTCATTTGGTCATAAACCAAGTCAATGGTATATACCCGTGTCGTAATGAGATCCTTCAAAAGTATAAGCATCATGTAGATATTCTTTTGACCACCTTTGACTGTTACAAACTTCAAACCACCACACATTCTACTAATAAATTTGTGGATACCATGGCCTGCTTGGCTTCTCGATATTATCTTCACCCATTGAATCTAAAATATTTGTCACCATACAAAGGCTATAATCACCATCTTATTTACTTCATGAAGTTTACTCTATCGGAACCATTGTCCCCGACCCACGTGAGATTTGGTATAAGAAATATGAAGACTATCTTTCCTTTCAATTTTTCCACTGATCTCACGTGTAATGGAAAATGATCCTTTCTTAAAAGTGTCTCCCATTATGTCCTCATGGGTTGTCTCCTTTACAAGCAAAACTTTGAAAACATTCTCTTATGATGCCTTACATGTTCTGAAATTCCCTACACCATTAAGGAAGTACACAATGGAATTTGTTGAGGTCACTTTAGTGTTTTAGCTATCACAAAACACATCCTTTTCCTAGGCTATTATTAGCCAAACCTAAACCATGACTGTTGTGATTATATCAAACATTGCATGAAATTCCTACAACATGCTAATCTCCATCAAACACCTAGTCACGCCTTACAGGTTACACAAGACATTTTACCTTTCTTTCAATGGGGTTTGGATCTTATCGGTGATATCAACCCCCATTATTCACAACGCCACCAACGGATCATAACCGCTACCAAATATTACAATAAAAGGGTAGAATCCATTCCCCTCATTTCTACAAAAGATGAGAAGATATGTGAATTCATCAACCATCACATTATTTATTGTTTTGGTGCTCCTCATCGCCTTATCACTGATAATAGAAAACAATTCATAAAAAAAACCCTACGTAAACTATGTGATGATTTTGACATCTAACTCAGTTTCTCATCACCTTATTACCCACAAACCAATGGTCAAGCCAAATCAACCAATAAAACCTTGAACAAAATTCTTATGAAGGTAGTCAATGATACTGGGAAATATTGGCATATGCACATCCCTTTCACTTTGTGGTATTATTGTATTAGTATTCATACTTTGATAGCTGCCACACCCTTTTCTCGGTCTATCAGTATCGAGGCTGTCTTACCTCTCGAAGTCTAGATTCCATCTCCCTGCATCTCACTACAAGACATGCTCAACAATGATGAATTTTGCCAAGATCATTTAGCACAACTTGAGATATTAGATGAATGTTGTCGCAATGCTCTTGACCATCTCCAAATTTACCAAAAGTGTATCAAATGTGCATATGATAAATGCATTAATGAATGAACCTTCCGTGTCGATGACCTTTTATTGAAAGAAAATAAACATGTATCTAAGGAAGAGAAAAATAAACGGGTAAATTTTTTCTCCTAATTGGCTTGGACCCTATATCATTATCCATGCCTATGGATTAGGTGCTTATCATTTGTCTTCACTCATAGGTAAACCCGAACCTAGTCCCCTTAACGCCTTGCATCTTTGACCATTTTATTATTGATATCAAGCCCTATATCACTTTTTGTTAGTTTATCACTCATCCCTTGAGTGCTATTCACATTCCATATCACCCATTTTGAGGATCCACGACTAAACAAGAATCATGTGATTTCCCATCACCTTTCAGCCTTATCTTCAATATGAGTACCACGACTTTACTCATAGCATGATTCTCATGGATACTTTTCATCTTCTCCAGGATGGAATCCCATGGTCATTCATCACTCAAAACCACCCCCTTTTCTCTGTGTGCTAGGGTCTTGTCTTCTAAACAAGAACCTAATATTCCTCTATAGTCTTGTCCATGAATTAAATGTCTAAAAAAATGGGGATTTAACTCCTTGAGTCAAAATTCAACAAAATATGACTCCCTTAAAAGGGACATATCTTCACTCTAATTCCACCGCTATAAATAGAATGCTCCCTTGAAGGAAAACTATATTATATTTATTTCACAAATTTAATAAAAATATCCGAAGCTTTCAACATCGATCAACTTCACGAAGAACTCAAAGAGATAATATACTCATCCCATATAGACTTCCCGAATCGATTAGTCTATTAGGAACAAATGAACGAAGAAAAAGATAAAAAAAAATTCATGGACTTGCCTATTCTTGATCCTGGGTTACTTATTCCAAAAGACACACTATCTTACACTAAGTTACACTAAACCACCTATTCTCACCTCCTTGCCTTTTTAGCTTGATTCCCTTGTTACTCAAGGGACTTTCCGCAAATGTGAAATTTTGTGATTATGTAACTTTCTTCACCCTTAGAATGGTCCATTATGTAACACCTTTAGGGTCTTACATTCATAAGCCCCTCTTAGGTTTGGTTGACCCATTATGGTTCTTATTAATTAAGTGGCTCTTTTACCACATCTTTCCATTCACCTTCCGCATTTCTTATTGCTTGTCTTATTTAGGACTAGATCATTGACACTTATATTTAAAAACACTCAACCATGCCTACGACCTAAACTCAACCATGCCTATGACCTAAACTCAATCATGCCTATGACCTACATTCAACAATGCCTAACACTTGCCAAACCATTCTTCTACTTCATCATAATATTCCCTAGCTTATAGGAGAACTACATCAACCTGAGGTCCCTTTTTGTCAGGACTATCTAGGAAAAACTCCAAGGGCATGGGGCCCTTAGAGGTTAGCTCAACCACTCTCTACCCTGACCCATTCCCCCTTTTCCATTCCTATTCACATTCTACCCTAGTTAGTTTCCTTTCTATATCAATAAATAGAAATTAAACCAAACAAACACCAATTAACAAACATCACTATCAACCATTTTTCCACACATCATCATAACGTTCACCAATTTCCACAATTCACAAATATTTAGAAATTTCAAACATAACATGCATATCCATCATCATTTGTTTCCTTTGTTACCAATAATGTGGAACTTAAATCCAAACCAAAACTTGACTCCAACCATGCCTATGACCTGACTCGATCCATGCCTAAACCAACCTAACTCCATCATGCCTAAACTAACCTGACTCAATCCATGCCTATGACCTAACTCCATCAACACCTATGACCTGACTCCATCCATGCCTATGACCTAACTCCATCCATGCTTATGATGTGACTCCATCCATGTCTATGATCTAACTCTATCATTCCTAACTTACCTAGTTCCCATCACATGTACAACATCATCATCGAAAGTACATATACACATCATGCCATAAAAGTTATCATCACCACACACACACACACACACACACACACACACACACACACACACACACACACACATATATATAATCACATCTCTACATGTTTATTGAAATATCTCCAATATATAATGTCTCCAATACAAATGTCTCAAGATCATCGGCACACACTCCAAAGTATCATATACAAAAAATCATCAACATGTAGGCAGTCCATATCATACATAATCCTATACTATACTATCCAAAACAGTGATATCCATTAAATGACCCTTGGATCTCTCGAGTCGGTCTCTCCCGATTCCTCCACAAGTAATCTCCTATATACCCACAACTCCCTATACAACTGCACCAAGTATGTTGGTGCCCAAGAAAATTAGGTCCTCTCCTCCATCATGTCATGGAGGACCCCCATCAACACCCATGGGAATCTCCCACCCTCTGCATCTAGTAGTGTGAAGCAACATACTACCTCCATAATCAAAACTATTAGCCTCATCTCCTCTAGATGGGTTGCATACATCTCACCATAGCTCAGACTGGCACTATGGAACCTCATATCTACCATAACCTCACCAAAACATGTCAGCATCAACTCCTCGAAGGCCTCTAAGGAGATAGAATACACTGTTGTCCCACTATTGGTAGGTGCAAGATCCGATAGACATCCTTTAGGGTGACTATCAGCTCACCCATCGGAAAATGGAATGTGTTGGTCACTGCATCCCATCTATCAATGAGTATAACCATAAGGCTAGGCTCTCGTACTATATGCCTGTAACATCTCATGCCTATCAAGCCGACATTTTTCACATTCCTCCACTCATCGGTGGTGACACTCGATCGTACCAACAAAAATAAAGGAGGTACATGGTTCATCATCTGTAGCTGCTCTCTGGCCTACATTCACCACATTAAAAACATTATTCAACTTTCCTTTAACCAACATTTCCTCCACCCACACCTAACCCATACAAACTGAAACCCATCACACAACACCCTCACTCCTCACACCTACAACCCTCAATCCTATTACCTTACCCCTACAAACCTAAACCATTTTCCTACAAACCTAAACCCTCCAACATAAACCCTAAACCCAAAACCCCCACCTAAAACCCTTCAACCTAAACCCATAACCCTAACAAACCTACACCCTAAATTCTCTAACAAGTATTTGGTCACTCCTGATCGACACCGTTCCATGCTAAAATGGTATCGATTATTCAATCCTAATCGATATGTTAGTATATACAGACTAATGTTGGCCATACCTTGGATGGCATTGGTCATGTTATTGCACCCAAACCTAAACCCCTGATTTTCTTCCCCATTTCTCTCCCATTTCTCTTATAAACTTGCCCAAAATTTCCCCAAATCCCTCCCCAACCCTATGCAACCTAATTATGCCTTTTCCCACCCCTTCTCTCACCCATTTTAAGCACCAAATTTAAAATTCTCTACCCTACCCACACCCCCCTGACCCATATTCCTTCTACATTTCACAAAAATACATAGAAAAGCTTAGCTCTTACCTCATCTCTGTGTTTCCTCCGCGGTGGCATGTCTAGCCTTTGTCTTTGCTAGTGGTCCACCCAACCCCTCTCCTGCCTCTACCATGTAACACCTCTACCTCCAACCTCTCCACCAATCCACTCACTCTTCCTGATCTCATGGGCCCATCTACCTGACTCCTCTCCCCACCCGGATCTCTCCACCTCACCTTGGTATGGTCCCACGTACTTCTCTCATGACAAAACACAGCTCGTTCAGTGCTCTGTCATTTTCCAAAATTCAAAAGCATACAAATGAATCTATATAGGTCAAATTTTTATTTTTATACCCCAATTGACATGACCGACGTCGCTTAGGTCATGCCCTAGTAAACCAACATCGTTCATTACCTAACCGGCATTAGTTACCTACCATACCCCTTTTAGTACCTTTTGCCCATTTTTGACCCACCTTTACCCCACTTGCCACCTTCATGACCTTACCCATCCTTATTGCCACCTTCCTACCAGCCTACATTACCTCTCCCTGTCCTTAATTATGTTTAGGGACTTGTTATTTTACCCTTACCTCAGCCGAACCCATGCCATGACCTAACTACCTAGACTGGAACATTATTAGTGACTGTGAACTCATGTACTTGCTATACCTTGTGATATATTATTACTGCCTTGTTTGACCTAATGACATTACCTTGCCTATCGTCGTGTTGTTTATCCTGACCCAACCTTTGGTGTAGCGGAACATACCTAAACGTTCCTACACCTGACCTACGTTGTGTTTCCACACCATATCCTATGCCTTGGATACTAAAATCACTTTAACCTTGTTTGGATGAACGTATCGACCTTGGACGACTTAAAGTTTGCAAGCTCTTCAACCTAGAACTGTGTCCCAATTTATACCATGTGCATGTGTTTGACTATCACTACCTTGGACCCTATCCCATTTACTTGTTTACCTATTTTTACCTCTACCCTTTCCCACATTCGCCCACATCTATGCTCCTTTTCCCTACATCCACCTTTTATCAAACCACTCACCACTTTCGTATTCCACCTCACTAGTTCCTGGTTTGAGGGGGATCACCTTCACCCACACATGGGGCACCCACTTCTTATTTTTATCAACATCGCTTACCAATACAAGGTACATGACAAAAAGGGATAATTTAGACACCTAAATTTGGTTACATTCCCCTTAGCCCCTGATTGGATAACCAACTTAAACATCAGCACCTAACCATGGCCCCCTTTCACCCCACATTAATAATTAATTTAATTTTTTAATTAAATTAAATACCCATCCTCACAATATCCATTATTTTATTACCTTAATTGACCTAATTTCCACCTCACCTAGACACCTCATCTAGCCACCTCACCCTAGACCTATTCTTGACATGTTTCCATAACTAACAATAACTAAGTCTTACTTTCCTTAATGAGCTAAGATTTGGTCTAACCCTAAAATCAATGCCTAAAATTTCTCTAACCACATTCTTGCTCATTAGAAGGGAAGCTTCCATTCTGATCCGTGACAACAAACCAACTTGGCCCAAGAAATTAGAAAGATCTGCCCATTTTAGTAAACCTAGGGAATCCCACCTTAACCGACGCTAGTCAGACCTAAACCAACATTAGTCAAGACAGAACCATCTTTGGTTACCATTTATTCACCTTAGCAACCTTGTTTGAGAGGTTAACACATTCGAGACTAGAGGAGAACAAGATCAGAGCTGCATGCAAGTAGAACCAACATCTTTCCGTGCATCTAGGCATCTAGAACCATCATCCAGATAGATCTAGGAGCATTACACCCATGGTAGCATTCAGGAAGCATTTCCTTGGCACCAAACACCATTCCTCCGATCAAGCATCACCTCCATCTAGCCGCCAACTCGAACCGCATCACAAGAATTATCTTATTAACCATCATTCTTCTATTTTTGTTCTAGTAGGATTTGTTACTTCCGTTATTAGTTTCTACTTGAACTCTCACTTCCCCACCATTTATCTCCATACAATTTTGATCATTCCTTCACCCACACCATAAAATCACCCATACTTGATTGTTAAACATCTATGAGTATTTCTAACACCTTTGTAGACTTACACCCACTCCTCACCATCCTTGAGTCAATCTCAGACAAATCCCTAAACCATGAAATATTGAGTTATTAAAAATCCATAGTAACCGTCATTAGTTATTACTAAACTGTCATCGGTCATAAGAAGACCGATGCCGGTCTATGTGTTTTATACCTTGCCCAAAAAAAGATCCAAAAAAACTTATACCAATTGACCTAAGAAACCTAGAATTAGACCTTGACTAGACCCAGTACCTTGTGACTACCTCCTCCTTTAGATCCAACTATAACCTAGCCTGTTGTGATTAGATTTTCTTATTGTACTTGAATGAGATACCTAAATCATATCAACTACAATAGGAATTTATTTATTTCTCACATTAATTTGTTTTAAACAATGGATTGACAACCATCTAGGAAGTATCACACTTCCCAGAACTAGCATACGCTAGGTAGTCCATTGTCATATATCATTTAACTTCTCTTTTGTGGTCTTGTTTTCTATTATAGGTAGTTCCTCCCAGCCAAAAGGAAGCTCTCAAAATTGGCACTGGATCGAGAAGTCAGAATGCGTACAACAACCATCAACCAACCCATTTAATAGGTATTCCTCCTAGCCCATAACCTTATCTGTTTCATCATTAAAAATGTAAAGAAAATGGTGAAACACTAGTATTTCCTTCTAACATCACATATATTTGTCAATATATGCCCCATATCTTGTTGAAAGCCTCAACAATACCATTGGCTTTTTGTTGGTGATAGGGTGTTGTCTTGTGGTGTACCACCATAAAATCATCAAATGATATTCTAATTGTCTCATTTAAAAGTGTGTACCCTTATCACTTGTCAAGATCAACGGACATCCATACCTATTGATAATATTTTCCCATAGAAATCTCCCCTGTTGTATCACGTCATGTAATCCTTTGTAGAACAACTTCTTCCCACCTTAAAAGATAATCTGTATAAGTTATAATGCAGCAAAGATGCACTAGTCCTATGCATAGGTCGGGAAATGGACCCACAAATTTAATTGCCCATTTTAAAAAGGTTTATCACTTGCAATAGATATCAAAGGTATATCATCTCTAGTTCTCGAGTTCTCTAGAACCGAGAATAATCACACACCTTGAGATATCCTTGACATCCTTATATAAATTTTCCCACCATAATCCAACCATTATAATCTTGTGCATGGTGGAATATTCGCATAGGGACCTCATACGATTCCACCATGAGCCTCTTCCATAATTTCCTTATGCTTAAGCTCCAAAGACACACCTTGACACAAAAATTCATCATGGCTAAGTTTGTATAAGTCACCACTTATCAACTGGTAGGGTGCCACATGTATTGCAAGTTGCTTCTTTTCTAACATCTTCATCCTTTCAGCACTTTTCCGAGGTGTGCAAAAAGACTACAATATCTTCTAACTCAGTGGGTGCACAATTGAATCTATTGAGTTTTGTACACACAATTTAACAAATGATCGGAGATGAGTTAATTTTTCATGGTTTGAAAAAAGCTGTAAACTAAAATTCTTGAAATAATAATATCCACCTATAAATGCAACTTTGTAAAAAGGTATGTTCACCAAATACTTAAGTGCCATATGATCTGTGAAGAAGATAAATGGTGTGGCCAATAAGTATTGTCTGAACTTGTTTAGTGCATAAATCATGGACAAAGCTTCATGCTCAGTAGTTATATAATTCTGTTCAGAGGGTGTCAATTTCGCTTGTAAAATAAATAGGGTGGTCTATAATTCCTTCACCTGGTTGTGCTAACATAATCCCAATTTCCATTTTAGAAGCATCAATGTGAAGATGAAACAGTTTGTCCCATGAAGGAAAGTTTAGAATGAACAAAAAGTAAGTCTTTACTTTAATGTCTCAAATGCTAGCTGTTGCACCTCATTCTAATGAAAATTCCCTTTACTCTTAACCAATTCTTCTAAGGGCATGAAAATCTTTGTATAACCATAAATGAATTTCCTATAATGACATGTATGATCGAGAATTTCACGTAATTCACTTTGATTGTTAGGTTCTTGCAATCCCAAGATCACAATGACCTTGGCTAGATCCACAAACAAGCATTCCTTATAAATAATATGCCCAAGAAAAGTTCCAAAAGGTGTTGTAAAGATACATTTCTTAATATTCAAGGAGATTCTTAACTATCTATATATTTCAAACATAAGTCTTAAATTGTCATAATGATCCTTAACTAGACCATACACTATCTAATCATCAAGATACACCTATAAAAATTTATGAATAAAGTCCTGAAACACTTGTACAATAATGCATGAAAATACTACAAGCGCATTCTTCAGTCCAAAGGGCATAACTGTGTATGCAAAACTTCCCCACTCAGTGGTGAAATTTGTCTTCTCCTGATCTTCCTTTGTTATGCACACTTGATGATATCCCGAAAATCCATTAGTAAAAGAGTATATCTCACACCCTACTATGCCTTCCATGATCTCCTCAGTAAATGGGGTAGGAAAAGGATCAATAACACATGAAGCATTTAATTCTTTATATTCCACACATATCCTTATCCTCCCATCATTTTTAATGCTTATCACCATGGGACTCACCCACTCGATTCCTCAATGGGCTCAATGATTCCAGATTTCAACATCTTATCAATTTCTTCCTTCACCTTAATGCGTAGATTAGGATTCATCCTATAAGGCCTATTACTAATTAGGTGCATGAATTCTTTAAGTTTTATTCACATCTCACTGTAGACACCAAAATTGGGTCACACTCCCCTTGGTCCCTCATCAAATAACTAGCTCAAACATACTCACCTAACCATGGCACCTTCCACCCCACATCATTATTAATTTAATTAATTTAATTAAATTAATATATATATCCTCACAATATTTATTATCTAATTACCTTAATTTTTACCCCACCACCTCACCTATACACCTCATCCAGCCACCTCACCCTAGACCTATTCTTGGCATGTTTCCATAACTAACAATAACTAAGGCTTACTTGCCTTAATGAGCTAAGATTTGGTCTAGCTGTAAAATCAATGCCTAAGATTTCTCTAACCACATTCCCACTCATTAGAAGGAAAGTTTTTTTCTAATCCGTGAGAAAAAATTTACTAGGCCCAAGAAATTAGAAAGATCTGCCCATTTCAGTAAACCTAGGGAATCCGCCTTAACCGATGTCTATCACCCCTAAACCATCGTTGGTTACCATTTATTCACCCAATAAACCTTATTTTTGGGTTGGCACATTTTGAGAGCAAGAAAACAAGAAGAGAGTTGCATGCAAGTGGAGCTCAAGTCTTTATTACACACCCAAACATCCATAACCAACACAGGGATGGATCCATGGTAAAATTGCGGGAAGCATCACTATTGCACAAAATCTCCATTCCATCAACTGATCATCACCACCACCCAACCATTGGACCTGAAACATTTGTAAGTGTTTTATCATTAATCATTTCCATTCCTATTCTGTTCATAGAGTTGTTATCACCTTTGTTATCATTCTTCTATTAACATTCCCATTCCTTTATAGCCATCTTTTTGAAAAATCCAAAACCTCACCCACCCATTTATCAGATTACCTAGCATGGCCCTTCCACCTATCTGAGTGTTATCAGAATTCCCACAGACCTCTCCATCCCCTTCTTTAGCCTCATCTAACCTCACCCAGACTCTACAATAAAGTTTTCAGTGAACTACTGTCACCCTACTCTACCAACGCCGGTTACCCATAACCATTGTCAGTCTCCCTTAAATCGTCATCGGTTATACCCAACTGACATCGGTCTCTATGTTTTATACCCTTCCCAAGAATAGAGCTAAACAACCTTTTACCAAATAACCTAAACAACCCAGAACCTGACCCTGACTAGTTCCAATACCCTGACACCTACCAACCCTTTAGATCTGACTATAGCCTAGCTTGTTATATTATATTTTCTTATTGTGATTGAATGAGATACCTAAATCATATCAACTATAGTAGGACTTTACTTATTTCTCGCATTAATTTGTTTTGAATACAGTGGATTGACAACCATCTAGGAAGTATCACACTTCCTAGAACTAGCATACGCTAGGCAGTCCACTGTCATATATCATTTAACTTCTATTTTGTGGTCTTGTTTTCTATTATAGGTAGTTTCTCCTAGCCAAAAGGAAGCTCTCATAATCAGCATTGGATCGAGAAGTTAGAACGCACACAAAACCATCAACCAACCCATTTAACAGGTATTCCTCCTTGGCCCTTACCCTTATCTGTTTCATCATTTAAAACATAAAGAAAATGGTGAAACATTTTGGCATGCCGGTGGGAGCCATCAAGGGTTCTATTGAATTTTCTTCATTCCTAGGCAAATGTTGTGTGTTTGTTTCCCTTCAAAAATATTACACATTAATCTTCTTCCTTGGTAATCTTCTCTTCTTTCTAATTGCTCTAAAGGATAAATTTTATTTTGGTGCCTTTAAAAAGAACCATTATTCTTGATTTTTGCATTTAGTGGAAGAGCATATTGTCTCCTAATCACCATATGTGTCATCGAACATAATCTTTCGATTTGGGCTTAAAATTGGCTGCATTACATTTTGATTTGTTACATTTAACTCACATTAAAATGAGGGAAACCTATATGCTGGAAGTCATGCCCAGCTAATGGTTGACATAAAGAATTGTAGAAAGTACATTCTCTCTCTCTCGTGTCTTACCAAACTTGCACAAAATTTGAAATATACACATATTTCTTAAACAACATCTTACCTAGGAAAACTTGTCCTCCATCACACATTTAGATTGGTAGGTACTCCCCAACTCGTTTCCTCTATCGATTCATCATCTCAGAGGACAACCCACCCCCACCATAAAATACCTGATACCTCTCCTTTTAAATATCCTTCTTTGTAAGATGCCTTCCTAACCACAAAATTCATTTCTGAATACACACAATTAATTCTAAATAGCGTAAGCTAAACACACATAAAGAAAAATCACTCTTAGGATCATATTTTTCTTAGCGTTCTTCTTGCTTTGCATTTTGAGGTGTGAGGACACGATTCCACATTTTTTTTTTTTTCCTTGCACATCCCCCATCATAGTTGGAATATTCTGACTTTATCTAAGTGTGTCAGGGCCCCATCTTCTCATTCTCAGATTCCTGAGTTTGATTCTTCACTTGATTTAAATCACAACCCAATTTTCTTCATTTTTGTCTCAATTTCACAAGTAACCGGCGTCACCATTCATTGACCATCGTCGAGTTATACCTGACCGGTGTCGGCTCCTGACTTCTTGGGTACTTTGGCCTGGGACAGTCTTCATTCATCATTCAGTTCTGGTTTTTGGCCCTTTGGGCATTAACATATTTTCTTGATACTCTATTCTACTCTGTTGATATTACCATCATACAGAAAACATTTCCTTGTACCATTTATCAACCTTGTTTCATTTTACGAAGGCGAGGATTTGCTGCAAAGATAGCGGCATCGGTTTCTATGGTGACATCGAGTTCTCCAACAACCGTAGAATCTAGTCAAATTGACCATCATCGATGTCTGTATTTGGTTTTCCAGATCCAAATCTTGACCAAATTCACCCTCCCAACCTCATTCTTTTTTGTCCTACTACTTTTTGTGTCATCTACAGAATACAGTCTTACCAGGTCAACACTTGTTCACATGGTGTTGACTCGCAGCTAGACCAACACTCTTATATTTCATGTAATTTGTCAACCACTCCCACCTAGTCCCTCACCACCTTCCATCCTATCACCCATGGATCCAACCTTACCTACCACCATTGTTATAGGTGACAAATAATTTGTATGACTCCTTGATCATAATCCCCTGGCCTTACAGTTCTACCTTTCCCACTCTTCCACCGAGACTCCTCGGGTTAGTTAATATGCAACATGTCTATATCCATCTCTCTGCCCTTATTCTTATACCGCATCATCCCCTAATAATGTAGTGTTACCCTCACTGCTTCAACCCTAGTAGTTTCACATAACTAGGACTCATACCTCGCCATGACTACTACATCTATAGTATCACTAGCACTGTTGTATATGTTGTCCCTCGTGATCACCCATGCCATATGCCGGTCTGCACCCATTGTCTCACAAATATCCATTACAACACAACCACCCATGGTGTTGGTGACCCCTAATCCATTCTATAATCTTGTCCTCTCCATCCCATAAACACTTTGATCACTACTAAAGTCACAATGAACATCCCACCTACATACACATACTATCAATAACCCCCTATCTTGTCTCATTACCTATTCGTGATACATATCCTCTATGTCAATTCCCTATTCTCATACTCCCTATTTGACATCACAATACAAAGGAATGCCACCCACGTCATAGGTACAATACTACCCCCCTTATGCCATAGGAGGAGCCCTTCCACCACAACCTACCAATGACCTCATCAAGTTAATGATGGAAAAGATGGAGACACTAGAAGCATTAGTTTCTGGATCACACAATTCCTAAGCTATGATGAAATTTGTAATGAGCCTATTCACCCATCCATTCCTATTTGACCATACCTCGTATATTGGGAAATTCCAAAATTATACCGCTTCAATCACAAAGAGGACCCATAACAACATTTGTGGTCCTTTAAACATGGGTGTTACTAGATTTCTCATTATGACACTTTCTTGTCAAGGACTTTCCCAATGTCCCTAACAGGACCTGCATTGGATTGGTATAGTGGGCTACCAAGACATTCCATCTACTCATTCAATCAACTAGCCCAAGCCTTCTTAGACCACTTCTCGATTAATATTTTCTAGAAGGTTACCATGACTGATCTTTATTCCACTTGATAGTATGACGATGAGTCTATCACTGACTTTGTCACTTGTTGGCACAATTTAATTAATCATCTCACATTCCAGCTACCTCAAATTAAGCTTATAGAGATATTTACTCGGGCTTGTGCTAGACACATCTCACCAACCTTGTAGGTGTAAACCTTTCACACTTTTGACAAGGCATTCACCATGGCATGAAAATTGGAAATTCACGCTATCGAAGAAAATAAGATTCAAATTCATAACAAGAACATCGTGTTTAAATCAAATGATGCTTCATTATCTTCGAAACCCCTAAACAACTATTCAAAACCCCAAAGGATCTGCCAATGCCATAATTCTCAAGGTTTTCCCCCCTCATCAATCAAACCTAGCCAAAATCCCTTCTAATCTCTCTCCTATCCAAGCTTTCTAGGTTAGACAAGAACAACGAAAGTACACTTCCATAGGAGAATCTTATTCTTTTGTTTTGGAAAAGCTTGTTAAGGCTGGTGCCATTACTCTTCCACCTATAAAACCACATATTGGTTATGACCCTGAGTGACCCATGCATGCATGGTATAAGGAACATAAATTTTGTAACTATCATCGTGTCAAAGGTCATAGTGATAATAATGACATCACCTGCAAGAATATCATCCAAGAAATGTTAGACAATGAAGATCTAGTCTTAGATAGCCTGAATGCACCCGCTAACCAAAACCTACACATCTTCAAGAAGCCATTCCCTAATCATGCCCCATCTTCCAACCAAGCTGGTGATACCTCAAACAATGATACCAATGTCCGCAAGGTCCACACTATTTTTGATGACATACCAGTTGCTTCCCAATTGCCTCATGTGCCTTCCATAGATGAAATCTTAGCTCGAGCTCCCCTACCTACACAAGATCCTATTTCATCTACTCCTCCACCCACAAAGGCACCCCCTTCATTTTCTTCTTCACCCATGGAAGAGCCTATAATTAGCACGCCACCTTTGACCCCTCAAATTTCTAAACAATTGTTAGTGACACCTCTCCTACTCATAGAAGATGCAAGTCCACCACCTACACCAACACAAGGAGAGTCCACTTCATCTAGCCTGTCCTCTCCTCTACCCATGGAGGATACTATAGAAGTACCACTACCTTTAGATGACCATTCACCATTGGACCTTCAAGATCCCACTGATATGCTTTCAGCTCTCTTACCCATAGAGTCCGAGGCTAGCCATTTCCTATATCTCAAACACATTTTACGAGGATTTCCACTCGATCCACGTCGGCCCCACTTACAACAACACCATTTTCATGCTTTTGGATGATCACTTGGACTATGTTGATAGAGCCTTACTTTGGGGATGCCTTCTACTTCTTGTTTCGACAAAATGTTGTCCCTCTTTGAAACCTCCACTATCTATCCAAAAGTGTTTCAAGTGACCAAACCAAACACAATCACAACTATTGAAACACCTTCCATGTCACCACCCATGGCCCAACTCACACCTTTACCCATAACCCAACATACATCTACACCCAGACACCTACCCACACCTATATCATCTCCCTTACCTAAACCTAAAGCTAGCCTTACTAACCCACCCATCAAATTAGATTTAGCCACATTTTCCAAAACTAACAATAAACTTACCCCACCCCTAAAAAGAAGATCCAATATCCTAGGCCCCATACACCAACCTTGCCTACCAAACCATTATCACCTTCACCCCTTCCCTCCATCTTAGTACCTCACCCTTGACCACGACCAAGAACCCCCATCGAATAGTAAACTAAGAACACAACAACCCATCTCCTCATCATGAACCTTTAATATACCGGAGACCCACACAAATTTTCCATCACACTGTAACCTTCTTACCACCCATACCTCCACTACCATCAATAACTTCTTCACTACCCATGACACTTTCTTCTCTTTCACTCACACCTTCTACCTAACCTCTACCACCCATCTCCGCGACAACATGGTTACCCCTTTGGGTAGCTTTGTCCTCTTCCACCATCTTCTTTTCCCTCCACATCTCATACACTAGTGTCACATTTTCCCAAACGGATGCAACCTAAAGCTAAAAGTCTGCTACCCTCCAATAAGGTAGTTAAACCAACCAAACTTTCCATCACCAGCTCTTCTGCCATGCCCCTACCCAAGCAACTACGACCAAAAACAAAGACTACACCACACACCAAACTAGAAGACCAACCTACTCTTGCTCTTGTAAATTCCCTTCCCCTACGATCAACCACAAATGTACCCACACCCACATTTACCTCTCATTATTAACCACTAGTGGGATCCTATTCCAAAATCTTAACCAATCTCCTTGAAACTTCCGTTATCACATTACCACCTCTTAGACCTTCTGACCCATACAAACCCAAACCAAAAGGGTTTGTGAAACAAAAATTTATGCCTACCGTCATGTCTTTGGGAAATGATGTAGAGAAGTGTAAGGATTTAAAAATACTCTTGTCAATTGTGTCCTCTGAAGAAAATTTTGATGATGAAAATCTTCTTGATGAGGACCCCATTTAGTCTTCACCAATTTCCATAGATCATCTCTCGTTACCTACTCAATGACCAAAATCTCCACCCTCAAAATCTTTGATCCACCCCAAGATTTGAGATCAACATGGTTCGTAGAAGAGAGTCGGTCAAATCATAACCAAAATGCCAATGTGCCCTACTAATTTCACAAGGGTCATATCCCCACTAGGTTTTGTCCCTCATGCCACTATACCTTCCATGACACACCCTCTTCATCCACTTCCCCTAGATTAACATGATCAACATTACCACCCGTGCTTGGAAAGAAAAGGGAAAAGAAAAAGAAATTATCTCATCAACCAACCCTGTACCTAACATACTAGCCGCATCCATACACAAAATCACCATTCGAGGTTCTTTTTATCCTATTTCCGATGGGGTCACACATCACACAATCCTAAAACAAATACACCAATCCACCCTCAAAATGTCTTTATATGACCTCATCCAAACCTCAGAGTCACATCGTCAATCCCTCATGTAGGTCCTTCAATCTATTGAAGTCTTACCAAATGACTCCACACCCATCACCTCCATCATTACCCCTCACCACGTAGCCTCTCTCACTAGGTCTTTTCCTTCCTCTACACCTTCACCTACTTACCAAGTGGCCGCCCTCATTTTTTCAGATGAAGAGATTTCTCCCTTCTAGTCTGAAGACCCCAACCCCACTCTTTTCATCTCCATCTTTATCGATAATATATGCATATGATGTGTTATGATCAATGGTGGTGCTAGCATTAATATCATCTCCTCCCATGCATATGACCAAATGCGAGATACCTTCCAATTGTATGCATGGTAACCTAGTTATGCTATGCTCCTTCAATGATGCCATGACCTCTACCCCAGGTACCATTTTTTCTATGTTCTAGAAGGAGAGTTCTAATATAACTTGCTACTCATCGACCTTGGATCTGTGTCATGGGTTATGTCCCTTTGAATTTACATTGATGCCTCAAATTTGAACACAAGGGACATAATTACACCATCCCTGACCCATCACCTTTGAAGACCTGTAATATGCTATAGCAGACCAATGATGTGATTGTACCGGTCAAGGCATTTACCATTGTAACCACTTCACCTTCACCCACAAGCCCATCTACCGAAATTGCCACTACTTCTAATGCATATAACCTTGCTATCCCCACTACACTATAGCCTCTCATTCTTGCTACACTTATTTCCCCAACATCTAGTGAGCCATCTAAACCCACTACTAACATACCAAATACTGATCCCTTAGAAGGTGTTTTAAACGCCTCACTCTAGGGAATACCACCTATACAATATCAATACCTTCCTTATACCACAAGAGTATGGGAATCTATGTCAACACCCCAGCCTACGACATCTACATCGGTGATGTTTATCCTTATGGCCCTCCCCACCTTCGTACCAACCTAATGTATGGGAATTGATATTTGCCACTATAAACTGAACCTCCATCCTAAGCCAAACTATTTTTGTCTCGACCTACACTCCCTCACTAACCGCTTCACTCATAATTTCTTCCACTAGTGCATGTGGAAATGATTTGGCTTCAGTTTTTATGAACAAGGCCTCATCATCTGTCCTTTCTTATACCTCTCGTAAACACAATGACCGTAGTGGAATTGGTTTTGACACTCCACCCTCTACGAAAGTTTGTGTTGACCTTATCCAGGACAAGAACTCTTCCCCTTCTCATTCACCCACATTACCATCTTCACCCATGGAGTCCATAGATCCTAAATCTATTCCTCCTAACTTTTTTCATAAACACCATTTCTTTGGGACCACCGACCTATCAATGCGATGGAAAGGCTCCCTCTTCTCTCCCATTCTTGTATCTAGACATGATCAATGATTATACACCTTCTATTAACATCCTTCAATGTAAGGATGATGAATCCATTCTCACCTACCTTAGTGTGGAAGAATCTTATATTCATCAATCGTTAACCTCGAGATGTAATCCATGTTGAGCAGAATCGACTATCGAAATCAACATTAACACTTAGGACCACCGCACATTCTTAAGATTGATTAATGCTTAAATGCTACTAAATAAGAAGCCATCACCTCTTTCCTTTGAGACCATGGCAATGTGTTTTCTTGGTGGTATGCTAATATGCCCAGTATTGACCTAAAAATCATGGTTCACAATAGCGTAACCATTCTTGATGACAAATCCATCAAACAAAAGCTGTAGAAAATGTATCCTCACAATGCTCTTCTAGTCAGGAAGAGCTCCAATGTCTTCTCTCGGTTTCCCTTCATTCTACCCATTGATTATACCCAATGGATTTCTAATATCATTCCTATCACAAAAGCAATAGGGGACTCCACATTTGCATAGATTTCCATGACCTCAACTTCACCTATCCAAAAGATGATTTCCCACTACCAGGAATTGACCAACTAGTTGATCTCACTGTAGACCATGAAATGTTATCACTCATGGATGATTTCTCGAGCTACAATAAAATATTACTAGCTCTCGAGGATCAACACAAAACTTCATCACCCCTTAGGGGACTTTCTACTATCGAGTCATGCCTTTTGGCCTCAAAAATACTAGTGCCACATATTAGTGAGCCATGACTTACATCTTCCATGAAATCATACATTGCATATTGGAAGATTATGTTGATGATCTACTTGTAAATTCTAAACATTGAAATAAACACATGCTCTTTGTTTAAGTCATATTTGACCGCCTCATCAAGTATTGTGTTCGTCTTTAACCAAAGAAATACGTCTTTATGATACTTTCCATAAAACTCCTAGGTTTCATCATTTCTTTGCGTGGCATAGAAGTTGATTCTGCTAAAGTCAAGGCTATTATTGAAATTCCACCACCCACTAATCTCCATTAACTTCACAACCTTGAGGAAAGTAGCAATAAATTCTTCATTTTATCTTACAAATTTTTTTTCTTTATCCAACCATTCCATCATCTTCTCAAGAAATAATTTTCATTCAAATGGGATGCTAAATGCCATAAAGCCTTGAAGCCTTAAAAAAATACCTCCTTCAACCACCGTACTCATTCCTCCTAAGGATGACCAGCCCTTCTACCTATATATCTCCACCACTGACCATTCTCTAGGTGCCATGCTCACTCATCATGATGACCAATACGAGAGCAAGTGATTTATTACATAAGCCATTCCCTTCTTGACTACGAAAATAGATATACCCACACCGAAAAACTTTTCCTATCCTTATTTTTCATTTCCACCAAACTTTACCATTACCTACTCAACCATTAAACCTTCGTCATTACTAATACTGACATATTACACTATATGTATGCCAAACCTTATTAACATCAACATTCCACACTTTGGCTTATGATTTTGGCCAACCTCAACCTCGAATTCATCCATCAAAAGTCCATCAAGGGCCAGGATATCACCGACCAATTGGTCGATGCCCCTATTTATAGGAATCAACCCTCTAACTTTGACTTCCCAGATGAGTCTATAGCTACCCTTTCCCTGGATGAACCCACTTACCAAATGAAAATCTTCTTTGATGACTCTAATTGTCGGCGTGAGGGTGGGGCTGGTGTTATCCTCATTACGATCAATGGTGAACCTATGCCTTTGTATTTAAAACTTGATTTTGATTGTACAAACAATATTGCTGAATACAAAGCACTCATATTAGGTCTCCAGGCTGCTTATGCCTTAGATGTTAAGTCAATCAACATCTTTGGTGATTCTCTAGTTGGTCATAAACCAAGTCAATGGTATATACCAGTGTCATAATGAGATAATTCAAAAGTATAAGCATCACGTAGACATACTTTTGACCACATTTGACCGTTACGCACTTCAAACCACCCCATGTTCTACCAAAAATATTTGGATACCATGGCCTACTTAGCTTCTCAAATACCTACTTTTCCCATTGACTCTAAAATATTTGTCACCATACAAAGGCTACAATCACCCTCTTATTTACCTCATGAAGTTTACTCCATCGGAATCTGTTGCCATTGACCCATGTGACCTTTGGTATAAGAAATATGCAGACTATCTTTCCCTTTCCATTCTACCCACCGATCTCACTCGTAATGGACAACGTGCCTTTCTTAAAAGTGTCTCACATTATGTCATTATGGGTGGTCTTCTTTACAAGTTTAGTTTCGACGAAATTCTCTTACGCTGCCTTATAAGCTCTAAAATTCCTTAGACCATTAAGGAAGTCCACGATGGAATTTATGGAGGTCACTTTAGCAGTTTGGCTATTGTAAAACACATCCTTCACTTAGGTTATTATTGGCTAACCCTAAACCATGACTATTGTGATTATGTCAAATGTTGTGTGAAATTCTAGCAATATGCTAATCTCCATCACACACCTAGTCATGCCTTACAGGTTGCACGAGACCTTTTTCCTTTCTCTTAATGGGGTTTGGATCTTGTCAGTGAACTCAAGACCCATTCTTTACAATGCCACCAATGGATCATAACCGCTACCAAATACTACACTAAATGGGTAGAATCCATTCCCCTTATTTCTACAAAAGATGAGAAGATATTTGAATTCATAAACCATCATATCATTTTTCAGTTTGGTGTTCCTCACTGCCTCATCACTGATAATGGAAAACAATTCAAAAACAAAACCCTATGCAAACTATGTGACGATTTTGAAATCCAACTTAGTTTCTTATCACCCTATTACCAAGCAAACCAATGGTCAATTTCAATCCACCTATAAAACCTTGAACAAAATTCTTATGAAGGTAGTCAATGATACTGGGAAATATTGACATACACACATTCCTTTTGCCTTGTGGGCTTATCGCACTAGTATTCATACTTCGATTTCTACCACCCCCTTTTCTCTAGTCTATGGTACTAAGGCTGTCTTACCTCTCAAAGTACAGATTCCATCTCTCCACATCTCATTAGAAGACATGCTCAACGATGATGAATTTTGCTAGGATCGTTTGGTGTAACTTGATTTATTAGATGAGTGCCATCTCAATGCTCTTGATCATCTGCAAATCTACCAAAAATGTATCAAACATTCCTATGAAAAATTTGTTCATGAATGAACCTTTCAGGTCGGTGACCTCATCCTAAAGGAAAATAAACATGTAACCAAAGATGAGAAAAGTAAAAAGGGAAATTTTGCTCCTAATTGGCATGGACCCTATATCTTTACCCATTCCTATGGATCAGGTGTGTATCGTTTGTCTTCACTCGAAGGTAAACCCGAACCTGAGCCCCTTAATGCCTTACATCTTTGACAATTATATTTTTGATATCAAGTCCTACATCACTTTTTTTCAGTTGATCGCTCATCCTTGGAGTGTTGTTCACCTTCCATATTACCCATTTTGAGGATCCACGACTAAACAAGAATCATGTGATTACCCATCACCTTTTAGCCTTGTCTTCAATATGAGTACCACGGCTCTACTCATAACATGATTCTCATGGATACTTTTCATTTTCTTCAAGATGGAATCCCATGGTCATTCATCACTTGAAACCACCTCTTCCATAGTTAATATTTGTGTGCTACGATCTTGTCTTCTAAACAAGAACCTAATCTTCCTCTATAGTATTTTTCATGACTTAAATGTCTAAAACAAAAAGGGATACAACTCCTTGAGTCAAACTTCTAGCAAAAGATGACTCCCCCAAATGGGACATCTATTCACTCTAATTCCACCATGATAAATAGATCGCTCCTTGAAGGACAACTATATAAGGTCATTACACAAATGTAATAAATATCCAGAAGCTTCCCACATCAATCAGCTTCATGAAGACCTCAAGGAGCTAATATATTCATCCCATATAGACTTCCCACATCGATCAGTCTATTAAAAGAAAAAAAAGAAAAAAAAGATGAAATTTTCGTCATGGACTTGCCTATTCTTGATCCCAAGTTTCTTGTTCTAATGACACACTGTCGTACACTAAATTATGCTCAACTACCCATTCTCACCTCCTTGCCTTTTTCACCTAATTTCCTCGTTACTCAAGGGACTTGCTGCAAATGTGACATTTTGTGATTATGTGACTTTCTTCACCCTTAGAATGGTCCATTATGCAATGCCTTTAGGGTCTTTTGTTCATGAGTCTCTCTTAGGTATGATCAACTCCTTAGGGTTCTTATCAATTAAGTGGCTCTTTTTACCACCTCTTACCATTCACCTTCCTCATTACTTGTTGACTATCCTATATAGGGCTAGATCATCAACACCTATATTTAAAAACCACTCAACCACACCTATAATCTAAACTCAATCATGCCTATGACCTACATTCACCCATGCCTAGCACCCATCAACCCATTCCACTATTTCACCCTAATCTTCCCTAGCTTATGGGAGAACTACATCGGCCTGAGGTCCCTTTTCACCGAGACTATGTAGGCAACACTTCGAGGGCATGGGGCCCTTGGAGGTTAGCTTAGCCACTCTCTACCCTAACCAATTCCCTCTTTCCCTTTCTTATTCACATTCTACCCTAGTTAGTTTCCTTTCTTTATCAATAACTGGAAATTAAACCATACAAGTAACAATTGCTAAACATCTTTACCATCATAATTTACATATTCATTTCATTACATCTACCATTTCTCTACCATAATCATACATTTTCTTACAAATCATCTTAATATGATCCATACCATCACAAATTACACACATTCATGAATTAGAAATTCAATTAACCATAAAACATGACTCAACCATACCTAACCAGCTTGACTCAACCATGCCTAACAAGCTTAACTCAATCCATGCCTATGACTTGACTCCATCCATTCCTAAACTAACCTGACTCAATCCATGCCTATGACTGACTCCACCATGCCTAATCCACTTGATTTCCACCTATCTATATATAGCAATGCAAATTAAAACATGTACACCATCCATACTATAAATACCATCATCTATAAATCAGATAGTCTATATAAAAATACATGTGAACATATATACCAATAATAATCACAATCTCTCAAAATATATCATATACAACCTCACCATCTTTGGCACGTAGGACGGTATATGATAAAAAAACTCAAATCTACATTCTCATCATCTTTAGCACGCAGGCCAATATACATATCAAAAATATGTCAAAAACATGGACACACTAATCATCAATGATGACTAATCGTCACCCCACCTGATATCCATCCATGTCTCATCAGTCTCCTCCATCTCCCCTCTAGTGGGGTGCCCTACCAACCTCTCTCCACCTCACTTGATCTATCCTCTAATGGTCCCTCACCTAGAGCTAGCCTCTGTGTAATAGTAGTCTCACCCTGACCTTGTCCTAGGGCTCACCGACCCCCTATACTCTCTACACTATGGGTACATGACCTGGTCCTCTCACTCGAGGCTTGTTATGCTCTATACTCCCCATAGGATAGAAATATATCCATGCAGCCATCAAAATATCCTGATAATACCTAACCTCGCTTAAGGCATCCCTTAACCTACCTATCGGTACTATCTGTGGTGAAGCCATCAGCCTCGGCCCTTGTGCCTATATATTGAGACCCTGTCCCACTAGTACCTATAAAGAGGGACCCTATCCCTATGTCTGTGCCTATCCTAAGAGAACTTGTCCCACTCTTGCTTGTATCTAGGCCTGAAAGGGCAGAAAACTATGCATGTGTAGTGTCCAAGTGACCCTACAAATATGTAATCTATGCCTATAGGGTGACCACCTATACCCCATCCCCATCTCCACCCTATGTAGGTACTGTCCCTGTGCCACCTAGGCCTGTAGAGTGGCCACCTCTACCTACAACATAACAACCTGTGCCTCTAAACCTATCAACTACCCATGTACTATCCCCAACTATGTAATTAGGGTAGCCACCTACCCCTATAGGGTGTTCATCTGAACAATGATGGTGGCTAAATCCGGCTGCCCTAGCCTTGACGGTATAGCCCATAAATGTGTATCCCACCACTACCTATATCTATTAGTAACCTCGACATCATCAATCTACAGGGCCTCTCACTGCTCCTCCTACCTTGTCAGTAATGTTAGCTATGGTAGAGGTAGAGGCCTCTCTACGTCATCCCTCCTATAGTATGGGAAGGGTGGAGGTATATCTTGAAGTAGCCCAAACTTCCGTCTCACCCTGTCAACTGGTACCATCTTGTGCTCTCCAACATGTTACCCCTCTATCCATCGAGTAGTTGTAGCTCTTATAGCTCCTTTGCCATCCGCCCATATGATGGAAAACCCACATAGGATTCTCTAACTAACTTCCATGCTAGACAACCCCTATAGAAATCACCTATAATAGGCTACATCGTGTGTAGCTCTAGCATCTCAAAGACTCCCTAATCATAAGCACCCATCGGTGAAGCCCACCCACAAAACCCAACTCGAATACATCATCCTAGGGAATACAATAGGACGCACACACACAATGTGCTCATATTCCCAACAATGGAGTAGGAAAGTACAACATAGGCTAAATCTTCATAAGCACCCATAAACCCATAACTCTCTATATAACTAAACTAGGAATACGGGTGCCCATGTAGCATCGACCCTAATCAAGCCAATCTCTAGAACATGGTGCCGGTCATCGCTATCGCACCTCTATGTACCTCCATGAGTAAGGGAGGTACTCCATCTCTCATCGTAACTAGTCTCGGCCTACATTCAACCAATCACACACATTATTAAAACTTGATTTTACCCAACATTGACCTCAACCCCTCCCTTCTTCCCTTCCCCCACCCACTATCTATTTTACCCACTTTACCTAACCTTTCCCCTTACCCTTCCTAGACCTCTAGCCCTTTTACCCTAACTAGCACGGTTACTCCTGACCGTCACCGGTCCATTATAACTGGCATTGGTTCCCCTCATCCTTGAATGATGTCGGTGTAACAAGACCAATTTCGGCCATATATTGAGTGATGCCAATCATCATTATCGCGCTCAAACCCAAACCCCGATTTTCTCCCCCCATTTCTCCTAGACACCTACCCAAACTTCCCCAAATCCCCCAACCCTATTCAACCTACTTATACCTTTTTCCCACCCCTTCTCTCACCCATTTTAACCACCAAATTTCAAATTCTCTAACCTAGCCACACCCTCCTGACCCATATTCCCTTCTACATTTAACAACAATACATAGAAAATCTTAGATCTTACCTCATCTCGATGTCACCTCCATGGTGGAACATCTGACCGCTATGTTGGTGGTCCACCCAAACCCTCTCCTACCTCGCCATGTCCAAATCAACCTCCAACCTCTCTACCAATCACCTCACTCTGCCCGATCATGTGGACCTATCTACCTGGCTCTCCTCTCCAACCGGATCTCTCCACCTCACCTCGGTATGGTCCCACATACTTTCCTCTCACCAAGCCACAAAATTCTCGTGCTCTTGTCATTTTCAAAAAATCCAAAATGTACAAATGAATATGTATTATATGGATTTTTTCATTTTATATACCCACATTGACCTGGCCGATGTCAGTTATACCTAAAATGACATCGGTCCTGTGCCCTAGAACACCGTGGTTAGTTATGCCCTAAACGATATCAATCATCTGCCCTAATAAACCATGATTGACTTACCTAGACCATCACCGGTTACATATGACCAAAATTGGTTACCTGTCATACTCTTATCCATACCCTTTCCCCATTTCCGACCAACACTTAACCAACCCAGCCACCATTTGACCTTACCCACCCTTATTACAACTAACCTCCATGCCTACCTTACCTATACCTATCCTTAATTACATTTTGGGAATTGTTAATTTACCCATACCTCGGCCCTACCCATGTCGTGACCTAGTTACCTGGACCATGAACATTGTTATTGACATGTGAACTCATGTGCTCACTATACCTTGGGACACTGTTACCCATGTTTTGACCTTGCTACATGGACTTGGAACATTATTACTGACCTTTGACTTCATGTGCTCACTATACCTTATGACATTGTTACTCGTGTTGTTTGACCTAATGAACTTACCTTGCCCAATGTCATGCCATTTATCCTGACACAACCTTTGGTTTACTGGAACATACCTACACGTTCCTACACCTGACTTGTGAAGTGCTTCCACACCATATCCTATACCTTGGATACTAGAATCACCTCAACCTTGTTTGGATAAACCTATCGACCTTAGACAATATAGAGTTTACATGCTCTTCAACCTAGTCTTCGTGTCATGCAATTTATACATGTGTGTGCATTTGACTGTTGCTAACTTTGAACCTGGACCATTACCTTGATTACCTGATTGGATCTTCACCCCATTACCCCCATTGTCCACCTTCTTCTTCATCACATCCACCTTTATCAAACCACTCACTGATTCTATGTTCTACCTCATCTATTCCTAGTTTGAGGGGGATCACCTTCACCCACACATGGGGCACCCACATCTTATTTTTGTCAGCATCACTTACCAATACAAGCCATACAACAAAAAGGGGAAAAATGTAGACACCAAAATTGGGTCACACTCCCCTTGGTCCCTCGTTAAATAACCAGCTCAAACATACTCACCTAACCATGGCCCCTTCCACCCCACATCATTATTAATTTAATTAATTTAATTTAATTAATATATATATCCTCACAATATTTATTATCTAATTACCTTAATTTCTACCCCACCACCTCACCTAGACACCTCATCCAACCACCTCACCCTAGACCTATTCTTGGCATGTTTCCATAACTAATAATAACTAAGTCTTACTTGCCTTAATGAGCTAAGATTTGGTCTAACCCTAAAATCAATGCCTAAGATTTCTCTAACCACATTCCCGCTCATTAGAAGGAAATTTTTCGTTCTAATCTATGAGAACAAACTAACTAGGCCCAAGAAATTAGAAAGATCTGCCCATTTTAGTAAACCTAGGGAATCCCACCTTAACCAATGCCAGTCACCCCTAAACCGACGCCAGTCAACCCGAAACCATCATTGGTTACCATTTATTCACCTAAGTAACCTTGTTTTTGGGTTGGCACATTCTGAGAGCAGGAAGATGAGAAGAGAGTTACATGCAAGCAAAGTACCAAAGTCTTTTCACACACCTAGACATCCATAGCTAGCACTAGGACAAATCCAGAAGCATTGGCACTCACGGTAACATTGGGGAAGCTTAACTATTACAAAAATCTCCATTCCATCAACTGATCATCACCACCACCCAACCATTAGACCTGCAACATTGGTAAGTTTTTTTATCATTAATCATTTCCATTCTTATTCTATTCATAGAGTTGTTATCACCTATGTTACCATTCTTCTATTAACATTCCCATTCCTCCATAGCCATCTTTTTGACAAACCAAAAACCTCACCCACCTATTTATCAGATTACCTATCCTAGCCCTTCCACCTCTCTGAGTGTTCTCAACATTCCCATAGACCTTTCCATCCCCTTCTTTAGCCTCATCCAACCTCACCTAGACTCTACAATAAAACTTTGGTGAACTACTGTTGTCCCCCTATCGTATCGATGCCGTTACCCATAACCATCATCGATCTCCCTTAAACCATTGTCATTTATACCCAACTGACATCAGTCTCTATGTTTTATACCCTGCCCAAGAACATAGCCAAACAACCTTTTACCAAATAACCTAAACAACCCAGAACTCTGACTTGACCAGTTCCAATACCCCGACACCTACTAGCCCTTCAGATCTGACTATAGCCTAGCCTATTATATTAGATTTTCTTATTGTGATTGAATGAGATACCTAAATCATATAAACTACAGTAGGAATTTAATTATTTCTCACATTAATTTGTTTTGAACAGTGGATTGATAACCATCTAGGAAGTATCACACTTCCCGAACTAGCATACACTAGGTAGTCCACTATCATATATCATTTAACTTCTATTTTGTGGTCTTGTTTTCTATTATAGGTAGTTCCTCCTAGCCAAAAGAAAGCTCTCATAATCAGCATTAGATCGAGAAGTCAGAACATGCACAACAACCATCAACCAACCCATTTAATAGGTATTCTTCCTTGTCCCTTACCCTTATCTGTTTCATCATTTAAAACGTAAATAAAATGGTGAAACACTCACCTAAAGAAGGGTGTACTCCTTTCAATTCATGATAGCCTCTAAGAAATAAGTCTTGAAAGTCATGTAAAAGCTTAATAATATTAGCTACCTCATGTTCAGACCAATAATCACCATTAATGGATTCCTTAGGTTATGTATCTCTCCCAATGTTGACCTTATTAATTTTCATAGGCTCATGATATGCACACACATTCTCATATTTGGTGTCCATTACCTCACATGCACCTTCAGTATGGTTAACCTTTGAATTGTTATCCTCATCTTCTTCACCATCTTTTATGCATACCAACTTTCCATTTTACTTTTCCTCTTAGGCGTGAACCATATCTTCTTATTCATTCTCTTCAAGTTCAAGGTGCACCTCCAAATCCAATTATAAAAACCTATCCAAAAAATCTCCTCATCCTTCACGTTATCCCCCAAAGTAAAGTGCTTCATAATCTGCAACGTTTAATTAACCGAAGGTTTAGTGGAAAAGTAATCAAAATTATGAATCATACATGAGGTCATCTCTTGCCAATTAACTATCTCCCATGTAAAATATGCATGGACATACCACGTACGTGTGCAATTTCCAAGGGTTGCATAGAAATTATGTACCTAGAGTGATGGTGGTAAGGCCTCCTTCCCCTTTATCCAGAGTCTCTCACACTTTTGAACGTGGTGCGAATAAAAATCATTCCCATGGTATTCACATATCTATAAAGGTACATTGCTCCTTAAAAACTAGTAGAAAAGGTGATTCTCACTTCACACCATTATAATAGGTTGTCCCTATGTGTATCCCACCAATGTGCTCGTTGTCCCGCATAGGGTATAAACAAACATATTTCTTCTGTCACTAGTATCCTTCCACTGGGCTTCCATAGCACGTAAAAATACATTGGGGTTTCCTTCGCTAGTGTACTAAGGTACCTAGTTATTTCTCAAGTGCCTAACCATGCGCGGCTTGATCATGCGACTAACCATATTATTAACCTTGCACCCAACTACTTCCTACATCTCATGCACCCAGTTTTCACAAGAAATACTTTTAGTATCACTAATTGAATGAGAATCATCCCACTATATTACCCCTTCCTTAAATGGCTTAATCACCCATGGGTCTCACGATTATACATGCACATATCCTATTCAAGTCCTCATCACTTAAAAACTCAACATACGGGGTAACCTTGACATCTATCATTGGGATAATAACACAATCTTATTTATTCTCAAAGATAATGTACCCCTTATTGAAGCACAAATTTACATTATTTTTATAACATCAGGGGTGCCCAAGTAATGATGGGAAACTATCTACCTCTGTGAGTTCCAATACTTCAAAGTCCCTGTTAAATTAGCTCCCTAAATCATAATAGTAACATCCTTTAACACCCCAAGGATTATCCCTAGTTCTATTTTCCATGTATAACACATTCGAAGAAGGCTGTAATGGTGGTCTTCCCATCGATTCCAAGCATCCAACGTGAGTACATTAACTTATGCACATGTATCGTAAGAATGTTTCTCAAAACCATCCAAAAATGACCACATTATATGTAATATCTTTTTCATACTCGTGATTATGGGGAGATAGATTTATATGAAGTATCTACCTCTCGTGCTCATGTCCTACGCGTGGTAATTTCTCTCTTAACCACTCTCCTAACATAGGAATTATATTCTCTTGATGCAACATTTTGTAGACTTCCTTTAAATCATCTACATCTTTTACGTAGAATTTCAACATTCTTATCATGTTCTAATATGTGTGCCTGCTCCTTTAAACTCTAAATCTCTCCTTGTAGATTCCTAATTACATCCATAGTCTCTAGATAAACTTATTTTTATTTTCAGCATTAGGGTACTTGGAATTAATCACTTCTTGCTTCATTATAGGTTGCTTTTACTTCTAAGTCTCCCAGTGAGCGCAACCTCAGTGCGTGTGGTAACTAACACATGATATAATTCAAAATTCATTCTAATCTTTGACATCCATTTATCTCCATCTGCGCATTGTATCTTTATCATAGATGTGCCCTTATCTTACTTATGCTAATTTCTCATATGATCATACAAATTAGGGAATTCTTCAAACTTATGTTGTTTTCCACACCAGGAGAAAACCACATTTTGAGGGCACTCGCGCTGATAATGGTCAGGAGATCCACAAGTAAAACAAGTTCCTCTAGGAAATCCTCCTCTTCCACCATCATGACCTCAGCCTCTGTATCCCCCATGGAATCCTCTATTCCTATTATCCCCATTACTACACCCTTCATTATGTTGTTCTCCTTGTTCCTTAGATCCACTTGGTACATCAGTTTGACACACACACTAGTTTTGATAGCTTCATGTATACGATCAATCACTCTATAATTAACTATATCATGAGTATAAGTTTTGCAAATCTTATAATAATTGGATACATTCTAATGGATTATACATGAAAAAAGAGGTAATATATTCACATCATGGTATAAATGAAAAATATCACAATCTAACAACATGGCATAGATCAAATTGTAAGGGAAGGTATAATTACTATGTCCTTAAACCTCGCAATCATTACACCAAATCCCACTGCATGTCTTATAAGTTGAATTAGCTAAGATATTTTCCAACTATTTTTCCATAGCTACAATTTGTGCTTCAAGAAATAGGCTCATACTAGTCTCCACACTCCCAATTGCCTCAACATGTAGAGCTACCTCCAAAGCATTAGACGGGTCTAAAAATTCATATGAGATAGCACCCTTCTAAAAGGAGTTAACAACACATAAAAAAACCACTACACATGTCTAATAGGATGTATGTCATAAGATAACTTTGACAATAAAGTCTTAAAACATGAGTGATACTCTCGAATGATTTATGATAATCACGATTAATGTCCATACCAAAATACGAGTTGATTATGATTCAAACTTAGGGATATGAAACTCAACCAAAAATGTAGAACAACAAGAATCATAATCAATCGTATTACGGTGTGGATCAAAATTTATATACCGATTATGCACGTGCCCTTGAAGAGTAAAAGAAAATTGACTTTTTTTCCTCTCGGGTGGTGATTCCCTTAGCACGCCATAACAAATTGCACTTGTGTACATGTTCTACAACATATTTAATACCTCTATATTCTATAAAGTGAAGAGACATCTCATAAAACACTGTTGGGGTTGATGGGGATGTGGTCCTTGTCCTCTAGATCTAGAACTAGAACTGCCACCAATATTTCCTCCACCACCAGAACCAATTGATCCACTTGATCCCGAGCCTCTTGATCCACCCGAACCACCTCATGCAATGGGTGCTAGACCAATGAAAATAATTCCTTATGTTATAATAGTGGTACTAAACTAAAATCTAATAGTATAAGAATTTTTAGTGCTTCCAGATGTGTTCCCAACATTATGCGCACCCACACTCTGTCCTAATGATGCACCAAAAATATTCCTCTAATTGGTCCTCTAAACAATAAATATGTTGTCACTTGTGATGTCATAGATGTTATTTGATGTACTTCTATATTCAATGAAAATGATAACTACCTGAAACCCATGGATTACCTACACTCGCTTATTTATCAATAGTTACTTATGGAACTTGAACACTAAGCACAAGGGCTAGGTTTCGGGTGGAATAAGATGCATGCCTGCGATCCTTAATATTTCTTCATCAGATGTTCTCTCATTAGAAGCCGGGAGCAGACTCTCTAGTGTACTTTCCTAAGTGTGGGAGAACATGATGCTTCGGCTCCACGTCTTCCACATGAGCTTCAAATCCTTCATGAGACATCATCCTCTACAACTCCATAGACTCCTCAATATCACTCTTCTTCACTAATTCCTTCTCCCACACCTCATTATACTCAAGAAATATTTCCTCTATTTACCTTTCTACCACAAGGTCCTCCATCTTTCACTGCACCTACTCTTGACCCCGTGCATGGTTGGGGTGTTTAGCTAGCCATAGGAAGGTGGTTTAATATCAACACCACCATTAAAATTTTAATAGAAAAAGGAAGGACGTGAAGGTAATATTCTCTTGGTTCACTCAAGAATTCAAACTCAATTTGTTTCGGGAAAGTATCTCGTAGACACCACATACTTCAAAGTATAATCGCATACAACACCAACCCATCCATGATCTACAGCCCATGTCTAAGGTTCATTTGAATAAAATAAATCTTAGTACTCTTTCGCATCCAATTCATCATCTGTAATACCAATTCTTCTTAGATGCATACATGGACAACCACTCATACAAATATATCGAAATAAGAAAAATAATGACTCATAAAGCTCATGATAAATATGTTCTTCAACCCCTTGCACACATTGAAATCAGGTCTGGTACTATATCTCTATGAAAACTGATATTTTCCATCAATCACCCAATATTCAATGGACGTAAGATTCAACCGATACGCTATCATTATGCAACATCATGGTAAACTATTTGAAAAGAGGTCCTAGTAACGGAACCAAAATGTAGTCTATTTTTCTTGTTAAAAACCTATAGGCACTATCACATCACTTAGATAGATATGAGCACTCACCTGAAGTGTAAAAGGTACCAAGTACCTCTTTGTTACATTATTACAATGGAGTTAGCATGCATGTTCATAATAACCAAATCCCAAGGTGCATAATCCATTTTATCAATCAGATTCATGAACTCAAAGTGGAAACACACATAATAAAATAAACATATAGATCACATAACAATTAGGATCAGATTCACCATATAATCACCAGTAATAGATACATCAATAACCAATATCCAACCATAACAATCCATTATATTATTCCATAAAAAACAATAGTTGAATACATCATAGTTACCATCACAAAGTCATGTGTGCAAAATATTACTAAAAACATAAATCAGAATAATCCAAAGGTGTGTCTAAATCTGTGCAAATCAATACATATATATAGGGGTGGAGACTTTTCCTTCACCACCCTTGAACTCTCAAAATAGGCTGCATGCTAATAATATCCATAGACCACTAAAAATCAACTAGGAAGAATGCAAGCTTCACCTAATAATATCTTATCTATAGGTAAATATATTCTTAATCCTATTATTAGCTCCATTCTCATGTTCGAACTGTAAGTTCTTTCCTAAAAATAAAATATCATTGACTTCCCAATCCTCCTTACATGTCGTACAAATCCAAGTCTATATTTATCCCCACATACAAAAAATTCACCAAGTCTTCTACCTTTCGCCATGATCCTCATGCACTTCTCCTTCCATTTTCCATCTACAAACCCCTGTTCTCCAGTGAGCTCATCTCCGCGTGCTTCTTCTATATACTATTCATGCACTCGCTTATCACTTCATACTTTAATACTTAAACATTTTTCCATGCTCAATATATATTTACCCTTAAAATTTGGTGTGAGGATTGGGTCCTTATATTTAGGAGATAGCTTTGAGGTGAAAGAAGGGGCCATGTAATCGATTCTCTTACAAACAAAGAGGCCTATGGAATGTATTCATACTCTATAGGTTGAGTCCAAATACCAAAATTTGAGAGGAAGTCCATGGATTTGGGAAATGGGATAATTACATCAAAATTAACACAGAATATAGCATGGATGAGCCTATATTTCACTTTAGTAGCTTGATCAATAGTAATGCGAGAGCCCAAGGAGAGGGTAATACCTTCTATAACCCCATCATCCTAGAACTCTAGTAGGAGGCATGGTAGATGAACCCCAATCAGCTCTTGTGTCATTGTTTCTATATGAGGGTTGAAACCTAGGGTCCATTTCCTAAGATAGAAGCCATGCCTTCCAAATAACAAAGGACCCCTGAGTAGAACCTAAGAAAATCCTCTTTATGGCTAAAATTAAAAAGAATGAAACCATTTGGCATAGCTCTAATCTCAAGGGGGCCGCAAGGGGCACTTGATGCGTGACCATTTTTTGATGTCTTCTAGAGGGGGCATAGGGCCCATATGTTTTCTAATTAGTTGACTATTCTTTGTAATCTAGAGAATATTTTGTAATTTGTGAGGTAATCTATAGAGAAAGAGTCCCATCTAGAAACTTGGGCTGCAACTTGATAGCTTGTGTAACATTTTGGGACCCAACGACCACATCTTTCCGGGACCCACGAGGGTCAAGAGGGGGTTAGAGGCTAGAACACAAGGATTCATCATAAGCTATAGGATATATTGAAAAAACAATTCAAGAATCAAGTAGAGTGGGCAAAAACTTTAGGGAGAGATGGTTCTTACATACATACACTCAACAATAATAGGGTAATTCACCTTGACGATGAAGTTATTAGAGCTCCGAAGGGATTTTTGATGAAAAATTATATTATTTTGACTCCCAATAGCATTATGAAGATAATAATATGGGTGATAAGATCTAATTTTACCTATAATACCATGAAAAATAGCCTTCTTTCTCAGGATCACATGGTATGTTTTGCAAGAATGATCTGTGGAAAGAAGTACCTAGGTCTTGTGAAAAATATGAAAATAACATCATTTAGAGGATTTAATATTCTTTCAAAAGGTATTATTTTTGAATTATAACTCATTCCAGAGATCTCAAAATCATCTTCTAAAGATCAGGTACTTTTTTGAACTGTAAGCTCCTTCACCTTCAAAACCTTGATTTCATTGAAATTGTCCCTAAACCTTCAAATATTCCCTAAAATTTCCTAAATCACTTGAAATATGATCTTATATCCTCAATACCACTTACAAATGAATTTGGGCTTTCAAATTTGCTTTGTAGGATGCACACTTTGCTTAGAAAGGCTTATAATAGCCATTTCTAAGTCTATTGAAAAATCTGCCTTGAGAGGCACTGTCTCGGAAGAACTTCATGAACTTGTTTTCATCTTTCCAACACATGGGAAATGTCATTACAACACATAAGAGAACTTAGAGGATTTGGATATGCCTGAAATAGGGAGAACTATTCTAGAGGAGTGCGCAAGAGGGTTTACAAGTAAAAATTTAATACTAGGGTAAAGTTGTCATGTTTTCAATAGGAAATTTTCCCTCACAAAAACACATGACAAAAATGGATCTCAATTGTGGACTTATTTTTTATCAAATAAAGTGAGGATAGGATAATAATAAACTCCATAATCTCAATATATAACTTGGACAAGTGCCTTATCCATTGAAATTTATAGAGTCTTAACAAAAACAAGGATAAATATAATAAAACCTCATTTATTGAACACAACACAAGATAAAAAAACACACGACAGAAAGGGAAACACACAACAAAAAGGGAAACACAAAAACCTATATTCACCTATGATACATGTGAGGGACAAACCACTTTCATTGTAGCACTTTTCTTTTAGAAGTTACCTCTGAATTGGTAACATTAAGTGACTATATTTCATGAAGCCATTGACTGGTTCGAGAAATTAGCCTATTTTCCTCAACTACTTATAAAAGCCAGTTCTTTCTTGATTGTCTATATAATTGGTAGGAGCAAGTCTACATGACCCCTTTGATTCGTAGAGCTTCACTTAGAGAGTCAATTGTTCTTACCATCTTGGGAATATGTTTTAGATTGTAAATTTCCTTCTGTGCTCCTCCACACTACTGATTTCTCATTGTGCATCTCATCATTTCCCCAAGTGTAACAACCACTTTTAACACTTCAATTCTAGGGAATTTAAAAAAATCAGATCTAATGCTTCATTGTTCTAAATTCACCTAAGTGAGAACCAACATCCATCTATATCAATCTATCTTATAACAATTAACCATGTGCAGATGTATGATTTGGATTAATTCCAATCCCTCATATATCACTCATTACAAGAAAGTATACCAAATATACTAGTGGTTTCATTTTCATTCAAGGATAATCAAGTGTTGCATTCTAATTTTCTACTCAGGTATTTGTTATAGAATCCCATCCGAAATCTTACAACTTAGATCTTGGTGAAATTATGACAAAGGCAATTAACAACTTGCACTACTTTGATAAAAATTTTAGACACATTTTTTTCCATGCTTGGTTCCATGACGACACATTCGTCAATTGGAACTTGTCTTTCACCATATCACTTAATTACTATTATCTAGATTAAGATCAGATAACAGAGTTATGATTAGTTACAAGTTGCGTACAAGGTACAAACTAGGTCAACCTACATGAAGAGGTGCCACTATGTCAGCTTATGATGTCTATGGGAGAGTAAGTGTCACCATAATGATTCACATCATTATGATTCAACTTTATTCCTCATAGACATCGTAAGTTGCCATCAGTGGTACCTACCCGTGTACAAACCTCCTTTGTAACTCTAACGAAGCTTGTTCTTAAAAGTATTATGGCTGTCACAATATATGGAACTTGATGAGGCAACTCAATATAGATTCTATACAACAATATCCAATTAATGACCTTCATCATTAAATGGATACTACTCCATAGCGTCCATAGTGAGTTGGCCCACAAAGTTTCATTAATTGATACATTGTATCAAGTTGTTTTTAAAGAAATTTAATTAAATTACAATAGGCTACCCTTAGGTCACAACGATACTCATAAATATGTTTAGGCTAGTTCAATAATTGTATCATATCATCACATCATTTAAACCTTGTTACCACCCATTAACAAGTCCTGGTTTTTTTTATTTATTCGTGCTAGATAAGTACATTAGTACTACTTAAAAAGTTGTCATTTCACACTCATACTTTGTTTCATAACACTATATCCTCACCATACGGTTTGTACAATGGAAGTCAAGTTGACTATATTATGATGATACTGAAAAATATGTATATTTTTGTTGTTAGAATAACAACATATATTGCGTGTTGTAATTTAAAACTGAAATCCACCATTTACTTAGTTTAGAATTGATAGGTATATATTAAACTCACAATTCATTCACACTTATTAATTATAATGTAATCCCATAATATTGGGTTACTTCAATCTTTTGAGAGTGGACCCTTATAAGGCAATGGTATGATTTGCTTTACTTGAGAATTTTAGAAGATAAGTTAAAAATTAATTAAACATACCTATCCTCCTTCGAGTATATCAAGCTCATTTACTATTTTGTAACTTTATATAGTTTGAAAGGATATATCTCAATAATTACACATACACATTTAATGTTATATCACAATAATAACTTCATTGGTTGATTAAAAAATAAAAGGATCATAAAAATATCTTCACCTTATATGTTTATATATATACAAATGTCAAAAATAATTCTCATTACAAGCCACCACAAGCTAAGAAAGATACTCATATATTACAAGAGACACATTAGCCTTCATCCAGACAAATGACTCCTTCATATACCAAATTAAGCACAAGGAAATAATTTACTCTAAACCAATGATAGTTCATTCTTTTTATTCACAAAATAGGTACATATAATCTATTCAGTCATATTTTTTTCCTTTAATCATCATAAAAATCCTTTCAACATGTACTATTGAATGATAGTTAAAACATGGTTATCTCAAATTGAACTAGCATGGATTATGCATCCATAACTTGATGTTTTACTAAAAATACATAAACTTCTACTTATATTATTTCAAGATAAAAAAATTAACAAATATGAGTACAAAAAAATGAATAGGTCAAAGCATCTTAAACAACTTCCAAATAATAACAACACAAAAGTATATATAAATTCATAATCCATTCACTTCAGTCACCCTATTTAATTCCTAGTTTCATCCATAACCTTCCCTCTTGTATTCCACTAAGAATCATTCCTCATATTTTTCCAACTCGAGTGACACTAAATAGGTTTCATAGTCTTCAACTAAATGTTGAGATAGAAATCATTTTTGTAAGCCAAGTGATGAAAATTAAGCCAATTAGAGCATTTTAGTAATATTGGGTTGATTGAATTACCCATACCCCCTTTTATATATAACAAAAATCTCATGTCTCTTATGCATGTACACACACACACACACACACACACACACACACACACATTAGTTCTATAACTTATCATTCATTTCATAAATTAGACTCCAATTTACTTTATACATGTACCCACCAGATTTAAACACTTTTAAATTATAGACATGATAGTATAGTAAGAATGTAGTCGATACTCAATTTAAAGGACATGCATAACATGCTAATTCAAGTTCTGGGTATGTTGCATAACCCTTCAAGTTTACCCAACGAGCTTAATAGAACTCGGACCTCCATACTATGGCTCATGGTAACCCCCGACATTGGTATATTATTATTATTTTTTCTATTTATATAGATTTAAATAATAAACCAAATAATTTCTCCCACACATGAGACTAACAATCCCTACAAAACTCTATGCACTTCCCTTTTTGGGTCACCTCATAAAATTCTCTAGTCAACTTCTAGGGAAGTTCAAACCACTATGTAGTCTCTGTTTACCCCTAAATTCTCTTCAAACCCTAAGCATGTTGGAATATCACCTATCTTGATCTGGGAGCGCACTCGAGGTGCGTGTAGGTGCATATCCCCTCCTTTATATGAGCTTCATGAGAATTTTCTCCATTAATGAAAAGGTGTTTACATAGATAGAAACTAGTTACATTCATTCTTACAATTCAGATCAAGAACTAGATATAAGTTTGGGCACACCACATATGGAATTAAACACGATCACATAATAACAATATCATAGATAAAGCATAAACAATATCAAGATTACAAAGGTTTGAATTCATAGACAATAAATAAAAAAATACATCAAGACCCATAACACGAGATGTTCATAACTTCTCTATTGTATTAATTTATCGACATACCGTAGCCAAATACATTAAGGTATCCATGAATAAAGATAATACAACATATTCTTAGCATGATCTCTATAGTAACTTCATTAAAGGGCTTACAATCACCTCCTACACTCTCCACTCATCCCCTCTCTCATTCAAACCCATCGTCTATATCTTAATATTATGCAAAACCATAAAAGGGAAAAATAGGAATGAATCTCCTCTAATTGCTCATCATTAAAAGAAAAGGCGTGAAGGAATATTTCATGATCACCTAACCACTACCCAACAACATTCCAAATATCATCATGAATTTCACTAATCGAGTATCCTCATCATGCAAGTTTCAGCTAATTCATAACAAACTCAACCCCTTATCCTATTATAATAACTGTAATGATGCCATGGAATATGATTTTATTGAGCTTCAAGTCTCCATAGCTTAGCCTTATCCAAACCAAATCTGATCACCTTTTCAAATGCTCTCAAAACATGACTTTGATCAAGGCTCAAAAGTGACTAAGTTTCGAACGTTTCCTACCTCGGTGTGAGCCTTCACACATCACCAAAATTTACCTCCGTGTGTGCCTTCACACCCTATTCTTGTGCACCACAACCCTTCACACCTCAGGTACTTGTTCATTTTAGGGGCTCAAAATCACCCCACACTAATGCAATTTCCACCCACAACAATCCTTCATTCTTCCCGAGAAAACCTCAATGACCCAAAAATATGCTAAGGAAAAATGCTACATGGTTCAACCATCAAGCGACTAACTAGAGGAGTTCAGGAAACTCCACATCTATTTCATCCTTTAGCCTTTCCTAGAACCTCTTCTATAATGTTGGGAACTTGGTCTAGAGTGAATTCCTCTAGTTTACCTTTGAGCTCATTTATGAATACCAACAGCTCCCCATAGATACCATCAAACTCATCCATCGCTCAATGATGGAGTCCTAGAGTTTTCCAATCCTAAAATCCATTTTCTCGTGCTTGGTTTTTATTTTATCCTTCGAGATATGGTAGTAACAATAACCTATGCACAATCATAATTTTTAGTTGTGATATTCTCATGGAATGCCTTGAGGGAATCTTCCTCATTTGTTTCTCATGTGTCAATGAAGGGATCACACTTACTACTGTTTGTTGAATCCACTATATGCCATTATGTTCACTTCCTTGATTTGAGTAAGTAAATATTCTAACTTAGTGATCGGGATTCAACATTGAATTTGTTCTCTTCTCTTTCCTTGGAAAACTCTATAGCTATTGTCCCCTGTGCCATCCTTGATCTTTGGTCAACAACATACCCACCGTGTCTTTCTAAATATTCCATCTCGTTGCCATAATTTTTCTTGGTCTAGCTCAACAGTTCTAGACATTGTTTGAAAATGCCTTTAACAAGGGCACTAACTTGATCATATGCCCCCTTGGTTCGTGCATACTCACCCTTCATTCCTTGGAGCAATATCTCTATCTAATTTTATTTTTCCTTCTTTGCCATGACTAAGGTTCAAATGGTTGCCCCTACATCCAAGTTACATCATACCACCTCTACATACATCTTCGTAGAGCATTGCAAGTTTGATCATCTATGAGGTGGATAGGATCCACCACTTGGTATGTCTCTCTTCCCTTATTCATGTGAATGGTCTTGATTGCGTGATCGCGGACCTCAAATTATAGCTCTTATGCATGGTAGTGTAGGTTCTAACTTATCATTTTCCTCATTTTGGGCATGCCCCCTTCTTGTTCCAAGATATCCCATACATGTAGTTTCTCCAAGGGAAAGGTGGGTTGAAACCTCACCCACAATACCTTCATGGGGTCATCCACAAAGTCCATATGAGGGGACATGGGTGTCCACTTTTTCCTTATCGCCTTGCACTTTCAACGTTGCTTCTTAGATCTAGGAGTGAACCCCTTATCCTCCTTTATGAAAAAGGAGTCTACCTTACTTTTTTCCTCCAGATTGGTGGGTCGTGTAGGAGAATAATCTCACGTTGGGATCTTCTCATTTTATTCCACAAAACAAGCCTTATCCTTGGCATGAGCATCAATTGCTGCCTTGGTGTCTACCTCAACTCTTCTCTTCTCTTCTCTTCTAATTTGAGCTCAGCCTTGAGTTCCTCCTTGAAGGTCACATTATCTTCCTCTGAGCCTATTTTCATTTTTAACTATTAACCCTTCGTACACCTTGTGTTTCTTTTGTTTTTGCTCCTCTCCTTCAGGTAACTCTCCTCCCTCATACCCTACTTTAGTGTCCTCAATGCTTCTCAGTTGTGAAGAACTTGTGCCCCCAATATTATCTCGGTGCATATATTATTTCTACTTCCAGGAGGTTTCCAACTTCTCCTCACTTTCTTCTTCTCCCAATACTACCTCCTCGTCTTCTTGAACCAATTTCATAGGTGGGATTGAATTTTCTTGTGGTTTGGGAATGGGGCGTATCTAACTTCTATCTCAACTCCTCCCTACATCTTGGGGCATAGCTACACAAATACCTTATGGATGTATCCCTTGATGGTAACATTGATCTGTAGGTGGAGATATAAGAACTTAGGCTCCAGGGTCTCCACATATGCTGGTCTCAAGTTCTATCTCGTAGGTTACGTGTAGTGTGTGAACATCTCGAATCCACCTTATCGCATTAAAGGTCAATAACTATGTATCCTTCAGCTAGTTGATGGAATACTTGGTACTTAGAGGTGAGTGTAAATGGGAGTTTGCACCATGACCCTTTATCTCCTTTGGACATCACAAACCATGTCAGACTAGAAATTTTGCATGAATGCAAATTGAACTTGGTCCCTGATGGGTGTTGTTATTCCATTCATTTAATAAACTCTCAATTGATGTCATATTCAAATCGGGGTGTGTCAAGCTATATGCAACAAGAATAATATTAGTGATCTAGCTATTTATTTATTATTTTTATTTTTTGGGGGATTTTTAAAGTGTCTTTGAGAATTTCCTAGCCAAGCCTTACTAAAGCTAAACTATAAGAAACTTGCTAAAATAAAAACTTATTTCTGAAATAAACACAATTGCTTAGAAATAAACACATGTTTGAAAATGCTATTGAAAATTCTTACAAATAAATAAGAACTTAATCTACGACATCTCGCACGAACAATTATGTAACATATTTTAAATGAAGAATCAAAAGCATTTACATAATTAATACTTAATATATTTACATGAATTGCTTAAAAATATAAATACCAATAAAATAAAGAATCTTGTTTCTTGGAGGAGTGGGCCCTTGCTCCACCTTGAATCAGGAGTTGAAAAAGTATGATTCTCTCAAAATGAAATGGCTATCTTATTACTGAAATGTTTTGTCTTACAAAACTTCATTATATATCTATATCATATATATTCTATCTATCTAATCTATCTTTCAGGTCTTTTATATATTTCATCATCCAAAGATGCATTTACAATCATAAATGCTCAATAGTTGTCCATCCATCTATAGGTTCTAGTGAAACAAAATAGTGCTCAAAGTAGATGTGAAATTTAGAAACCTTGTTGGACATACAACTGTTTGGTCCTACATAAGTATTTCTGGAGTATGAAGAATAAAAAATTCATTGATTTGTTCTGATTGGAGGGCCCATTAATTTCTCTATCACCATATTTTTTCAAAATAAACAGATTCCCATTGATTCCGGAACTTTGGAGAAGTTCCAAAACCAAAGGGAAACATTCCAGAACTAATGCGAAAGTTCCAGAGCTAAGCATAGGAGTTACAGAACTAAGCAATATAGTTCCTTTGCTGAGTGATGGAGTTCTGGAACTAAGCATGAAGGTTCTAGAGCTAAGCCGCATTGAATCCAATGTTCTCAAAAGGTGTTGGTTGCTTCATACTTTACTTATTTGACCGAATGTGACCTATTTTATTCCAAAAACTGAATTTCCACACACTTTGTTAGGAATTATAGAGTTTTTAGATGTTAGAACTAAATCAAACAAAATATGGAAAATTACATCCTAACTTATACTAGATCAAACAAAAGCCACAAAATGTAGTCAAACTTGATTAAAAGGAGAGTAAAATAAGATCATTTATTGCACATTGATGAGGCATATTTTGGCCTTATCAGTCTCAACAATCTTTGGAATCTCATGTAGGATGTGTTATTCATTTTCAAAATCTGTGTGCAGTCTCTTGTACTATTTTTTCATCTGTGCCTTGTACACATTAGATATATTCCCATTATAAGTGAATTGTTTGAACTATATTATAGGAGACAAGTACACCGGTGGGTAAACCCACATGTTATCATCTGGTCCATCTGGGACACCAAGTTCCTAGAATACAATTATTAATAGAATGGATCCCCAAGTTATCTTTTCTCCCTAGGTTATTCTTCACTCATGCCTCCTCGATGATAATATCCACAATAAAATGTTCAAAATTGTAATGTGCTCGCTTAGACACCATGCATGCAACGTATAAGAACCTCTTGTTTATGTCTCATACACCTCTCGGATTGCATCCAACTTGTAAATAATGAGTCAAGAAGAGAATCTCAATGCTAGGTCCAGTAGATCTATAATGACTTGTGCCCTTCCCCCCTTCTCATAGTTTAATTTCTTGGAGAGCTCTTCTACCTTTACAGTGGCACTTAAATCAAGGCCCATGTCTTCACCTTTTTTTTACATGGTGCATTACCCTATGGATTAAATTTCTTGTGATTCTCATCCGCCTCCTGTAAAGTAGAAAAATTATTCATGCACTCATGACATCAGCCATCTAAACAATGGTGTGGGTTAAGAAAAAAATAACACCTCCCAAAGCTACTGAGAACTTTTGTTTATTCAGTAACTCCCTCTTCACTAAATCATCTACCATAGGGTTTCCTTTTTCATCTAACCTGGTAGATCCTTATAGAGATCTCGCCCACATTAACTCATCATATTCGGTGGTTCTGTGGTTGAATTCACTAATTTTTATTTATACAACTTCGAGATCCACTTGCATACTTTAATAACCTATAGGGGATACTACATTTCTGAATAGACTTCCACGGGTTCTTCCTTTTCCACCACTAGTCTCTTTGTATGAGCTTTCTTGGGTGCCATCTCCTTTTTATGTCATTCTTCCATGCCCTAGGTGCTTCCAAATTTTCCTTTGTCTACCCTAACTTGACGACTTCCACACTTCTCTCTCATGCAACCCCCTCCCACTTTGTTGTCTTCTTCCTTCTTCTATCTATACCTGCAAGATCACATCATAGCTTGCACAATATTACTAATTTTTGACAAGTACCTCACTCTTCTTTGCAAAAGCCTCATTTCACTTCAATTAGGGACCAAAAAAAATTGCTAAGGAAAAGTAGTCAAAATGACTACCTTTACCCTATATTTATACTTTTTCAACACCTTAAAGTTCCTCCAACCATGTGTCTTAACATCTCTTTTTAATAAAGCACTTTATTTCACTTAAATCAACTTTCGCGACTTCCCTTCACATGTCATAGGTATAACCTTCTAGCACTCCAATACTAATTCAACGCCACAAATATCCTTCGCACGTGTCATTGTGTCAAAGTACATAACCTTTGCACTGTTCACCAAGTAGTTCCCCATAGTGTCACCTTCCTCTTGTTATAGTGTGAAATCTTTATTTCTCTTTTGAGTGATATTTAAATTTTATTAACACACCTTTATAGCCACATGAATTTGAACACCTTATACACCATACCACTCATTCTTCTACCTTTTTGCTAACAGTCCATCTTCTCAAAGAATTTTTCAACCATATCCAAACATATCTTCCAATCCATCCACCCCACACTAAATGTATGTGTGGTCCTTTACGCATGGGATCAATTATAATGTAATTAGCTACTAGCACACAAATGCACACCATAACACCGAACAAAGAAGAAAATAAAAATGATGACAAAAGGAAACACACAAAAGGGAAATGCGTTAAGGGAAACCTAATCTAACTAGCAATACTGCCTTATTTACAAACACAAAAGCCTTATTTATAGTAGGGATTTAACCTACTCCCATTGAAATAACCTATAAACTATGTCCCATCTAGCACTTGTCAGAATCGGCATGCTCTTGAATCTAGTATGAAGGATATAATATACGGCCCCAACCAATGGAATTTGAGCTTCCTAGGATGGTGTAGAAACTTAGAATCATAAAGTAAAACCATCTACCCAACCTCAAATTGCTTATTCTTAATGTGATGATCGTGTCATGCCTTCTTAGTCCTCTGACTCCATCTAGCAAGGGATCATATTTCATCCAACTGTATTAGCTTATCAATGTAGTCTTGCAATGCCTATTCGTTGGCCAACCCTCTCGCATGCACAATACACATGAGAGAGGATAGCATTAACTCTACTAGAAAAATAGATTCTATGCCAAACACCAATTGAAATGGTGTGGCTTTGTTCAATATTTTATAAGTTGTTCTATATGCCCATAACACGACCGAGACTTTTTCATCCTAGTCTTATTTCCCAACATCACAAATCTTGGTCAATGTGTGACTCAATATCTTGTTAAATGCCTCAGCAGTCCCATTAGCTTGAGGGTGATAAGGATTAGTCTTGTGATGAGCCACCATGAACTCGCAAAAAAATCCAGATGGTATCCTTCAAAAAATGAGTACCTTAGTCACTAGTCAAACTCAGAGGGAACCCATACCTACTGATTATATTTTCCCATAGGAATCTTCTTTGGTGTGGTTGTCATGAAATCCCTCATAGGTGTTGCCTCTTCCCACTATGTTAGATAATTAGTGTAAGTAATGATGTACCGCAAACTCATCCTTTGCACGACAGGTGAAATAGGGCCTACAAAGTCAATTTCCCATTTCTTGAATGGTTTAGCACTAGCTATTGGTATTAATGGCATTTCATCCCTTTTTCCTAGCTTACCAAGGTGTTGAAAATGATCATATGCCTTGTAATACTCAATACAATCTTGGTAAAGGGTTTCCCACTAAAGACATGCCAATAAAATCTTCTCGCATGGTGGCATTTCCTATATAATTCCCTCCTGTAATTCCACCATGTGCTTCCTCCATGATTACATTGCTCTCATGTTCCACTACACTTTGGAATAAGACCTCATCTTGGCCTAACTTTTACAGTTCTCCATTGATTAACATGTAGGGCATGATGCACACAAATAATTATTTCCTCTCCAAGGCCTTTATCCCTCGCGCTAGACCTAATTTGAGAAACACATCAATATATTCCAAGTTATAGGGTATACACTACAATCGATTAGTTTTGTATATGGAATTGTATCCTTAATGCTCTACACATCCTCCCCGAGTCAATTCTTGATTAATTGTGGGCCCTAAATTACTTTTAACTAGTTTAAAGAAAATGGTAAACTCAAACTGAAATAATATGACCCAACATTGCATATGCACTCTTGTAAGATGGGATTTTTATAAGTAATTTAATGCCATGTGGTCCATATAAAAGATAAAAGGTGTCACCAACAAATAATGTCCGAATTTATATAGAGATTAGATCATTGACAATGCCTCGTGCTCCGTGGTAGTATAATTTTGTTTTGCTAGGGTTAGCTTCCTACTAGCAAAGCACAAGGGATGGTCGACAATTCCCTCTCTAGGTTGTGCTAATATTTCTCTAATTTCCATCTCGGATCCATCAATATGCATATGAAAAGGTTTATCCCAATAAGGAAAAAATAATATGGGTTCAATAATGAGTCTATTCTTCAGTGTGTTGAAAGCCAACTACGTGCCTCTCCCCAATGGAACATACTCTTGTGTTTTAGCAACTCCTCCAATGACATGGTAATATTGACATACCCCATATTCCTAAGGAATTTGTGTACCACACTACGGATGGTAGGTTTCCCTAATCCTACAATAAAGATAACTTTAGTAGGATCCACCAACAAGCCTTCTTTACATATGATATGTACTAACAGGATGCAAAATGGAGTAAAGAAAGACATATTTCTTAATGTTAAGGGATATACTTAACTACCTGCATCTCTCAAACATCAACCTTAGATTGTCACAATGGTCCTTCACTAATCCATACACTATCCAATCATCTAGGTAGACTTACAAAAACTTGTGGATGAAGTCATGAAATGTCTGAACCATAATGCACAAAAACACAGTAAGTGTGTTATTCAGTCTAAAAGGCATGACCGTATAGGAAAAACTTCCCTATTCAGTGGAGAAAGTTGTCTTTTCTTGGTCCTTTGCAATTCTAACCTAATGATATCATGAGAATCAATTTGTGAAAGACTAGATCTTGTGTCCAGATAGTCCTTCTAGGATATCCTTAGTGAAGGGGGTTGGAAAAGGATTAATGACACACACCACATTCAAATCCCTGTAATTGATGCAAATCCTTATCCTCCCATCCTTCTTAATGATGATGACCATCAAACTTATCCACTTTGATTCCTCAATAGCCTCAATGATGCCTGATGCGATCATATTTTCAATATCCTCCTTGACTTTGACGTGTAGATCCATATTCATTCGAAAAGGTCTCTTCGAATTGGGTGTGCACACTCCTTAATTTTGGTCTGCATATATCCTAAAGAGTGGTGAACTCCCTTGAGTTCATGGTACCCACATGGGAATAAATCCTAGAATTCATGTAATAAATCAATCTTGGAAAGCTTCTTTTCGAATAATAATCTCCAATAGTAGCTTCCTTAGGTTCCGCCTCCGAGCCAATATTAACCTTCTTAGTTTTCAAGGGTTGATGGTAAGCACCCACTTTTTGATCAGCACTATCCATAACCTTGCACATACCCAAAATATGGTTAATATCCAATTTTTCCACCTCTTCACCATCTATCGCATAGATGAAATTTCCTTTCTCCTTTTCCCTGTAGGTGCGCTCAAGCTATACCTCCTATGATTCTTCCTCAACAAAGTGTGCCTCCAAACTAGGCTCACCCAACAACTCAGTACTCTATCCTCCACCATGGAACTATCTCCCATAGTTAGGTGCTTAACAACCTGTAATACCTCATTCACTAATGGATTAGTACTCTAATGCTCAAAATTTTGAATAAGATAAGTTTTCAGCTCTTTTCCAATTTCCTTTCTAACGGCACAACTCTAAATGAATGTACCATGCATATGTGTAACCTTATAAGGTGGAGTAAAGATTATGCACCCATAGTGATGGAGGAAAGGATTTTGTACCTTCCATCTAGGCCTTCTCACATGCCTAGGCATGAAATGAGGCGAGGTTCATTCCCATGATAATCTTGTATAGCTCTAGGTTCATTATTTTGTAGAAACCTAACGAGAAAGTGATTATCACCTCATGCCATTCTAGAAGGTTATCTTGATGGTTTACCCACCAACATGCTTTGTAGTCTGGGAAAATTATAGCTAATCATACTTCTCCTTTCGATCTCACATCTCCATTGGGTCTCCATTGCTCATAGGAAAACATTAGGGTTTCCTCCCTAGTGTAACTCGGAAACTATTTTCCTCCCAAGCACCTCTGAGCATGTCTTTTTACTCTCATCACAAGGCTTCTTAACTACCTTACAACTAACTCATATGTCCCATGTGCCCAATTGTCACATGTCACACTAGTTTTATCACTTATAGATTGAGCATCTTCCCACTGAATAACACCTTCCTTTATTGGTTGTACAACCTTAGGGTCCCTGATAGTGTGCACATATATTTTGTGTAGGTCTTCTTCTCCCAAGGATTCAAAGTATAGGGCACTAAATTCCCATATGTTAGAGGAATGATGAAATGTTCCCCCTTGTTTTCAAAACTAATATATTCCTTATTGAAATGTAATTCAACATTGTTCTTATAGCACCAGGGGTGCCCAAGTAATGCTGGAAAGTTGTATGCCTTAGAAAACACCAAGAATTCAAAGTCTCTAGTAAATTTCACCCCTTGGATAGTTATAACAACATCCTTTAAAACACCAATGGGCATCACCTTTGTATTTTTAGCAATATATAACACATTTTAAGATGAATGTAATGGGGTTCTTCCCATTTGATTCCAACATCTAATGTGAGAACATGAACTTCTACACCTATGTCAATAAGAATATTACTCAAGAGCCATCCATCAACAAATGTATTCAAGGTAATACCCTCATCATATTCAAGAATGTGTGGAGGTAGACTAGTATGCAATACCTACCTCTCATGATCTCCTCTGGAACTTGGTACTTTTCCTCTTAGCCATTATCCTAATAGAGGGATGATATTATCTTGTCTCAGCATCTTGTATACCTCCTTGAATTCATCCATATCCTTCTATAGAGCTTTAGTGTTCTTCTTCTACTCTAACTACCGTGACTGATCCTTTAGGCACTGAATCTCTCCTTGTAGGATTTGAATAAAATCCATGGTTTTTTTATAAACTTCCTTCTGATGCGTAGTGTCCAAATACTTCCCATGCACCACTTATTATCCTATAACTAGTGGTATTTGCTTTGGTATCTCCCTAGAATGTATAACCTCAGCTTGTGTTGTCACTAGTACAGGTTCTAACTCTGACTCACACACAACCCTTAATATCCACTGTTGATCAACACACTTTACACTCACCATCCCAGCCTCATTATCCTTCCACTACTTCTAGATCATATGCTCATATAACTTTGGGAACTCTTCATACTTGTGATTTTTCCACACCAAGAGCACTATAAAAATTGAGACACTCACACTTGTAATGTTCTATAGATCCACAATTATAATAGGTTCCATGAGGAAATTCACTTCTTCCTCCTTCATGATTGCCATAGCCTCAGAATCCACCCTAAAATCCTCTTCCACAACCTCCTCCATCTGCATACCCTTCATAATGATGACCATCATCCTTGGAACTATTGGAAACACTAGTCTAGCACACACTAGTATCAATGACATCATGTATCTGGTCTATCAATCTATAATCCTTAGTGTCATGAGTAGTAGAGGTGTAAATTTTATAATAGCAGGACACATTCTTATGGATCATGTGTTGTAGCAACAAGCATCTACTTGTATCATGATCTCTGTGGAAAATATCACAATCCACCGACATGGTGCTAATTGACTGCATGGGAAAACATCCTTTACATGACCCTCTACTTCACAATCCATACACCATAACCCGATGTGAGTCTCATGAGCTGAGTTCACAAAAATTTCTCCAGTTGCTTTGCTTTATGGAAAAAAATTGGGCTGCTAGGAATGGAATAATGCATATATCAATGCTTCCTACTACCTCAAAGACACAAGGTAGCCTCCAAGGCCTCACACAGATCTATGAAAGTATTTTGTGAAAGTTCCCTCCTGAATGGTGTGATCAGTCCTCCGATGAACCATTGAGCATGATGTGAAGGGTGAATGCCATAAGACAACTTGGATAGGAGAGTATTGAAACATGCGTCATAATCCCACACTTTCCTCCATTCCCTTATGAACCTCCTTCAATGATTGATGCTTTTATGTTCAAACTCAGGTATGTTAAACTCTACCAAAAAGGCATTATACATCATAGTATAGTCCACCATCATCTCGATGTGGATCATATTTCTAGTACCATCTATACACGTGCCCTTACAAAGTGGTTGCAAACTGAATTTCTTTCCACTTTAGAGCAGTGATTCCCTTCACATGACATAATAACTCATACTTGTGTACATGTTCCGTGACATCCTACATGCCCTTGTAATTAGGTAAGTGGAGCGAAATCTCATAAAACACCTGTTGATGGTGTTGTTGACATTTCCCACTAGATCCTTGACCTTGATTCCCTCGGTGTTGCCTCCACCAGAACCACTAGACCCACTAGCTCCTATCCCTCTAGATCCGTCTGATCCTCCTCCTGTAGCAGAACGAGACCCAAGCGGTTGTGACATGCGGAACCATTTTCACACTAAACCATACACCGAAAATATTGTGATACCGACCCACTCCTAGATGTGTTTCCCACACCACTTCTAGATGCGATAGTCAAACCTTGTTGACCCACACCTTTCCTAAATGTCGTACCAAACAAGATACCTCTAAATACAAGAAATGATTGTGTAACCATATATGTACTAAATGAAAAGTTATACCTCCTAATTATCACACAACTACTAATACTCGATACCAAAATCTTTATAAAAAATATCGCAGGAACTAGAAAACTAAATGCAAGGGTCTGGTCACCATGTGGGTTAAGATCCACTCCTATGATTATCCTCCTTTCTTCATATGACTAGCTCTATAAAGAACATGAGGGGGTTTCTCTTCCGTGCTTGCCAAGATGGAGTAGGTCAGACTACTTAGGTTCCACGTCCTCCATGTGAACCTCAAATCCTTCCTAAAACATCTGACTCCATAAATCCATCACTCATGTAGCTTCACTCTATCTTGGCAACTCTCTCTCCTAAGCTTCATTATACTTAAACCGCCTCTCCTCTCTCTCCATTTCTGCCACAAGTTCTTCCATCCTCTACCATGCCATCTTCCATGCCCCACACCTAACAAGATTTTATCCAACCATGGGGAAGGATTCCAAACTCAAATTAATGATTAAGATCTTGATGGCTAACATTAAAGAAAACAAGAAAGATCCTTTGGGTTCTTGTAAGAACTTGAACTTAGCAACCTATGGACAAGAATAAGTTGAGATTGCGTACTCCAACGTGTAACTAGTCAACACACCTCTCCACTAATGATCAACAACATGAGTCCAGGTTAGATTAGCATCCTACAACCGTTGATATTCCTCTTGGGTCCAAACATGAGGTCTATAGTACCAAATTTTCCTTGATGCATATGCTAAGAGCCATTCATACAACTCTACTAGGAAACATCAGAAGAATGTCTCATAGAGTTTGTGATATAAGTTCTCCTCCACCCATTTTCATGCATCAAACTCATATCCAGTATTGAACCTTTGAGAAAACTCATCTTATGTGCTTTTAAGCCAAGTCTCGATGTTGTCCAAGGTCAGATGCTCCGTCATAACACATCATTCTCATAATATATTCAAAAGAGGTCTTGAAAATGGAACTAAAGTGTAGTCTTTGTTTAACCCTAACTTCTCTTCAAACCCTAAACACACTAACATATCACCCAACCATAATGGGAGCTCACCTGAGGCGTGCATAGGTGCCGAGCCCCTATTTTATATGAGCTTCATGAGAATTTTCTCCATTAATGAAAATGTGTTTGCATATATAGTTACATTCATTCTTACAATTCATATTAAGAACTAGATATAGGTTTGGGTGCACCACATATGGAAGTACACATGATCACATTATAACAATATCATAGATAAACCCTAAATAGTATCAAGAACACAAAGGTTCAAATTCATAGATAATAAAGAAAACACATACATCAAGACCCATAACACAAATGTTCAGAACCACTCCATTGTATTAATTCATCAACATACAGTAGCCAAATACATTAAGGTATCCATGAATAGAGATAATACAGCAACATATTCTTAGCATGCTCTCTACAGTAACTTCATTACATGGCTTACAATCACCTCCTACACTCTCCACTCATCCCTCTCTCATTTGAACCCATCATCTATATCTTAATATTATGAAAAACCATACAAAAGGAAAAAATAGGAATGAATCTCCTCTCACTGCTCATTATTACAAGAAAAGGACTGAAGGAATATTTCATGATCACCTATCCACTACCAAGAACATGAAAAATGTCATTATGCATTTCCGTAATCGAGTATCCTCAACACGCAAGTTCCAACTAATTCTTAAAAAACTCAGCTCCTTATCCTATTATGATAACTGTAATGATTCCCTGGAATATGCTTTTATTGAGCTACAAGTATCCATAGATTAACCTTATCCAAATAGAATCTATTCACCTTTCCACATGCTCTCCAAACACGAATTTGATCAAGGCTCAAAAGTGACTAATTCATGAACCTTTCCCGCCTAGGCACGATCCTTCATGCATCACCAAAAGTTACCTCTGTGTGTGCCCTCACGCCTTGTTCCTATGCACCACAACCATTCGTGCCTTGGGTGATTGGTAATTTTAGGGGCTTAACACACTCGATTGGAAACCTAGAAGCCCATCTAAAATCATATTTATTTTTAAAAGAAAACATATTATATTAATAAGCTGTTAGCTCCCACTTTGAAAACTAATCACTATGGTTTAATAAGTCTTTAAGGTAGAATACAAGACATATAAAATCTTGGTATTCCTTAGAGTTAATCGAGCACTACACCCTAATAGTATTCTCACATCTACCCACCTATAAGAGTAAACTACAACGTAACATACAATACACATCCACAAAAGTCTAACACAAGTAAGTCATTTTACATCGATGAAACCCTAGCCATCAAACGACCATGCCAATTTTTTTAATTTTCGAGAAAAGATTCTTAAAAAATCTCAAACATTAAATATTACACATAATAATCTAGTCAATTAAGTAAAAATGGACCCAAAATTGAGTCAATATATTCCAATTAAATGACCCTTTACCACAAATAAAATTTGGGCACCCATGGAAATAGTAATACCTAAATAAAAATTGAAGATTTCCATCTTATTTAATGATTACCTAAAAAATAGTATGCAAAACCCACAACAGAAGAAGATATTTAATTTTTTTATAACAAAGTAGTAAGATCGGGGATATATAAACCATGCACGATATTTTGATAGGTTCTGCAAAACCTTCTACCAACTATTCAACTTGAGTAACATCACCTCAATGATGAATCCAATGAGAGATAATACTACCTCCATCATGCTAGGTTAGAATAGTTATTATTTTAGCTCACATATCAAAAATAACTTAGCAAAAACATTTCTAGAATAGGCATGCATGGCTTCTCAAAGGGTGAGTTTGAGTTCTTCTAAGAAACCGAGTTCACGAGTCCAACATGGCTTCGCAAGGAGCCAAAATTTCAAACAATACAAAATAGAATGAATGAAATTGTGCATGTAATTCGGTAGCATCTACTTGGAAGCTTCACCGCTTTCTATAAAATTAAAATATCATTAAACATATTTAATGGAATAGTACCATGTAGGTAGTATTCTCGGCTCCATCGCCACCCTCCAAATCTAGTGGTTGGCTCTATTTAACTCAAACTTAATTATAACTTGCATGGTAATTCAAGCCTTACTTAACGATAGTAATAATTTAACCATTATGACTCAAGATTGAATCAAAGATTGCATGGGTTGAATGTAACTTCCAATTTCTAACAAGAATTCCAATTCAAATTTAGTCCTAAATCTTGCATGGGTCAACATTAACCACTTAATAATTTAAAAAAACAATCCTTTTTGATAAAAAAATCTTTATTAAAGTATGTAAGGTGTTCCCTAATTGGTCGAAGGCTTAGGTGATCCACCTAAGTTAAAAACTTGACCTTAGAATAATTTTATTAATCCAATATTTGGATCTTAGCATTTATTTTATAGGCTTTCCAAAATAGTAAGGTCAAATACCTTGTGATTAACCAACTAAATATTTTACTCACAATAACATCATATTGGCAGAGTGTTGCCTTTATAAAGAGTTACTTTTATTTTAATCTAAAGATGATTCTTATCAACAATTTATAATCATATAATAAGATAATTCAATAGCTAATCACATTTTATGGAGTGTATCAAAAGAGTTAATATCTTCAATTTTCTTACCATTATATTGCAAGATCAAATTTTTTTCCAAATTGACCGAAATATTCATTTACCTTATTATCGACTTGTGACACTAACTCACCAATGTGGTCAAAGACCATCCCCATTATTGTAATAAATAGTTAAGCATGTTAGATAAAATGACATTACTTAACTTAACATTACCGCAATACTCCTTTACGAGATAGTGAAGAAATCATTTTAGTGCTTGGCAACCAAACCATTGTTCTATCAACAAAATAGTTATTCCAATATAAGGATATCAATTATTATTTCCTAACAAAATCACATGCAAGGAAAAAACCTTTTAGATCTTTCATCGATACTATGAACTTATCAAGAAAAAAATCAAGTGTTATTATCCAAATATGAATTCACCAACCATCTCTAAATCATTAGTAGGATAAAAAAACCTCATAAATAGGTATAGAAACAACAATGCCTCTTTTACTACAAGCATTTCACACATCAAAGTAAGGTGATCCCTTTTGATAAATAGACAGAAATTGTGGGATATGACACCAAGGATGATTTTTGATTGGGCTGTTTGAATGTTCTGAGTTCTCTTATTTTTAATATTCATGCTTATTGATAAATTTTTCATAAGAGGCCTTGAATTCATTCTTTTTTCTATATCATTATGAGGTGTTTGAACATTAAATGAAGAATCAAACATAACCTCACACATATCTTGTATGAACATAGCATGAGTCAATAGGTTAAGAATTAGCTTGGGATCTTCCTTACCTTCTGTTTCTTTAGAGATTTCATGTAAGGTCTCCTTCAAAAATTTCGAGAGATCATCATCAAATTCATTTGAGGAGTCTGTGTTTTGAAACTTGAGGCAACAATTTGAAGGAATTGATTCATCATCCCAAATCTCAAGGCATTCCACTACTTATTTGTCTAGGAGATTTTCAAATTTTAGTAAATAAAAACTCTTCGTTTCCTCTTTTCATCATAGAAAGAATATTCCTCTTCAAATGGGAAAGATAAAACTTCAATTTCATCATTACATCCATCGATCATTGTTGCAAGAGGGATATTAGATTTTTCACCTTGCTTTATTTCATCATGACCAATTTTCAAATTGGTAGATAATTAGGAATTAGATTCATACATATCTTGAAAATCCATGGCTTGCATCAAGATTTCAAGACTGAGATGAGGGTCTTCTATTTCTTCTACAATTCTTAGCATTTCTTGCACATAGTCTTCTTTCAAACCTTTAAAAGGCTCATCAAAAGTTGGATTTTTTCTTCCTCATGGATGACATGATCAAGAAAATCTTCATCTTCAAATGGGAACAAGAACACATCATCATAGGAAATCCCATTATCGATCTCTCGATCTTGGAGCTTATTAAGAACCATTTCATCTTCCTCATGGATTACATCACCCGACAACTCGGGGCTTTCCTCTTGCAACTCGATATTTCTCTACAATTTTTCATAATCAATACCCCATTGGAAAGGAATTCTTGGTCTTATCAAGATATGAATCTCATCCTCCTCTTCGGATGTTATGAAATAATTCATATTCCCATTATCTTGGTACAAGATGTTAGCTCCCATTTCCTACCTTTTGCACCGTATATCTTATCTTCTTTATTGGAAGTAGATTTTCCATATCTCCCTTAACTCGGAATGGTTGTGGAAGACCAATTAATTTGAATTTTTCCTCCCAAGTTTTGGTAAAATATTTTTCTTAACATTCCAAATGAATTCCGAGTATCTACTACCATCAATGACACCTTATTGTTTGGAAATTCAATGAGAGCCACATGTACATCATTTTCCTTCCCTACAAGTGGGAATTAATTTGAATCTATGGAGTAAAAATATCCTTTGGCCTAAGTCAATTGTTAGAAATAATCTAACACTTAATTCACCTTATGTGGATTAATGTGTATTTATAATAAAGTAATTATTTAATTACTTTAGTTAGCTTAGTTGTTAGTGTGTTGTTATCATCCCTTATATTGTGGAGGATGTTCTTTATTTAGAATATTGTTCTCGAATGATTTCTCGTAGAAGCTTTTTTAGGGGCAATATGCTATTTCTGCATATTTGCTTTGTTTAGGAGATTTTTTCCATGTATTGTGGAAGAGATAGAAGCTATCCAATATCTATAAATATTACAGCTCTCTCTTTTGGTTGTAATGCTTCATTTTATATTAATAAAATCACAACAAGCTCCACCTTGTTTTTGCAATTTAATCTAGTTTACAGATTTCATTTGGTACCAGAGCAGGGAGTTAAGGCTGTAGATAATTGCTGAGGAAGTGTTAGAAGTTTTGAGGAAGGAGGACTAGAAGCCTGAGCCAGGAGGAGCCATAGATGCCCCCAGCCTCTTCAAAGCCCCTGCCCTACTCCACACACCAGAAGTAGCAAAAGCAACAGTAAAGAAACACCTCCAAGATTGGTAACAAAGTGATTGTATCAATTTTTTTAATACTGTTCATTGCATATGAACTATATAAAATTGTTTTTTTTCTTTCTCTCTAATTTAGAGATCCCATTTAGTGGACCCCCAATTTTGGAGGCACCACCATTCAGGTTTGGTGTGTAGGTTTCATTTTTAATAAAAAAAGAAACATCCACCACCGATCTGCAACTTGTACACAATTGTGGTATTTGCATATATCTGTAAATTCACCTTGTAGACCTATGGATTTACCTGATAGCTTCACACCTACAAAAAAAAAATGAGCTGGATACTGATCTGGCTATGCATCTTCAATCTGCAAGCAATTCCTATGCGACCTTGCAGAACAGAGCGTAAGAGAGCCTTTAAGGCGAAAGGGCGGCGAAGGAAACAAGGCTGATGATGGAGGAAACAAAGCTACACACATGCGTAAGTCAGACCCACATTTTCTGCGTTAAAAATCATTTTTAAAAAATTCCTTTTTGGATGATGCGAAAAAAATCAGAAATAAAAAAAAAAATTCCATTTTTGGAAAGGGGCCCGGAAAAATAATTTTAAAACGGTCATAACTTTCAACTGGTACCTCGGATTGAGGTGCCATTTTTTTTAAAGTGTGTGTTTTTTTGAGCTCTACGCTTTGGTCCAGTCAAAGAGGCCAAAGAGCCCAAAACTAAATTTGTAAGGGAAAAGAGGCCAAAGTGCCCAAAAATTTAAAAAAATTGTGAAAATATTAATTTTTCGTAAACAAGAAGGGGGGTGCAATTTTCTTTTTCTATTTACAAGATGTTTGTAAAAATGGCTGATAGTGCTAAAAATCATTGTAAAAGGCCAAAAAGGAGCCCACACTCAATAAAAATCAATTTTGGGGGTGTGTACTGATTTGAGGGGGATTTGTTTCGTGTTTGATTCTCTATCTCTCTTTTCTTTCTGCACAAATGGCTAACAATGCGCCCAAATTACTTTTTTCCCAATTCACAACTCCTACGAGGAGATAATTATGCTGCATGGAAAATGAAAATTAAAACTCAACTTGAATTTGAGGACATAATTGGTGTAGTTGATGGCTCAATAACAAGACCAGAAAATGATATTGCTCAACAACATGTGTTTGATCGTGCTAATCAAAAGGCAAAACTTATAATTCTATTTGGTGTAACTGATGATGTACAACCTCATATTTGTCAAGTGACAACTACAAAAGAAGCATGGGATAAACTAGCAACTGTATATGAAGCTAAGAACAAAAATTCTATTTTACAATTACAAACACAACTCCATTGTCTCAAAATGAATTCTAATGAGTCTATTGAAGGTTTTCTAAAGCATGTTGCTATATTGAGATCATCTCTCCAAGCTTTGGAAGTAGAGTTCACTAATGAATCTCTTGTCCCTATTGTATTGAGAGCTTTACCAAAGCATCATTCAAAATATTAGTCACAACTCTCAACATTATGGGTCCAACTATAAGTTTTGAAGAGTTAGTGAACATTTTACAATAGGAAGAGTCCATGAAAAACTTGTAGAAGATGAGGAACAAGCCCTCTCTTCATTCCATAAGGGAAAGAAACAGATTCATACAATTGGTAAGCAACACAAGCAACATTCTCAATAGAATAATCAAGGGAACACTCAGCAAAAGTAGTGTCATATTTGTGGCAGAAAAGGACATGACTTAAAAGATTGTTGGTATAACACATTTCAAAAGGGTTCATCTAGTGGAAAGAAGCCAAATTTTCAACAATCTAGTCAGGGTTATCAAAACAAACAACAAGGACAAAGGAAAAGTAACTGGAAAAAGAAAACACCGCAGCACGGCAACATTACTGAAGAAGAAGATAACTCACCAGATGAGGACTTCCTATTTGTTGCACAATCAACTCAAGAAATCAATTCAAAGACAGAAATTTGGTATGTTGACTCGGGAGCAACAAGACATATGACCGAGAGAAATGATTGCTTCTTAGAGTTAAAAATACACCTAACAAAGACTATGTTTCATTGGGTGATGATTCATCGTACAAAGTACAAGGAATTGGAAACATCTCCTTACCTCTTGGATCAAGAAAGTGCACAATAAGAGATGTTCTATATGTTCCTAGATTGACAAAGAATCTACTTTCAGTAAGTCATCTTTTGGAGCACAACTTAAAAGTGGATTTTGATTGTACAGATGGAAAGAAGATGTGTTTAATCAAATATAAGTCTAAAAACTCCAACATTGTTACACGAGCTTCTAGTGTAGGTCGTATGTTTCAGTTGGATTTTTTTCAAACCAAAAATCAGGCCCTTGTAGCTAAGGATACATCATCAACACAATTGTGGCATCGAAGATTTGGCCATGTAAGTTTTGGCTATCTTGAAACACTTCAAAAAAATAATATGGTAAGAGGACTGCCAAATTTCAAGAAAAATACAGACAAGTGCACAAATTTTTTGGCAGGAAAACAACATAGAGCTTCTTTTCAGAAAAGTAGTACATTCAGGGCCCGTGGTAAACTTGATCTGGTGCATACCGATCTATGCAGACCTATGAGACCTAGTCATTTAGGGTTTCAATATTTTATGCTCTTTGTTGATGATTACTCACGAAAAATGTGGGTATACTGCATTCACACCAAAGACCAAGCCTTTGAAACTCTCAAGAAATTTAAAGTATCTCGTGAAAATGCAAGTGGTAAGAAAATAAAAACACTCCACTCAGATCGAGGGGGTGAATATACCAGTAATGAGTTCAAATCTTTTTTGGAAACACATGGAATTCGGCAGAAAATGGCACCTCCGTATACACCACAACAAAATGGTGCAGTTGAGAGAAGAAATAGAACTATAATGGATATGGTAAGGTGTATGATCGATGATTCAAGATTGAGTAAAACATATTGAGTGAAAAGAAAAACAATAGTTTATCTATCGAATAGAGTTCCCACTTCGCACTTGATGGAATAACACCACAGAAGCTTGGTCAAGGAACAAACCATCTACAAAACACCTTAGAGTTTTTGGATGAAAGGTAAGTATGCACATTCCTAAGAAAGAGAGAACTAAACTTGATGTGAAATCAGAACAACTTATATTCTTGGGATACAGTGATGAAGCCTTGGGATACAAGTTAATGGATCTAAAAACAAGAAAAAATTTCACAAGTAGAGATGTTGAGTTTTTTGAAAATAAAGAAGTAGATGCTCCTTCCATAAACTCACAAAACAATCCTACTAAGAAAATAGAAGATGTTCTTGATGAAGATAACGATGATGAGGATAATTCAACTCCTCCATCTACAGGAATAGCTAAACGTATGCCTAAGTGGTATACTAATCTAATTCGAGATGCTAAGTTGGATAGTGATCCTAACACATCCACTTCAGGACCTAGAACTCGTAGTATGACTCAAAATGAGGTAAACTTAGCCTTAATGAGTATAGTAATTGAATCAAGTGAGCCCACTATAGTTCAAGATGCCTAGCAGTCAAAACCTTGGTCAGATGCTATGAATTCAAAATTCAACTCTTTGATTAAGAATAATACATGGCAACTTATAGATCTTCCACCAGGGAAGAAGGCAATAGGTTACAAATGGATATTTAAAACAAAGTACAAATCAAATGGAAGCATTGATAAATACAAGGCAAGATTGGTAGCTAAGGGTTATGCACAAAAAGAAGGCATTGATTATGAAGAAACATTCACACCAATAGCTAAGATCAAAACAATTAGGATGATATTTGCTCTAGCTGCACAATTTGGTTGGAAAGTTCATCAAATGGATGTAAAAAGTGCATTTCTCAATGGGGATTTATAGGAAGAAGTCTACATGACTCAACCAGAAGGTTTTGTCATACCAGGTAAAGAAGGAAAGGTATGTAGACTCATAAAGTCACTGTACGGTCTCAAACAGGCTCCCAGGGCATGGTACATAAAGATTGATGAGCATCTCATCAAACATGGATTCAAAATAATTCCATATGATTCTAATCTCTATCTCAAAAAGCAAGGGGGGGAGATAGTGATCATAGTAGTATATGTCAATGATCTAGTCATCACTGGAAGTTCGGTGAAGATGATTGAAACAACTAAGATCTAAATCGATCATTTGACATGATAGATCTAGGGATTCTTCATTATTGTCTTGGACTTGAAGTATGGAAAAAGTAAAATCACATCTTTGTTACTCAACTAAAATATGCCAATACAATGCTCGAGAAATTCAGAATGATGGATAGTATACCAATGGCTACACCTATGGAGATAAGGCTTCAATTGTCTCACATAGATCCATCAGAACAAGTAAATGTTACTCTTTATCAACAGTTGATTGGGAGTCTCATTTACTTAACTTATTCTAGGCCAGATATTAGCTATGCAATCAGTTATATTTCTTGATTTATGCAAGAACCAAGGGTTTTTCACTGGAAAGCAGCAAAGAGGGTACTGAGATACATCAGAGGAACCATGGACTTTGGCCTAGAATACAAGAAGAATGATAAATTTTCTTGACGGGATATACTGATTTAGATCACGCAAGGAACATTGATGATAGGAAGTACTTTAGGATTTGTTTTTTTTTGGGATTTAGACCTATTTCATGGGGGAGCAAGAAACAAAATTGTGTTTCAAGGTCTTCCACAAGAAGAATATCATGTAGTAGGAGGAGCTTTATGTGAAGTGATTTGGCTTAGACGGATACTTGAAGGATTGGGAATTCCATAGGATCATCCAACAATCCTACATATAAACAATGAAGGAGTAATAAAACTTGTTCGAATCCAATTTTTCATGAATACACCAAACACATTGAGGTGTAGGTACATTTCATTCGTGAACAAGTTCAGAACAACAACATACAGCTTCAACATTGCCCGACAGAACATCAGCATGCAGATATCTTCACAAAATCTCTTGCACATCCTAAATTTGAGGCATTCAGAGTATTTCTCTCCTGTTCACTTCAGAATATGATGAATTAAGGGGGGGAATGTTATAAATAATCTAACACTTAATTCACCATATGTGGATTAATGTGTAATTATAATAAAGTAATTATTTAATTACTTTAGTTAGCTTAGTTGTTAGTGTGTTGTTATCATCCCTTAGATTGTGGAGGATGTTCTTTAGTTAGAATATTGTTCTCAGATGATTTCCTGTAGAAGATTTTTAGGGGCAATATGCTATTTCTGCATATTTTCTTTGTTTAGGAGATTTGTTCCATGTATTGTGGAAGAGATAGAAGCTGTCCAATATCTATAAATATTGCAGCTCTCTCTTTTGGTTGTAATGCTTCATTTTATATTAATAAAATCACAGCAAGCTCTGCCTTGTTTTTGCAATTTAATCTAGTTTACAAATTTCATCAATGTGAGTTTGAGGGCACATGCAACCTTTATGGGCATTACATTTTCAGATGCACATGCATCTGTTATACAATTATTCAATTAGTATCCTCCAATTAGAAGGGATACATAGAAAGGATCAATTTTACAATTCATTGATGCACTCATAGTAAGAATGTTCTGTGATGGAAGTGCAGATGGGGTTGGTAGTAGTCATTTAGAAATAGGAATCAAAGTATTAGGCCTTGAACTACTACCCTTGATATAATGGAAATTTTTCTTAAATTGTTCCAAATGAGTCTGCAAATACTCATATTCAGAAAATCTTCACTTTAAATTTGTTCACATGTTCTATGAGGCAGGAGTAGATGTTTGGGGAAAAGAGGATGATTTTGAAGGTACATTAGGGAATCTTGAAGGAATACATTTTATAGGAGAAAAATTAGAATTAGAATGATAATTGGAAGAATTACTTGAAATAACATGTGACCTCTTACTTGCCATGAGACTCAGATTATCCAATGCGAGACTCCATGGAGGTTGAAATGGAGATCCTTGGATGATTATTATTATTTTTAGAGTCTCTACAAGAGGATATTTAATATTATTATTTTTCACAAGAGAGGAGGAAGAAGCTCCTTTCTGAGACTGAGAACAAGTGAATACTACACATGAGAACCTAGGTTTATCTTTATCATAATCTTCTCCACCACTTGAATATTCATAAAATATGATTTGTGCATCATCCCATACTTCATCAATCTTTAGGAAATCACTGTCTTAAATTTCTTGTTCAATTCCTTCTTCATCTTCTCCGGTTACGAAAATTGCATTACTAGGTGAAGCCTCCAAAGCAAGACTTCAAGGTGTTCATGAAATCTTATTTCTATCATGACTATGGTGGAATATCCATTAGAATCCTCCCTTTTCAACATTATTAATTCATTTTCTAATTTTTGTAATAATGGATCCATTCTCTCATCTTTGGGATGTTGGGCCTTATCCTTCTTTGAAGGATTCTTGATCTTTCTTGATAGGATGAGGTTATTGTATGCACCCGATTTCACACGGTGTAACATTATCAAAATAATTAAATCCCTAATGATGAAAAAATATCTTTCTAATGATGTAAAATTCTAAATTATCACTTGTAGCATGTAATTTTACCTTACCTATCCTTTTATATCTTTTTCCCTCTTTCTTTAAATCAATTTACAACTTTTCCTTAGCTTCCTAGCCTTTAGTTATGGAACCATGCTCGTGGTTACGTAACTTCCCGATGGTTGCATAGCCACCAAGTATGCCTTGGGTGGTTGTTATGAAACCACTATGATGGTTGTGTAACCATCGGTTTACGTAGACCTTTGGTTACGTGTGCTACTTCACCAAAATGTTGTGTATACAAATAGTATGGTAAAGGTGAGGTGAGGAGGAATACATGTGAAGTTAAAGAAGGTTGCACATCATTGAGAAGACTAGGCTAATCGTGAAGAGCTCCTTTTTGGCTAGGAAGGACTACTTGTAGAAGCACAACAATACCACCAAATAGAGTTAAATAGCATATGACAGTGGATTACCTAGCATATGCTAGATCCGAGAAGTGTGATACTTCCTAGAAAGGCCATCAATCCACTATTTAAAAAAACTTAATGTAAAGAAATGACAAGTAAAATAAAGGTCCTATTGTAACAATACAATTTAGGTATCTCATATGCTAACAATAGACTATATTTAAGATAAATATTGAATATACAACTAAATCTAGAGAAGGAAGGGTGTTTTCAAGGCTGAAAGGTGTGGCAGAGGTGTTTAGGAAGGTTTGGGTGAGATTGGGTGAGGTTTGGGAAGGTTTTGGGTAAGTTAGGAGCTTACTGGTCTAAGATAAATTACTAGTCACAGAGACCAATATCGGTTGGGTGACCGATGCCGATACCTAGTAATAGTGACATCGTAGGAGAAATTGGGTGAAAATATTAAAATGAGGTGGTTTTGAGCTCTTTGTGATTACATAGAGAGTTGGGGAGGCTTAGGTAAGGTGGTAGGATTTTATTAAAGACTCAGAGATGAAGAAATAAGCATTTGGGATGGGTATAAAGGTCAAATGGGAAAGTGGTTGGGTGGATATGTGACAAAAGATATCCGGGAAGGGAGAAAAGTGAAAGAAAGTAGATAAATGATTAATAAATGAAATATTGAAAGAAATGACAAGGTAGAAATCACTTACTTGTAGATTGGAAGCTGGTTGTAGAAATAATAGTTGTGGTTGAAGGAGAGACAAGTCTCGATCCCATGTAGTAGTAGAAGAAGGTTTTGGACTTCCCGTGATTGTTTCAATGCTCGGAACACATTGTTGATGTTTAGTGGAGGTTGTGAATTCTTCGAAAGAGATGAGGTCACTTGGATGCCTGGATGTGAGATTTGAGAATGTAAGAACTCCAAAGCCAAGATGTAAGAACCTAGGCAAAGGGTTGAAATTTCTGTTTAAAGAAACGATGGCGTTAGGTGACTGATGTCGATCGAGGGATAACCAAGCATCATTTAGGGAGAAAAGGTCCTATTTTCTAAAAATAGCCTTTTCTCTCCATTTTTGGTGTTGGTCAAGATTTTGTTATGGACTAGGAGTTTGGGTTGGCACTAAATGAAGTGGGAAATTGGTAGGAGGGATAATAGGTAATGAATTTTAGGGTTAGAATGAGTCTTAGTTAGTTAAGGGGAGTGGTGACTTAGTCTAAGTTAATAAATAGGATTGTAATGGGTCCATGGTGAGGTGGAAAGGTAACGTGGAGGGGTGAGGGAATTATTAACTTAATATAGGTAATTATATAAATAATAATGTGTTAAGGGCTCATGGTAGGGGGTATGTTAGTCGAAGGGGGTCTAGAGGGTTATGACCCATTTTTTGTGTCTACATTTGCCCCTTTTGTCATGTAGCTTGTATTGATAAGTGACCATGAAAAAAATAGGAGGTGATTTCCCTAGGTATGGGTAGAAGTGATCCCCTCAAACCAAAAACTGATTGAGGAGTAGGAAAAATTGGTGATGGGTTGGATATAGTGGTAGGTGATGAAAAATGAGGTAAGGTGTAGGTATATATAATGGTGATATCAGTGTGGGTTTGATAAAGTGGTAGGTAACAAAAAATGAGGTAAGGTACAAGTATAAGAAATGGTGATATCGATGTGGGTAATAGGTGGGGTCATTCAAATGTATGCACGTGTCTAGAATGTGACAAGGCACTAGGATGAATATCTCACAAACTCTACATTTTCAAAGGTTGATAGTTTATCCAAACAAGGTTGATATGGTCCATGTATGCAATGTATAGGAAATGCTCTTGAAAACATAATGAGGCTAGGTTCAAGAACATGCATATGTGTGTTCCAAATCACCAAAAGGTTTGGTCCGATTGAGATAAAAATCACAACATAAGGCAAGACAAGGTCGGTATGCTAAACAACACAAGTAACATCATCACAAGGTACATCGTGTAAACAAATTTGAGTGTCAAATGGGAGAAGTTAGTGTGGGTGTATAGGTAAGGTCGTGGGTAAGGCCAAGGTGTAGGAAACAATTTTCCCTTAAGTATAATTAGGGAGGTGACTAGGTTGGTAGGGATATTAGGTAATCCTATAGGATTGTGGTAAGGATTTGGTAGCAAGAAATTGACATCCTGCAACAAACATTTGGGAAAATTAGGAAGAATTTGTTTAGGAAGGGTGACTGATAGTGGTTGAGAGGTAACTAATTCCAGTAATGGTGGTGATGTCAGTCACCCAATCGAAGGGTTAAAATGAAGAACCCGTGTGGAAAAGGCTTATTTGAGCATGTTGATTTGGTGAAAATTATGGTGGAAAGTAAAACCCGTGAAGAAAATGACAAAGCTTCCCTATTGAGTATGTTGGTAAGAGTTTAGTGGTATGATGAGTAGAGTATGAGGGCCCATGTGACTACCTAATCAGTCGATTGGTTAAGAGTTGGGAGGTTGATGAGGACATGGTAGAGGCGGGAGAGGGCTTAGGGGAGTTCCAATGTAGAGACTCGACATCCCACCATGGAGACAGATCCGAGTAGAGGTAGGATTCAGACCTCTGTGATATTGTAGAAAAATAGGTTAAGTTAAATTAAAAATTTTGGTTTGTGAAAATGTGATGAAATGTGGGTGAAATTGGGTGTGGGGAGGGTGAAAATAGTTTAAGTAGGTGGTAAATTGAATGTAGGAACAAATTAGGGGGATTTGGGTGGATAAATGAGGTGTGTTAGTCAATTTTTAACAAGTGGGGACACGAGGGTTCGGGCCTAGGGCCGAACCAATAATTAATGTTAGTTGGCTATCGATAGACATCGGTAGGCCTACCGGCATTGGAAGAGTAAAATAGGGACTAGTATCGGTTGGGGTGACCGATACCGGTCACTGTGAAAAGTGACCAAGTTGTTGGAAAAGGTTAAATTCAGGAGGTTGAAGGTAAAGGAAGGGTGAGTAGGGGTGTACAAGGTAGGAATAGTTAGTTTAGGCCAAGTAAGGGTGGGTAGGAAGAAATGAGAAGGTGTAGGGACATAGCGAAGGTATATGTCAACAATGTAGGATGGGCGCAAGATGAATGAGGTAAGTTAGTTCAATAGGTGAAGGGGGAAAATAAATGAAACATAAAGGTGGAAAAGAAGATAAAAGGAAAGGAAAATAATGTAAGGATTATAGGTCATAGGGTAAAAATGGTAAGGAAAGGTAGAACATATATATTGGTAGGCAAGGGTAAATTATTAACAAGTATGAATGTTGATTATTTAGGCATGAAAAAAACTATCAATGAGAGATATAGTAGTGCAGATGAGACCTAACATCACAAAGAATGAGTAGAAGTATATGAGGGATGTTAGGATGGGAAAGGTTAGGTAGTATATGTAGATATTTTGAGATCATAGCATGATGGTCACCCTCATCGATAGATGGGACCCGACGACCAACACATTCCACCTACCTACTAGGAGATGACTATAACCTTGGAGGATGTCTATCAAATTATGAGACTATCTATTATTATGGAGGCATTGTATCAGATTGCTTCGAATGATTCATACGAGCCCATGGTTAAATTATTTCGAGAGGATATGATAGATTTGTTTTATTACGGTGTGAGCATTAGCTACAACAAGATGTATACCACACATTTGTAAGAGACTAGATTGATAGTAATGATGATGGTGGGTATTGGTTTTTATACGCTCCTAGACTCGAGTGTGGGAGGTTTCCATGGGAGTTGATGGGAGTATTAGAAGATATGATTGAGGATATGGTATTCTTTTGCATGGGCACCGACTTTCCTAGTGCACTTATACAAAGATCTCGTGGACATATAAGAGGATACAATAATTTTATTTGTGATGCACTTTTATTCTTCACTATTGGGTCTACAAGCATATAGTATGTATCCTTCCACCACACCTTCTACGATAGGATTGGTATAGAGGGGTCTCAGAGTAGGCTTCATACAATGGATATAGATAGGGGCCAATACGAGGATTGACAAGGAATCCTAGGATGATACTATAGGCCCTTGTTAGATGGCATATTAGTAGTTGTTATCTTATGGAGGCCATATCTTTGTTACCCTTCATTCGGAGGTATGGTAGAGGAGTTGGTAGATTTACATCTCTTGAGATGGATACATGGATGTAGACCTAGAGAGTATGATATGATACTATTTGATGGGTTAGATGATAGTTCAAAGTTACGGTAGGATGGGCCTCACCCTTCCCATAGTATCGTAGGGAATATGTGGATCATAAATTATCACCACCATGTCCTATAGGTCTAGTTGGGTAGAAGGAAAAAGTTTACAACATGAGGATTTATGAGGTGGGCATGACTGTGGGTATAGGAAAAGGTGGATAGCCTAGCTACAGAAGCACCACTAAGGCCAGGACAACCTGATTTGGATACTATTACAATAGAGAGAGACATTTTATAGGGAGTGATGGCTGTGTTACATGCCCAAGTCACACCTTTACAGGGAAACTAGCAGGATCTCAAGCATAGGTGGCTACCTTACAAGGATAACTATCGAATCACAAACATAAGAAAATGAATAGGATGGACAGGGGATAGGGTCCATCGTGATAGGTGAAAGCACAAGGAAAGGGTGCACGACCTAAAGTATAGGGATAAGGTCCATCCGGATAGGTGTAAGCACCGGGACAAGGTCCATGACCTCGGGTATAGGAAAATGGGCCACTATTACTAGGACAGGGTCCATAGGTAGGTTCAGAGAGATGAAATCTCCATAGGTGATATCTATGGATAGGTACCAACAGTTTGTGGTGGAGGATAGATACTATGAGGATCCAATTACTGAGAGTGGTATCCCTTTTCTTAGCTATGCCACCTACAGATCTCGGTAGGTATAGTTCACGGACCCATAATACCAATAGTTCAGGGAGCCATCAATCTTATGGGTAGGATCAGTGGGAGGTGAATAGTTCATAGAGATATATGTCAAGTGAGGGGACATGAGAGAGTGGTAGAGGTTCCAGACCCACTCATGGATGACATAGATATTGAGATATTGTTTATTTTTTTTTTTTTATTTATATATATTGGCTGCATGTCGAAGAGGCGAGATGTACATGAGAGTTTTTGAGAGACTTATTTATATATGTATATTCAGTGTATTGACATACAAACTTTCCATTATATAGATGATGGCACTTATTTATGTTGTGTGTGGTGTTATTTCCATTATATGGTTATTATGGAAACTAGTTGTAGGCATGGTTGAGTTTGATTTGGATTTCCAATGCATTGACATCATGGAAATTATATGTAGGCATGGTTTGGCTATGTTTGTTACAATTTAATTTCCATTTTATTGGTATTATGAAAAGGAAATGATTATGTGTATGGATGATGTATGGTTTTTTTGTGTTAATTTCCAAGTTATTGGTATTATGGAAAGTAAATGATGATGTGTATGGGTGATGTATGGTTTGTTTTGTGTTAATTTCCAAGTTATTATTTTTATGGAAACTAACTAACTAGGTTTGTTTATGGGGAAAAATGGTGGGGGAAAAGAGTGGTCGAGCTAACCTCTCGAGGGCCCCATGCCCTCGAGTGCTGCCTACATAGCCCTTGTAAAAGGAGCATCAAGTCGATGTAGTTATCCCATAAAATAGGGAAGAATGAGATTGGGTTAGGTAAGTTGAGTAGGTAGGTTGGATAGGTAAGTTGGTTGGGTAAGGCATGTTTGAAAATATGCAAGGTTAAATTTTGAATAGGTAATAGGCAAGGTGAATTAGGCATAGGCATAGATGAAGGTGTTATGGTTGATTCAATTTTGATGGTCTTGTCATGTTGAAGAAACAAAAATTAAACAAATAAGAAACCAAAATAAGTGATATGCCCATATTTGGAAAGGACTATAATTGTCATACCCCTAGAATTATTGAACATAAGTCACTAGATACACTGCATGAGCGATGTGTCTAGAGTTGAAAGAAGTTGCGTGATCACAATGTGTAGAATACATGCCACATCCCTTGAGTTGATTTAGAAGATAATAAATAGAAGGTAAGGTGGAATGGTTTGTTAAGCATAACCTTGTTATGGGATAACATGCCCCGTTGTAAGATACCCAAAACCAGAATAGGCAAGTCTATGACTAGAAGTTGGTATTTTTCTCGATTTTTTAATTTTCTTTTTCTTTTTACATGTATAGACTGATTGATGCAGGAATTATATATATTGGGATAAATAATAGTGTCTCCTTGAGGTTTTCATGAAGTTGATCGATGCGGGAAGCTCCAAGATAATTTTTCTTTTGACATATATAGATTAGTCTTGTTGTTTGATAGACTAAGTTTAGTAGGTGGTTGGATTCTTATAGTTGTCCTTCGAGGGAGCAGTCTACTTATAACAGAAAAAGAGAGACATAGATGTTTATTTGAGGGAATCTTATACTTACAAGAAGTTTAAATCAAGGAGGAGAGTTTTTGTTATCCCATATTTTTGTGCTTTTATTTTTGTACTTGAATTCATGGACAAGACTATAAATAAGTATATGACTCTTTCATGAAGGCAAAACCATAACATGAAAATGTTATCTATGAAATAGGGAATCAAGTCATGAACAACCATTGGATTCCATCCTAAAAAGGAAAAAATGTATCCATGAGTAGTGCCATGGTACTCATATTGAAGACAAGGCTGAATGGTGATGGATAATCACATAATTTTGTTGAAGTTGTTGGTCCTCAAAAAGAGGTAGGTGGAAGGAGAGGTTTTATCAAGGGATGAGAATATAAGATATATAAGGTGATGTAGTACTTTATTCAATAGTAGAATGGTTGAAGATGTAAGGCATTAAGGGGCTCTAGTTTAGGTTTACCCTTAAGAGAAGATAAACGATAAGCTCCTGATCCATAGGTATGGGTGACAATATAGGGTCCAAGCCAATTAGGAACAAACTTGCCCCATTTTATTTTCTCCATTTTGGTCACATGTTGATTTTCCTTTAGGACAAGATCACCGATCTTGAAATTTTTCTCATGAACACATTTTTCATAGGCACACTTGATGCACTTTTGGTATATTTGGAGGTGGTCGAGAGATTTTAAATGACATTCATCCAATAGCTCAAGTTGTGCCAAATGTTCTTGGAAAAAATAATCATTAGAGAGCATATATTTAAGTGATATATGAAGAGATGGAATTTGGACTTTGAGAGGTAGGACAACCTCTGTACCGTAGACCAAAGAAAAATGTGTGGCATTGGTAGAGGTGTGAATGCTGGTACGATAAGCCCATAAGGTGAAATGAATGTGCGTGTGTCAATCCTTACCAATGTCATCGACAAATTTCATAAGAATTTTGTTGAGAGTCTTATTAGAAGATTTGGCTTGACCATTTACCTATGGGTAATATGGTGAAGATAAATTGAGTTGAATGCCAAAGTTGTCACACAGTTTGTGTAGGGTTTTGTATTTGAATTTTTTTCTTTTGTTAGTGATGAGGCGATGGGGAACACCAAAGCGATAAATGATATGTTGGTTGATAAAATTGGTTATCTTTTTAGCTTTAGTAGAAATGAGAGGGATGGATTCCACCCATTTAGTGTAATATTTAGTCGATGTTATGATCCAATGATGACGTTGAGAGGAATGAGGGTTAATTTCTCCAACAATACCCAAACCCCATTGAGAGTAGGGCCAAAATCCTTTAACAACTTGTAAGGCATGACTAGGGGTGTGGTGAAGGTTAGCATGCTGATGACACTTCACGCAACATTTGATGTAGTCACAAAAATATTGGTTAAGGGGTTTTCAGTAATTACCAAGGTGAAGGATATATTTTTTGACTGTTAGGCCACTGAAATGTCTCCCACAAATCCCATTGTGAATTTTTTGATGGTGTATGGGGTTTTCGATTTGGTGAGGCACAATAGCAGGATACCATCAAAGTTGCATTTATAGAGAAGACTCCCCATGATGACATAATGAGAGACACTTTTAGAAAGTCACGTCATCCCGTAGACACCAAATTCGTGTCTTACGACCCCTTGTGACCCGCATCTCATCTCGCAATATAACCTCATCACCTAAACCTTACACAATTATTTATTAATTGCCTTCTAATTGATAAATCCACATCACCCTACCTACCACCTCACTTTGCCACTTCATCATGACCTAGCCCTAACCCTAAAACTAACCTAATTAAGACCCATAACTTGGTCCACACCTACACCCATAACTAATGACCCCTTTCTCGCACCCAAAACCGACCTTCTAGTCACTTGACCGAGCCCGCAACTGATCTCTCGGGAGAAAAGCAGGGAAGGTGGGCTATTTTACTAAAAATAGCCTACTTTTTCCTTACCGATGCCGGTTCCTACTCGACCACCGTCGGTTACGCAACCACCATCGGTTCCCTGTAAATGGGCTCCCCAAACCAAAACAACGGACCGGAATTTCATTTTGGGATCAGTCGAAGGATTTCTGGATCAACAGAGAGCATTGGGAGCGAGAAACAGAGTCCAGATCTTCACTTGACCGAGCAGAGACGAGTGGAAATACCAGAAGTGTTTACAGCAAAGGAGATCAGCTTGCATCTTGGTCAAAACCAGTAAGTCACATCTTGCATGTCCTCTGTTATAACATTTCTTATGCTTCTTGAATCTCAGTCCGCCTAAATCCGTTTCTAAATCCGTTTCGAATCCACTACCTCAAACAATTACGTAGTTTGCAGGGTAAACTTCAATCCATCCGGCGTTTCATCTCCCAACTCTCGGATCGATGTCACCCTTTTCATCACCTTCTTAAAAAAGACGTTGCCTTTCAATGGAGTGAGGAGTGTCACCAAGCCTTCGAAGCTCTCAAAACTTATCTCTTGCAGCCACCCATGCTTATCCCACCCCAGGACAACCGCCCTTTCTACCTTTATCTTTCCGCCACTGACCATGCTATAGGAGCTATGCTCGCACATCGGGACTCGGCACGTCGAGAACAGGCCGTTTATTATATAAGTCGTACCCTCGTGGATTACGAGACTAGGTATACACATGTAGAAAAATTGTGCCTAGCCCTATCATTCGTAGCTACCAAACTCCGACATTACCTCCTGAATCACAAAACTTTTGTCATCACCAACACGGACCCCATTCATTATATGTACGCCAAACCACATCTAAACCAACGCATCGCTCGATGGCTCATGCTCCTCGCTGACCTCGACCTTGAGTTTATACAACAAAAGTCAATCAAAGGACAAACTCTTGCAGACCAACTTGCGGAGGCCCCTTTACCTGGGGAACAATTTACCAATTTTACATTCCCCGACGAACTCATCGCCACTCTTTCACTCGGGGAAGATTCGTATCAAATGACCCTCTTCTTCAATGGATCTAAATGCCAGCGTGGTGGAGGAGCCGGCGTTGTTCTCATCCCTCTTGACGCTGAACCTATGCCTCTTTCATTCCGGCTTGATTTCCCCTGCACTAATAATACAGCGGAATACGAGGCCCTTGTTCTGGGTCTCCAAGTTGCGATACACTTAGGTATCAAATCTATCAATATCTTTGGTGACTCTCAATTGGTAGTCAATCAAGTTATGGGCATCTACCAATGTAAAAATGAGGAACTTCAGAAGTACAAACACTACGTGGATTCACTTCTGGCCTTATTTACTCACTATTCTATCCAAACCATTCCCCGCTCTACTAACAAATTTGCGGATACTATGGCTTGCTTAGCCTCGCAAATTCCAGCTTCATCAACTGACTCTGAATTATTCGTCGTGGTCCAACAACTCTTTGCCCCATCCTATTCAACCCCGGTAGTTTGTATGATAAATACTGTGTCTACTAATTCACAGGATACCTGGTACCACCAATTTCACGACTACCTTACAATCTCTGTTCTCCCACCTGACCTTACTAGTAACGGCAAACGTGCTTTTCTTAAAAGCATTTCTCGTTATGTTGTCATGGGGGGACTCCTCTATAAACATGGCTTTGATGGCATCCTCCTTCGCCATCTAACCGGCGTGGAGGTCACCTATACCATCCAACAAGTCCATGATGGGATTTGTGGTGGACATTTTAGTGGCCTTGCCGTGGCTAAATGAATCCTTCACCTAGGTTATTATTGGCCTACTCTCAATAACGACTGCTACGAATATGTTAAGCGTTGTGTTATGTGTCAACAACATGCCAACCTTCAACATACTCCTAGCCATCCGCTGCAGGTCGCACGAGATCTTTGGCCTTTCTCACAATGGGGTTTAGACCTTATTGGTGAGATTCACCCGACCTCTTCGCAACGTCACCATTGGATAATCACAGCAACCGAATATTACACAAAATGGGTGGAGGCCATTCCACTCATTTCAATCAAAAAAGAAAAAATTGTCGAATTCATTAACCATCACATTATCTGTCGTTTTGGTATTCCTCATCGCCTAATAACAGATAATGGTAAATCTTTTAAAAACAAGTTGCTACAAGACCTTTGTGACAACTTTGGTATCAAACTTAGTTTCTCATCGCCTTACTATCCGCAGGCCAATGGTCAGGCTGAATCTTCTAATAAAACCCTAACCAAAATCCTCATGAAAGTTGTCAATGAATCCGGAAGAAATTGGCACGATCACATTCCCTATGCCCTTTGGGCTTATCGTACTAGCATTCGTACCTCTACTAACGCTACACCTTTTTCTTTGGTATATGGTACCGAGGCCGTCTTGCCTCTCGAAATACAAATACCCTCCCTCAGAATATCCCTTCAGGATATTCTCACCAACGATGATTTCCGCCAAGAACGGTTAGCCCAATTGGAGCTTCTTGACGAACGTCGTCTTACAGCTCTTGATCACCTCCAAATCTATCAAAAACGCATCAAGCGTGCTTATGATAAGCGACTTCATGAGCGTACCTTTAAGGTTGGTGATCTTGTCCTCAAAGAGAATCAACATGTCACCAAACTAGAAAAGAGCAAACGTGGAAAATTTGCTCCCAATTGGATTGGGCCTTATATAATCACTCACACCTATGGATCAGGCACTTATCGTTTAGCTTCGCTTAACGGTAAACCTGAGCTTGAACCCCTTAATGCCTTGCATCTTCGACCATTCTACTGTTGAATCTAGTGTTATATCACTTCTTATCTACCTACTGCTCGTCCCTTGAGCTCATTTACCGCTACATACACTTTGTTTTCTATATCTCAAAATAAAATCAAAATCACTTCTCACCTCCCCTTGATGATGCCTTCCCCTTTTTAGTCTAGTCCATGACTTCAAAGTATTAAAATAAGCCGTATTCTTATGGGATTTTCTTGAGTCAAACTTCCTACTAAACTAGATGCTTCACGCCAAAAGAACATCTAGTCATCTAAATTAAATATAGACTGCTCCCTTGAAGGACAGCTATATGCCGAACTATTGCTGCTACTATAAATAGACTGCTCCCCCGAAGGACAACTATGCACTAAAATCATATCTGCTACTATAAATAGACTACTCCCCGAAGGACAGCTATACACAGTCAGCCTTTTCTCAGAAGCTTCTCGCATGGATCAGCTTTGCGAAGACCTCAAGAATAGTACAATCAATATCCCTTGTAGACTTCCCGCATCGATCAGTCTATATTTAGTCAAATAAAAGCCTCATTCAAAAGAACTTTTTGGGTCATGGACTTGTCTATTTAGGGTAGGTTCTCTTTCGTCAGAACACTCACTTTGTAACAAGTTCTCTGTACCTCAGCTATATCATCCACCTCACCTCACCATTTGTTTCAACTCAAGGGACATAACGTACACCTGATATATTGTGATCATACAACTCTTTTCACCTATTGACTTCTTATCTATGCACGGTACCTAGGGCTTCAAGCTTGTTCTACGTTGTGTGGTTTGTTTAGCTCTTTTCACCTACAGAGCACTTTTTCCACTTTGCCTCGCATCTAGGATTGTGTGTTGATCTTAATCAGGACACGCTTCCCTACTACTTGGGTATGCTAACTTTTGCTTCACCTATACCTACACCAACAACATTACCCTACCAACATCAAATTTTTACCAAACGACAAATTGCCTAACCACAACCAAATTGCCTAAATTCACCTCTCCCTGGTCCTAAGGGAGAACTACATCGGTCTGAGGCCCCTCCTTGCTTTGTGCAATGGGCTATGTAGGCAGCACTTCGGAGACATGGCGTCTCCCAAGGTTAGCTCGACCATCCCCTACCATAACCTATCATGTGTGGTAAATATAAATATTTTTGGTGTATTTCTATTTAATCACATTCCTCTTTATCCTTTTTTCAAAACAAAACGAAAACATTCTTATTATTATCATAACTCAAATCAACATACATATTCAGTTTTATTTAGATGTTAAACAAATACATCTTCTCTATCATCGACACGCAGGTCGGCATCCTTATTTATTCTTATACCTCGATAACATTTACTTAGACCCTCACGCCTCATCCCGAACCAGGTGATGATCGTGATCGTCGACGCCTCTCGCCGGGCCTCCCTGTCCTCAAAGGTACCACGGCTATTGGTACCGCCCACTGATCTGCCAATCTCTCCTGTAATATATGAATACGCCCTCTCGCGTGGAGGACTCCAGCCTCTAGTCTCGCTGCTCGTGACTCCGCAACCGCTAACAATCCTCTTGTCTCATTCACCTGCGTTTGGAGCTGCTGAACCAAACGCTGCAGCCGATCCCTCTCTGCTGTAATCACAGCTATGTCAGGGTGATCACGTACACCTCGCAGCTCTGCTACCCACCATAACCTATAGGCCTCTGTCATTCCGGCATCCATTACACTGCGATCGGCTGCTATCTCCTCGGGCCCTTCTGGAGGTGTTGGCCGGGGAGGTGAGAATGCTGCCTCGGCATCGATCCTCATATATGGTCTATAAGCCTGGGGTATATCCTACACAAATCCAAATTGTCGCCGCACGCGATCTAGAGGAATCCTCTCATACTCACCTGGCCTGTGCCCTGCGATCCACCTCAATCGCTCTACACCCCTCAACTCCTCAGCTATATTCTCTGTTACCATATAGTTCCCGTAAGGCCTCCAACAGATATCCGCAACCGTCACCCTCTCCCATACCTGCCTGTAATACTCGATGTCACCCGTCACGGCCTGAGATCTTGCCTCTTGTTCGTCTCGGACCGGGGTCGAATCCCAACCTCTGTACTCCGGTCTCTCCTGCCTGGATGGATCGGCCTATTGGTCACACACAAACAATGTGCTCATAGGCCCAACAGTGTAATAAGTATGAACAATCCAGTGTCATTCTGTGATTTCACCTACAAGCCCATAAACCCCTGTATAGCTCCGCCAAATATGCAGGTGCCCATGCAAAAGTCACGTTCCTTTCTATCATCTCCCAGATAACACACATCAATGCCTTTGGAAATCTTCCCCCTTCTGCCCTCGGTAATGCATAATACCCTACCGCTATCATTAATATCACTGCTAACCTTGTCTCCTCAGGGTGTGCTGCATACATTACCCCATACGTAAATGATAAACCTCGCTGTGTCAAATCTCGTGCGTATGGACCAAATACTGCTGTTATCGCTCCCCGTGCCGCGCTAGGTAGTGCCTGATATACTGGTTCTCCTGTAATAGGGAGTCTCAAAATACGGAACACATCTTCCAATGTTACTGTCATCTCCCCTGTTGGCAGATAGAAGGTATTTTTCTCAGGATTCCATCTCTCAATCAACGCCTGTAACATAGCATGGTTACGTGCGATTCGTGAATAATAGCGGATTCCACTTAACCCCAAATGATTTATCAATGTCCATTCAGCTGGCGTTACATCCGCTCGGATTCGTGACAACAGCGCTGGCACGCTATCATTCATCCTCAACCCTGCCTGAGCCTGCATACATCAAAACAACAAACAACCATTCAATCCATCAGGGTTTTTCTCACATTCTGGAAATTCCTACAGCAACCGGTATCGTTTACAGCTAACCGGTACCGGTTGAGTAACCGATACCGGTTATCCCTAACCGATATCGGTCCCTGTTACTTTCATACACCTTGCCTAAACAACCACCTACAACAATAATTTGAGCGTCTATTCCTTTCTATACCTACAAACATACCTGAAACCCCTGATTACCTACCCCGTAACACTTATAACCCTTGCTATCATGTTTTCTTTTTCATATCTACCCACTTAATCTCTTATTCATAACACATGCAAAAGTCAAATCATAACCAAAACGTTTACCTCTTGGGTTGCAGTAGCTTGAGGTGGCCCTTGTCTTCCCTCTTGTCCCTGCCTGCTGGAGGTTTCTCCTCATCCTGCCATTATCACCACCTTTTTCAAACCTGCCTTTCTGTCTTCTGAATCTCAGATCACAATCACTTTCCCTGTCTCTTTACTCCTAATCACTCAAATTTCTCATGCAATTACCTGTCTCAGTCGTCAAAAAGCGTCGCGTTCACGTATTTAACTTCTTGCATGGCTCTCAAAATTAGAACTTAAGTTGCCACCCTAGCTTTTTTATTTTTAGAAAAGCTCATACCTAAATAACCGGTATCGGTTATGTAACCGATATCGGTCTACTACCTACCGGCGTCGGTTACCTAACCGATATCGGTTACACACCTGGCCTTTTGAAACATGGTCTTTTCTTCATTTTTTTACCAAATTTTTGTCGCGCCCGCCTCTTTTCCTGCATCACAACACCATTATCCATATTTGTCTATCCACCACACATATCATTACAATTTCGTTAACATCATCTATTTTACAAAAACAAACAAGTCATCAACTAAGGATACCACAACAAAACAAAAAAAACTATCTATCTATACAACATTTGGATCCAACTCATCAGATACATATATCACAATGTCACAAAACCAGCCCACAACATGCAACATTTCATCATATAACATGTCATCCTTATATACGTGCAAAAACAAAAACATCAACATCATCCATATATCAACATGTCAACTAAACTCATCCTACATTCTATATCACAAACCATCGACAAAATACTTAAACACATTTTTGAACACTGCATGTGGATCAAAACATCATCTCTATATATATATATACAAATTTTCAAATATACAATGTGCCCTGCATCGGGGCCTCTGTGATCTCATCATACAACTAAGCCGGCACGCAGGCCGCAATAACTATCCAAAATCTCGACTCGGCTCGCAGGCCGGTCCCTCATATCAAAAAAATACTCGGCTCGCAGACCGGTATCAAATATACAACCCATACTCGACTCGCAGGCCGGTATATAATGAATAAATGAATCCATACATGAATAAATGTAGGCACGCAGGCCTCTATCAACACAACCGGTTCGCAGACCGGTGCCCATGCCTATATACAAAAACAATACAGGGATCCCTCAGCTCTCCCCACCGCCCTCGGCACCTCTCCCGCTGGTCCCTCGTGGCGCCTCTCGCCTCCGCCTCGTAACGGACACGCCGGCCATGGCTGCACCTCCCGAGATCTCTCCAGGTGTGAGAGGTCTATGCTCTATGAGCGCATAAGGCTAATACTCAACTCCGGTACTATCAAGAATATCCTGATAGTATCGGGCCTCCACTCTAACCTCCATATAGCGCCCTCGAGCCACTGAAGGAGCTGGGGCTGGTCCCCTGGCACCTAATACTAGTACCCCCTGTGCTTGTGCTGGTGGTGCCTGTGGCTGTGCTGCCTTGGCGGTAGATCTCGTACTCGTGCTCGGGCCGTGGCTGTGCTGCTGCTGGTGATGGTGCCGGTACTGTGCCGCTCGCTGTATCTGCGCATGTACCTATACTCGCACTGTACTGTGGCCGCGCCGCTGCTGGTGGTGGTGCCTGTGCCTGTACCTGTACCTACGCCTGGGCTAGCTGCCCCTGTAGGACACCTATCTGTGCCTGTGCAGCAGCCAACTGTCCCTGTAATAGCTGCACCTGACCCCTGAGCTGATCTCTCTCTGCCGTCACGCCAAGCTAAGCCTGGGCAGCAGGGCGTGCTACCTCGCCGCTCTCGACCAGCCACCAAACCTTGTATGCTCTCGTGCACCCAAGATCATCTACGCCATCATCTCTGGCCTCTCTGCAACCCAATCTGGATCCATGGGCTGTGGTGCAGGTAGTGGGGCCTCTACATCATCCCTCCCGATCGAGGGAAGGGAGGTGGCTTGTCCTATCGCAGCCCCATCTCGCCTCGCTGCACCCTCTCTAGGGGTATCCTCTCGTACTCTCCCGGCCTCCGTCCTGCTATCCAGAACGTGTACTGGATCCAGCGTAACTGTACTCGGCCTCCTCTGTGCGGGTGATGGCCTCTGTAAGGTCTCCATACGATATCTACCGCTGTCAGGCCCTCTAACAAATGCCTGTAGTAGGCAACGTCTCTCCCCGCAAGCACTGCTCGTGGCTGCCCCACGACTCCCAACCATCTCTGAAAGCCATATCTGTATATAACCTGTGGCCCTGGCTGCTGGGGTAACCCTACTGGCCTGATGCATATGATGTGCTCATATGCCCAACAATGCAGCAAAAATGTCGAACAGATACCGAATCGCCTCATCCGGTGATAACCCCAGAGCTCTCTGTATAGCTGCACCAGATACACTGGTGCCCAAGCATAACAGGTGTGCTCCTCCACCATCTCATGAAGCACCCCCATCAATGCCCGTGGAAAGCGGCCTCCCTCTGAGTCCGGGAGGGCGGTTGTGTGATCCCAATCATCATCAGCACAGCCAGCCGTGTCTCGTGTCGATGCACACGGTACATGTCACCATACCCAATGCTCGCACTGTGATAGGTAAGTAAGCGGCTGCATCTCCAAAAACCTGTAATATGCTGTCCATGGCAGTCTCGGAATCTACCTGGAAGACTGCCTCTCCCTCGATAGGTAGTCGAAGGATGCGATACACATCCTCCAACGTAATAGTCATCTCCCCAGTCGGGAGATGGAACACATTGGTCGCCGGATCCCATCTCTCGATGAGGGCGACCATCAGGCTGTGATCTCTCTCTATCACTCTATACCTCTGGACTCCACCGAGTCCCACCTCGCGCATGATCACCCAATGAGCCGCAGATATGTGTGGCCGCATCCGCACCAACAGCGGGGGCATCCTATCCCGCATCGTCAACTGCTGACGTGCCTGCAAAACCAACCCACATCCTTAGACCTACTTTTTATCACAACATCTACTTTACCCTCTAAACCCCCTTTTATCCCCCCGACCACACCCCGACTCTCTACCACCCAACCCCAAAACAAAACAAACCCAAACCCACCCAACCCAAAACACAAAACAAACCCAACTCAAACCCACTCCACCTAAAAACCAAACCCACCCCACACCCAAACCCACCCAACCCAAAACACAAAACAAACCCAACTCCACCCACACTCACCCAAAACCCAACCCAACCCACACTCAACCAAAACCCAACCCAACCCACACTCACCCAAAACCCAACCCAACCCACACTCAACCAAAACCCAACCCAACCCACACTCAACCAAAACCTAACCCAACCCACACTCAACCAAAACCCAACCCAACCCACACTCACCCAAAACCCAACCCAACCCACACTCAACCAAAACCCAACCCAACCCACACTCACCCATAACCGACCCCGGTCCCCCTCCCACCGACGCCGGTCAATGATCAACCTAAGCATCGGTAACCCATGCACTCCACCGCCTAAAAATTCGCGACCGATGTCGCCGCTTAGTGACCGCACGGTCCATCGGAAATTTGCCGCGCCGAACCCGACGCGGCTACCCCTTTCTTCTTTTTCCCTATTTCTACCTCTCTACCCACCCAAACACCCTAAAACCTACCCACCCCCGCCGCCTTGGCCTATTTCACCTATCTACCCTCTCCCTTTTTCAAATCATTTCCATTTATTCATTATTTTCTACAAAACATTATATTCCTACCCAAATCCCAAAACCAACATAATGCAATAAAATGCACAAAATGAGGAGTTTCGAACTTACCCGTACGACAACATGTCGTCGTGGTGGGATAGGTGGTGGTGGTCCAGCTGGTCCAGCCCCTCCTGCTCCTCCTGCCTGTGCCATAGCTCCAATTCTGATCTGCTAGGTCCCCGGCCAATCAACTGCTGCCTCCTCCTCACTCGGGCCCGCAAACAACTCACTCCTCCACCAAAATAGCTCCACCTCACTCAATAAACCTCCAATCTCAACTCTCCACGTCAGACAAGTCAATTTGGTTTTCAAAATAACAAAGTGACAATGACAAGCTGTATTTTTCTTTTTATAGGTTTTTTTTCCCATAACCGATATCGGTTTCATTTTGCCCTAATGAACCTAAGATATCGGTCCTCGACCGATATCGGTCATGTAGAATCGACATCGGTTTTTCTGCCAACTTTCCCCCAATATTTTTTGCCCCTATTTACCATTTGCCCCTTTTTAACCACATATCGCCTATATCCACCTTTGCTGAACACCATTTGTTTACCCATTTGGCCCGACCCAAGGCCTCAACCTACCTATTTGGCCCGACCCAAGGCCTCAACCTACCCATTTGGCCCGACCCAAGGCCTCAACCTACCTATTTGGCCCGACCCAAGGCCTCAACCTACCTATTCGGCCCGACCCAAGGCCTCAACCTACCTATTTGGCCCGACCCAAGGCCTCAACCTACCTATTCGGCCCGACCCAAGGCCTCAACCTACCATTTGGCCCGACCCAAGGCCTCAACCTACCTATTTGGCCCGACCCAAGGCCTCACCCTAACCATTTGGCCCGACCCAAGGCCTCAACCTACCTATTTGGCCCGACCCAAGGCCTCAACCTACCCATTTGGCCCGACCCAAGGCCTCAACCTATCTATTTGGCCCGACCCAAGGCCTCAACCTACCCATTTGGCCCGACCCAAGGCCTCAACCTACCCATTTGGCCCGACCCAAGGCCTCAACCTACCTATTTGGCCCGACCCAAGGCCTCAACCTACCTATTCGGCCCGACCCAAGGCCTCAACCTACCATTTGGCCCGACCCAAGGCCTCAACCTACTTATTTGGCCCGACCCAAGGCCTCAACCTACCCATTTGGCCCGACCCAAGGCCTCAACCTACCTATCCGGCCCGACCCATTTGGCCCGACCCAAGGCCTCAACCTACCTATTTGGCCCGACCCAAGGCCTCACCCTAACCATTTGGCCCGACCCAAGGCCTCAACCTACCTATCCGGCCCCACCCAAGGCCTCGCCCTAACAATTTGGCCCGACCCAAGGCCTCACTCTACCCTTATGGCCTGACCCAAGGCCACAACCCAACAACTTGGCCCGACCCAAGGCCGTATCACTTCAATACCATACCCACAATCAACGTTTTATTTTATCCATCCATCATGTACCTTTTGTTCAATCGAGCTCACCTGTTCATGTTTTAGCATGATTAGGGTCCTTGACTTGATCTGTCAACCAACTTTGCCTAGACCTAGACCGTGACGTTTATCTCAACCAAACCAACCATTTGGTACTGCCGAACATGCCTAAACGTTCCTGTACCTTACCTGTTATATACCCTGGAGCTACTTCCTATGCCTTGGATACCAGGATTATATCACCCTTGTTTGGATAAACTATCGACCTTTGCCTATACATTGCTGGTTTGCTCACAAATCATGTACCCTAGTCGTACTATTGCATTTCAACATGCGTCTGCTTCCTTGGACCTACCCCACCACCTTACCATCCTCTCTACAACATTCACCCTTTATCAACCCTATCCCTGATTTCCCATTCACTCAATCTATGATAGATTTGAGGGGGATTACCTATATCCTTAACAGGAGAAACCACTTCATATTATTGTCCGCGCAGCTTTACAAAACAAGCTACACGACAATAAGGGGCTAATGTAGACACCAAATTCGTGTCTTACGACCCCTTGTGACCCGCATCTCATCTCGCAATATAACCTCATCACCTAAACCTTACACAATTATTTATTAATTGCCTTCTAATTGATAAATCCACATCACCCTACCTACCACCTCACTTTGCCACTTCATCATGACCTAGCCCTAACCCTAAAACTAACCTAATTAAGACCCATAACTTGGTCCACACCTACACCCATAACTAATGACCCCTTTCTCGCACCCAAAACCGACCTTCTAGTCACTTGACCGAGCCCGCAACTGATCTCTCGGGAGAAAAGCAAGGAAGGTGGGCTATTTTACTAAAAATAGCCTACTTTTTCCTTACCGATGCCGGTTCCTACTCGACCGCCGTCGGTTACGCAACCGCCATCGGTTCCCTATAAATGGGCTCCCCAAACCAAAACAACGGACCGGAATTTCATTTTGGGATCAGTCGAAGGATTTCTGGATCAACAGAGAGCATTGGGAGCGAGAAACAGAGTCCAGATCTTCACTTGACCGAGCAGAGACGAGTGGAAATACTGTAGTGTTTACAAAGAAAGGAGATCAGCTTGCATCTTGGTCAAAACCAAGAAGTCACATCTTGCATGTCCTCTGTTATAACATTTCTTATGCTTCTTGAATCTCATCCGCCTAAATCTGTTTCTGAATCCACTACCCAACGTGCCATTGCATCTAACTGTCATTCCTTTACCCCTCATCATCTCATTTCCTAATATCATCCATAAACCAGCCTTACAAACACCATAGCTACCAAGAAGATCCTAGAACCCACCGGTATCGGTTATCAGTAACCGGCATCGGTTCCTCTGATCAAAACCAGAAAACCAGCCTTTCCCCTACCCAGTTCAACGAAACAACTTAATTGATATCTTACAGTCTTTTGTGTTAATTCATATTAGCAGGGGAACTGACCACCTTCGAAAGGAAGTTTTATATTTCCTGGGCCCAAGGCAGTTCCCTCATTTATTGTCTAATTAAAATCTTGTGGTCTTGTGTTCTTATTTGCAGGTAGTCCTTCCAAGACAAAAAGGAGTTCTTCGCAGTCAGCCTGATCTTTCTCTACGGTACGCGCACACCATCTCGACATTCTACAGGTATTCCTCCTAGCCCCTAACCTTATCTCTGTTTCTAAAAGGAACGAAACATTTCCGAGTGAAAGACATCCATTGTGAGTGAGATATGGAGGTAGAATTGAAAGGGAGAGGTAGTCAGTGAACTTATTTTACCAAATTTCGCATGGGTTGGTTTCAATTCTTCCCACAAAATTTACACCATGGATAATATAAGAGAGTGACTGCAACCATTGTATAGTGACAAATATTTTGGAATCAAGGTGAGGTAGGTATTTGAGAAGCAAGACAAGCCATGGTATTCATGAATTTGTTAGTGGATCATGAAGTGGTTTGAATGAGGAAGTGATCAAACATGGTTAAAAGTATGTTGACATGATGTTTATACTTTTGAAGTTCCTTGTTATGACACTGGTACAAACCATTGACTTGGTTCACAACCAGTTGAGAGTCACCAAATATATTAATGGATTTAACATCTAGGGCAATGGTAGTTTGAAGACCTAACACAAGTGCTTCATACTCGACCATGTTATTAGTGCAGTTGAAGTATAACTTAAAGGATAGTGGCATAGGCTCACCATCAAGAGGAATGAGGATGACCCCTACACCTCCCCCACATTGACATTTGGAACCGTCAAAGAATAAGGTCATTTGGTAAATGATGTCACCCAAGGAAAGAGTGGCAATGGATTCATTAGGAAAATCAAATTTAGAAGATTGATTTCCAGGAAGAGGAGCATCTGTAAGCTAATCTACGATGGTTTACCCCTTGACAAAATTTTGATGAATGAATTCTAGGTCTATGTATGTAAGGAGCATGAGCCAACATATGGTGCATTGGTGTTGGTATGGATTTAACATCTAGGGCAATGGCAGTTTGAAGACCTAACACAAGTGCTTCATACTCGACCATGTTATTAGTGCATTCAAAGTCTAACTTAAAGGATAGTGGCATAGGCTCACCATCAAGAGGAATGAGGATGACCCTACACCTCCCCACATTGAAATTTGGAACCGTCAAAGAATAAGGTCATTTGGTAAATGATGTCACCCAAGGAAAGAGTGACAATGGATTCATCAGAAAATCAAAGTTAGAAGATTGATTTCCAGGAAGAGGAGCATCTACAAGCTAATTTGTAATAGTTTTTCCCTTGACATACTTTTGATGAATGAATTCCAGGTCTAGGTTTGTAAGGAGCATGAGCCAACACATGGTGCATTGGTGTTGGTAAGGTTTAACATACATGTAATGCAGAGGGTTGGTGTTAGTGATGATAAAGGTTTTGTGGTTAAGTAGGTAGTGGTGAATTTTGGTGGCCACGAAGACCAAGTTCGGAAAAAAATTTCAGCGTGAGTATAGCTAGTCTCATAGTCTAAAATATTATGGCTCATGTAATAAACCAACTTCTCCCTTTGTTTCTCATCATGATGAGTGAGCATGGCATGGAAATGTAGAGGTAAAAATATTTTTCATATTTAGGTGGGATGAGCATAGGTGGTGAAGATGGTATTTATTCAACTCTTTAAAGGATTTGTGGCACTCATCATTCTAATTAAAGGAGACACCCTTTTTAAGGAGATGATGAAAAGGGTGACATCGGTTGGAAAGTTTGGAAATAAAGCATTGAATAGATAGAAATTTTCCTTGAAAACTAAGAATTTTTCTAAGGTTATTAGGTGGAGGAATATCAAGAATAGCCTTGATTTTTGTGGGATTGACTTTGATGCCTTGCAAAGAGACGATGAAAGCAAGGATTTTTCCGGAGAGATGAAAAAGACACACTTCTTTGGTTGAAGGTGAATGCAATATTCGATGAGGTGATCAAAGATGACTTTAAGAACTACAAGGTGTTCAACACAACTTTTAGACTTACTAAGAAGGTCATCGACATAATATTTCAATATGTCATTCATGATACCATGGAAGATAAAGGTCATAACACGGTGATAGGTGGCACCAACATTTTTCAAGACAAAGGGCATGACGTGATAACAAAAGGTCCCCAAGAGGTGATGAAGGTGGTTTTGTGTTGATCTTCTAGAGTGAGTAATATTTGATTATAACCCAAGAATCCATCCATAAGAGATAACATCTCATGGATGAATGTAAGATCAATGAGTTGTTTGATGCTAGGAAAAGGAAAGTCATCCTTAGTGTAGGCTAGGTTAAGGTCATGGAAGTCTCTGGGAAGATACATAGTCCCCTATGATTTTGGTGATAGGAACAATGTTATAAATACATTGTGGATAGTGAATGATTAGAATGAAGGAAACAAAAATAAGGCACTAGAGTTCTTTCACAAGAAGGTAAATTTGTGGATGCATTTTTCACAACTTTTATTTCACAAGTTTGGCATTAGGGATAGTCATGATATTGTGGACCATGATATTGGGGTCAATACCAAGCATATCAGCATAAGACCAAGAAAAATCGTTGCTATGATCTTGAAGGAAAGAGGTAAAGGCTTCTTGTTTAGAAGAATCTATAGATTGGCCTATCTTTAGAATTTAAGGGTCATACTTTGACTATTAATGATGATCTATATGGTCAATTCATTTAGCATGGTTTGTGTCTTAGAAGGTAATGATTGGTGAATGTAAGAATCATCTACACCTAAATAGGTGAGAATAGAATCATCATCCTGATATTGAACACCATTGATAGAAGGCGTGTCATTATCCAACATGTCAAGATAAATAAGAGGAAGGGAAGAAATCACCTCACCATCATGATGATAGGTTACAGTCCCTAAAAATGATGTTCATGTAAAAAGTTAAGAGGAATGGATTTTGGATCCATGGAATCGTGGGTGAAGGCAGCGTGGTAGGTGAGTTAGGTGGGGAAGGCTTATCTTCCTCTAGGGGTCGATTCCAGCCTTCTTAGGAATAGGTGGTATGGAAAATCTGAAACCACAATGGTATTTATGTTTTTAGGTGGTTTAAGGTATGACTGTGTGATGACCTTTCTCATAAATACCAAATCCAAAGTCCTTCTAGGAACATCGATGAAGAAAAGTGTGGGCAAAGTGGTGGTTGGTGAGGTATTGGAATTCAAATGAGAAAGGATGGGTTTAGGTAGGTGGTTCAGGAGAATAAGAAGAAGTTTCGATTCCCCATATGTCAGGTTTTTGCAAAGGTGGGGAGGACCATATGGAAAAACCTCTCCTACATGATGGTTGTAACGTGGGTATTGGTGAAGGCTTCGTACTCCTGAGGAATAAGGAAAGTGTCTATGTTTTATAGGTGGTACTCCCCAAGGAAAGGAATTGAAAAACACCTACTAATGGGTATGAATTCGTTACTTGGGTAGCAAGTATGGATGATCTACTCGAAGCCTGAGAAGGTGGGGCATCAATTTTTGGTGAAATAGGTGGGTTGGTAGATGGGATAGCTATGGAAGCTGCGGCAATGAGACGAGATAGATGGGATGGCTGTAAAAGGTGTAGTGGCAGAATGGTAGATGAGGAAATTGAAGAAGATTAAGTGGTAGGGGTGGTAGATACCTTGACTAGAATAAGGACATCATTTGGTTGGTAAAGCATGTTACAGGTTTTAAAAGGTGAAGGATATGCCCGAATGGTGTAGGGGTGCCCTTCATATTCAAATTTTAGGAAATGATGAAGGGTTGAAGGTACACACCCCATGACATGAATCCAAGGTCAGCCAAGTAACATGTTATATTGAAATTCCCCCTCAATAACATATAATAGTTTGGGACTAGTGTGAGGACCCATGCAGATGTGGAGGATGATGGTGCCAAGGGTAGAAGTCATGACATCATTGAAATAACACAACATAATAGAGTTATTATGCATGCAGTTGGTGGGTATGCATAATTTTTTATACACATGGGAAGAAATGATATTAATTCTATCACCTCCTTCAATCATAACCCGTCAAACATGAATATCATTGATGAAGGCAAAGATGAAGAGGGTGAGATGAAGATAATTTGATTATAGAGAGGAAATCTCTAAGTAAGAGAAAATGACAGAGAAAACTCCGAGGAGAGGTAATGGGGGTAGAATTTTTAGGTGGAGTGGTTAGGGAAGCCATATGATGAGGGGAAAATATGGTGGCCACATGTATAATATCATTTGGTTGAACCTCAATAGAATGCAAGACCTCAATGAGGGCATGACAATGAGACTCAGAGGTTTGAATTAGGTCGTACAAGGACATCTTCAGAAGATATTGATGAAGATATTTAATCATAGAGTGATGTGTTACTTCATCAAAAATAGGATAAGATGACCCATAAATGGTTACCTTGGGGATAAGTATAGGTGGAATGGTGGGTGAAGGTGCACTAGATGGGCTACCATTTTTCTCTTTTCCTTTATCTTTTTATGATCGAGTGGCTACTCGGACCATATTTATTTCAAATATCAAAAGGGGAATAAAGGGTTTTAGAGATGTCGGTAAATGTCATTGAATAGAAATAGGGATAGAATGTGTGGTGGTGGGTGAAGGGGGAATGGAATTATCCTCTAATAGGTTATCTTCATTGAAGTGACCATCTAATTAAAAAATTGAAGGAGAATGTTTTGAGGGCCTTACAACCTTCGACATCATGCCCTGGTGAGTAATGATATGCGCTTATTATGGTTTTGTTAAACCATACTATCTTTGGGTTTGTGTGGGTCATAAGGCTTAATAGGTGATAGTGAGATAGCGGAGGTTATTAGAAAAAGATCATGCCAATGGATCATAATGAGAAGTCATAGTTGGCTTGGATGAAGGTGCAGGTGATTTTCATGGGAGAGGTGTTGCTGGAGGTGGTGTAGGTGTGACTACCTTTCTAGTAGGTAGTGAAGGTTTTGGTTTTGGTTTAGGTTGCACCTTCTTGGGTAAAGGTGCAGGAGGGTGTGCGAGGTAGAAGGAGATGTAGAAGGTGGGGGTACCCTAGAAAGCCAAGGTGAGAGTGGTAGTGTTGGCAATAGTGTGGTTGTAGGTAATGGAGAAGATGTAGGTAGAAGAGGTGATGAAGGTGAAGGTGTGGGAAAAAGAGAAGGTAAAGGTATGGGTATGGGTTGTCATGCCTTGGATTTTCCTTGGTGAAGAGGTAACTTGACCAAGGTGGAAGGGTGTGGGCCTAAAATTGAAGGTGAAAGAGAAGGCATGGGAGAGATCGGGGTGCGAGGCTTAGGAGGTTGGGTCTTCCTCTTACGTACGAGAATAAATTTTATGACATGTGGTGGTTAAGTAGACAAGTCTAGTTTCACTACAGGATATAGTAGGTTAGGTGTTGGTAGGAACCTTAAGGAAGTGGTAGGTTTAGGTACTGATAGAGGTTTGGGTGAAGGAAAGGATAAAAAATAAGGGGTTTATGATTAGCTTAGGTGTCATGGTTTTAATTTCCTTGAATACCTTAGGATAAATAGTTGAGGTATCCAAGGAAAACATTTGCATTTAGGTGGATATTGGGATTCAAATGCGCCCCCAAAGTGTGGAGTAATCAACATACTCTAATCATTCCACCAAACACAAGAATGGTTTTGGTTTAGAAGATGAAAAATAGTAGTGAAACCCATCCAAAATCCAATTCTTGTGATACAAGGAAGGTTTTTGCCTCTGATTCAAGAAGCAAGAGTGATGTAAGAAGGTTAATAGAATCTTGGAAGACCCTGGGAGAAGCATCACCTATATGAATATGAGATAAGAATGGATCCTCTATGGGTAGAAATGTGGATAGGGTTAGCTCCTCCTTTGGTGGAGGAATGGGTGAGATAGGCTCTTGCTTGGGTAGAGGAACATGCAAGATAAGTTCCTCATTGGGTAGAGGAAAAAGCAAGATAGGCTCTATGATAGGTAGAGAATTAGGTGGGGTAGGCTCCTCCATGGGTAGAGAAGCATATGTGACAGGATCCTCTATGGATAAAGGAGTAGGTGTGATAGAATCCTCCATGGGTAGAGGATATGTGTAATAATTTCCTTGATAGATGCTATGGGAGGAAACTGGCTAGATGGAATAGGTACTATGTTGAAAATGGCATGAACCTCATGCACATTGGTGTCACTAGTAGAGGTCTTCAAATCTTGGTTTAATAAAGGGGTATGATTAGGAAAAGGTTTCTTAAACACACCCATATTGGAATTGGCAGGTGCATTAGGGTTGTCTAGGATGAGATCACCACTATCTAGCATTCCTTGGATAATGTTCTTGAAGGTTTTGCAATTTCCATCGCTATGTCCCCTAACTTGGTGATAGTTACAGAAGTCATTTTCTTTGTACCACGATGGTGTAGGATGAGAAGGATCAAAACCAATGTTTTTTTGATAGGTGGAAGGGTGATGGCTCTAGATTTTAAAATATTTTCCAACATAGAAGAATATGGTTCTCTCGATAGGAGTGTAAGCCCTTTGTTCATACTTGTATTGGAAGTTTTGAACAGGAGAGAGGTTGGCAGGTGGTTTTGGTTGATTAGACAGATGAGAGGGTCTGAATTTTAGAATCATCATGTTGGTGGATCCTTTGGCCTTGGAATGGTTATTAGAATGGTTGTTTGATGGTTTAGAAGAAGAGTCATTCAATTTGAAGTTAGTGTTCTTGTTACAAACTTAAGTTTCTCTTCTTTAAGGGAATGGATCTCTAGTTTTTGGGACATCGTGAAGGCTATGTACAACATGAAAAATATTTGAACCTAGAGATTCGGGAAATGTGTCTAGCACATGCTCTTGTGAAAAACTCTATGAGATCTTCTTGTGGTATTTGGAAGGTGAGTTGATTGATGATGCCTCGCCAACGTGAGATGAAATATGTGATAAATTTGTCCTCATATTAGTGAATATAGTATAAGTCTTTCATAGAGACCTTATTAGAGATATTTATTGAGAAGTGATAAAGGAAGGTTTGGGCCAATTGGTTGAAGGAGAATACTTGAGTGCATGGGCAAGGTGTTTATACCTGAAATTACACCCATTGAGGCCATGTAATTTTCAACATGTGAGCTAATGAACTTTGAGGATGCTAGACTGAAATGTATGTCATTTTTATTTGGGAAGGAGTCTGAAAACTCATTTGGACCTAACCTTAGATGGATCAGGTGACACATACAAATGGGATGACCTTCCCTACTACTTTAGGTCTTGCCTTCGACTAGGGTGAGAGAACCCATTTTGTAGCCTATATTTACGTAAAAGATAGATGCGATCACAGTTTCTTAGCCTTTTCTTTAGAAATTAAGTATCAATCCTAAGTGAACATGGTCAATATATGCACTATTTAACTCCTACAAGTTATCACACTAAGAAGTGAAAATGTCACTTAATCGGGAATCTGGATACTCTAGACAGTGGAAAGTTCTATTTTCTCCTACATAATTATGAAAGGATGAAGTGAAATAAAAATTTCCTTTAAATAATGGTTACAAATGATAAAATAAGAAGAGTGACATAACATTTTTATAGTGTGATGAGACTCGATTTGTTTTTATAAGGATGGGGGATTCACAAACTGATAAATATTCAGATAACACTACTCACAAGTACTTGTTCAAACACATATGACATTCCAGATAGTAAAGAACAATTCATCAATTCATCACAATTTCCACTTAAAGAAAGATTTTCATTCATTGATACTCAATTAAGACAAATATTGTAACATTCCCATTTTAAGACTTTAGAAACAAGGGAATTTTTTTATACATAATGTTCTCTGTTCTAAATAATCATAATTTAGAACACACATTCCATGTCAATCAATCTCATAACAGATAACCATATGTAGTTATAAATGAATTGGTGAGCTACCGATCTCTCATTTTATGACTCGGTTACCAACCGATCTCTCATGTTAACTTAATTATTGTATACTATTGTATACTATGGGTATCTTGTGTGTACTTGGTTCTCTTTCCATGTTATGGGTATTGATTGTTTTGTTTAAGAACTCTATCTAAATATTTGTTACCATATTCATCTGAAATCCCATTTCTTAAACTAGGTGACATAGGACAATGCAACCAACAGCTTGCGATACTTTGGCCAAATATTTTCAACATACTGTTCATGTTACTATTCCTAGATGGCATACTCGTCTAATCGGAATACGTCCTTCACCCCACTCATTTGTTAGCTAGAATGGTCTTTGCTTGACTTTATTTAGTCCACTTGTCCATGGTTTGACTATAACCCAGGTTATTGATATAGTTTGGTATAGGGAACCACTCACAATGACCTAGGGTATATGGGCATACTCATTCAACCTAAGTCAATTGAATATGCCAATTTACCCTAAGTCATTGATAGTCACTTCTTATGATAAATCATATCCTTAGCCTGATCTAGAGAGAAACTAAGTTCAAGTCCAGGTTTGAGTAGATCTAGATGAACTAATGCTAAAGGATGTTACAACATGTCAACTGCAACACTGTATCCACGTGAAGACCCCAATCTTCACGAAGGTACAGTTCTATAGTTGGTGTGTGCAAAAATCTGCCATAACTACTTCATCATGATTTACACACCTCAAGAGGTCATATCCAATTAATTTCCATTGGATTAAGATTCAAATCATAGCAAGCTTGCATAACCCTAATCCCAACAATCCTTAAGTTATCAATCCTTATTAGAGTTGATTAAATAATATGAAACCTCATAACATATGATTGCTTTTATGTTCATAAACTTTTTGCATAACGTGTAATTAATCAAAAATAGAAAAAACATCTATCATAAGATATAAATAATGTGTCTCAAACATTCAAGGAATCTATAAGAACCAAAATAGGTTCTATTATGATAGAATTCATAGATATAAATTCTAAATGGTTATCGAACTCGTATACCATTCATTTATTTTATATCCTTTTGAGAGGAGAAGAACCTTCCTCATTATGGTTAAGTATTAGGATTGAGTTTACCCTTATCCAATCCAAACATCCGATATTTTAAGTTATACGTTCATAACATCATAATCCATACAAGATTAGGTAAATAACAACAATACATGTAACCTAGTAAGTTGCATTCGAGTAAGGGAAATTGTACTAATTCCCATTTATCCAGCCTATTCAATGACAATGGAAATAAGGACCCAATTAGATATGAATGAAAACATCAAAGATAGGATTACAAATTTACTTCATATTATGAACAAGAGAATTGACATAATCAATTAAGTAACTTCAGTCTTTACAATTCATCATGATAAGTACACATTTTACAAGACTATGCATTACTAACATATTCCATGTCAATAGCATCAAGATCATTTAAGAATACAACTTTTCTTCCTTCAATAAATCTCAATAATAAATCAAAATTCTCTATAAATGGTCAAGACTTGTAAGAAACCAATACATCATAAAAGTTATTGCCTTCCTTTATCACTTACGAATTCCATCTACAAAAATTTCTAGCATGGGTCAGTTCATTAAACTGAGCATGATAAGCACTATGCATTAAAACAAAATTCTTTCAACTAATTGTTTCATTAAACCAACTCTACTTTTATGAAATAGTGAGGTCAAGCAGACAAATAAATCATAAGTAGTAACAACCATAGAAGAAGAAAAATTAATCAATTTGAATAACATTTAAGGAAATATCATGATGTAATCAACAATATACAACATGATATCAGATAAATAATGTTCCATCCAATACACTTTTCCTTATCAAATAAAAGTACCTTCTAATTATTTCCTTCACAATTCATCTGAATTTGAAATACAAAAATTAACTTAACTATTTAACCAAAACAGAGTTACCTTCAGAAGTAGGAACCTTCTAATTCAGTTTATAGAATTTCATAAAAAGGACACTATAGTTGAGCTCATTCCAACTTCAAAAAGGATTTAAGATGTATCATTTAATAATATAAGTAAATAAGAGTCTCACACATAAAATGTGACATCCTAATCCCAAATTCAAGACATAGCCTAATTTCTCAAGTTAGGCTATACAATAACATTAGGATAGTATTTACTCAATGCACAACATCTCACATTAGTCTTATATCACAAATATTAAAAAAATTAACACAAGTCAAGAGGATAAGCAAGTAGTAATGTCAACTACCCAAGAGCATTAAATAAAGTAATGTAACTGAACCAATTAAATCTTATGACAAGATTTACCCAAAAGAAGAAGAATGACTATGATGAAATAGTAAGAGCTTCCTTTATAATTTGGTTAACCTGAATCCCCATACACAACTTCATAAAAGAGAACACAACACATAACCTCCTATAATTTCCAAAGGGGTAGTGATTAGACTTTACCTCTGATACTGAAAGATAAGGATTCAAATGTCATGATCAGAAGGGAATTCCTACATTCTATCACACGTGAAGAGGGTTACAAAAGGGTAGATGCAAACCTAAACACAACATCCCCAACTCCTTTATAAAAGAAAACATGTATAAGAAGAGATTAAATAGAATGTGTGACTTTTGTGTTTGAAACAAAATTAAGCAAGGTATCCCTTCATGGAAATCCAGCAATAGTGATATTATACCCATATCAAAAGGAGATGCATTAACAAAAGTTTCTAATCACCATACAGGGTAATTACAGTCTTCAATAGTCATTTAAAAGTGAAAAAGTTATAGTTATGCAAACTAAGCTTATTATTTTCTTCTAGGTGAAGATAAAATGGTAAAATGATTGACTCATAATCATAACAATTCATAGATGGAAGAATCCATTAAGATTATATTTCAAGAAGATGCAAAACAAAAGGTCAACATGACTTAGCAACAGGTGCTCAAGTCAGCTAAAGAAATGATGAAATTCCTTTCATTTCAATTCTATGGATAGACTTAACTGTACACATCTAATAAATCAACAAGACATTATTTTATTTACAACTCACATAGAGATCTAGAAAACCTATCAAACTAAGCCGATTTGGTTAGTTCCAGTTAAGTAACCATCAACTCCAAAAGTCAAATACCCATTCAACAAATTACCATGAAATTACAATAGTCATATTTTAACAAGTTTACTCCAACAAGTTACCTAATGCTTAACCAAGATAAGGAATAGGTAATTAAAATCAACAACTTCTAATTCAACTGGGAAGTAGACAACATGGTTGACTTATTAAAAGTTCAAATGGGACTACGAGAATGACCCCTATATCAACTTAGATGAGCCAACTATCACAATGTCCCCAACCATCAGGACCTCATCACTTATCCTTTAGTTCAGTCCTCCAAAACTTAAAGAAAACACAATATAAATAAGATCAGAAGTATAGATTTCACACACAAGTATTCCCAACAAGGTAACATCAAAATCCAAGGGTCCAAGAAACAACTAACACATAGTTCCATAAAAGAACTTAATTTGAGTGACTCAGTTTTAAACTGAAAAGTTTAAAGGAATAATAAAACATTCACTCTTGTTTCCATACAAGAAGAACACACAAAAATAGAGATTCCAAACACCTAGTAATCGCATTGACTCCCATCAAATACTAAATTTGAAGAGTCTGTTAGAATACACATGATAAGTTTAAGAAGATAACTCTAATTTACTATTTTCCATACGAACTTGACTTACCCAACACAAAGCAAAGCATCCATTTACTGGTAGTTACACGAAGCTACATTACTTTGACAAATCAGAGAAGTAACAGATATAAATAATATTCATGTCTTCTACCAACCAAAATGACAAATTAGTTTAAAACTTGAAGCCACATATCATTTTGATAAACCCATTTTCGAATAGATAAGAAATATTAAAGCATGAACTTCATTACTCAAATAACCATAAGATTTAAGGTGGGATTCACCATCAAATAAACAAGAAAAAAATTCAATGACTACCTTTCCAAGCAGATATTCCTCAATCAGAGAATACAGAAAATATTCAAGAAAGGAAACTAAATAACCATCACAGAAATAAAAACCCATTTATCTCATGAGAGAAAAGTTGTTTTAATGAATACACTTAGAGAAAATTAGAGGAAATTAATGGATAGAGCCTATCATGCCTGATAGTGCTTCTATCAATTTGAAGAAGATTTCTAGCTGAACCTTCACAACTTCTTCTTCTCCAAACGAAATCAACAACCAAAAATTCCTTCTCAAATGCCTCATATACTTCCATTGGATTGAAAATAGTCCAAGGGAGTTAAAAATAACAACAAATTGAAAATAGAACTGCTGGTTCGAAGAACCAGATAGCTCCATGTAGAGCAAAAATCAGAATGCATGAAAGACCAAACAACTCCCAAAAATCCACTTGCATGGTTTCCAAGGTATTTTTCTCACCAAAAATGATGACCATAAATGTCATTAATTTCCAATCTCCTACCTATATCTCCATGCCAACGCCATCTAAATTTGGTGAGTCCAAATTCAAAGAGAACATGCATTTATAAACTTTAGTGATGGTGCCAACTATGATCCCATCTAGTTTCCATGCCTCTATTAAATTGATAGTACGTAATGTTTTAACGTAACATTCCCATTTTAAGACATTAGAACAAGGGGAAAATATATATATATATTTTCATAACGTTATCTACTCTAAATTATGTAATTTAGAACACACATTTCAAGTTTTTTTAATAATTGTTCTCTGTTCTAAATGACCCTGATTTAGAACACACAATACTTTTAGATTAATGTTCTCTGTTCTCATATTCATAATATGGAACACACATTCCATGCCATTCAATCACATAATCAGATAACCATATGTTGTTGTAATGACTTGATGAACTACCGATCTCCCATTTCATGGCTCGAGAGATTCATCGATCTCTCATTTCATGACTCAACTTCTTACCAATCCTTCATGATAATTCAATATAATGTATACTAAGTATACCTAGTTTTCTTTACCCTTTCAGATATTGAAGTGTTCCATTTAAGATGCCTATTTGAATATCTGTTACCAATATTCATCTGAAATCCTACTTCTTAAACTAGGTGATTTAGGAGAACACAAAAACATCTTGCGATACTTTGGCCAAAGATTCTCACATGCTTAGCATGATCATATTCCTAGATGACATACTCATCAATGGAATACATCCTTCACCCCACTTCATCTATTATCTAGAATGGTATTTTCTGACTTCTGTCAGTCCTCTTGTCCAAGGTTGAACCTTAACCCAAGTTAGCAATATGAAAGGGTATAGAGAAGCACTCGTGATGACTAAAGGTACGCAGACATACCTTGTCGACCCTAGTTGATTGCATGTGTCTAGTTACCTTTAGTCTTCACGAGTCACTCCATATACAAGGACATATTCCTAACTTGGTCCAAAGTAAAACTGAGGCCAAGTCCAAGCTTATGTAAACCTAGATGATCTGATTTGGAAGGGTGTTGCAACATGTCACCGCATGACATTGTGTCATCGTGAAGGCCCAAACTTCATGATGAAACCTTATCAGAAATGGTGTGTGTACCGACATCCTCGTGGAATCCTCCCATATAGGGATACATATCTAGCTAAGAGTTTGATCAGATTCTTATCTTTATTATTTTAAGAATAAGTTTCAACAACCTTGCTGATCCTCTAACCTCTTTGTTCATTACAGTTGCATAGTTATGAATGACTTGAATTGTCTTGAAGCTTAATATACAATCACTTCTCCTCATCAAGGATTCCACCACCAATTCAAACTGGGTGAATTTCCCTTTTAAGTTATTTGCATGTATTTTTAATTTAGCCACCATGCTAGTTAGGCATGTACCACTTACCTTTCCAGCCTCTGCCAAACTTGGCGATTTAAAATGCAAGGACTGTTATTTACTCCCCATTAATAGTCTAGAAACCATCATCATCATCTTACCACTTGCCACATAATCCCATAGGTCCCCTTTAGGATTAGTAATAGTTTAGGTCACCATATTCATAGTTAGGTTTCCAACTTAGCTCTAGATCTTTAAAATTCATGTTAGGTTAAATTACAACCTTATAGATTAAAACCCAAGTAGGATAGGACATTAAAATATAGGTTAAAGCACAAGCCTAAGTAATTCAGTAATTGGTCTCAAGTAATTCTTGCCCCCTCAAGTTAAAGCCATCATAGTACAGGAATTCTGTCCAAGGCTAAAATATTTGCCTTAATATCCTTGTAACCATCCTTCTACCGTCTTACGCTTTCTAGCATTATAAGTTATATATATCTAAGGGATCTAATCTTACCATTGGCAGTATGATGCCTAGTAAGTATACTCTGAAACCAGGTTCTTTAAAATTTACAACAAAACCCAGCTCGGTTCCACAATACATTTCTTTTGGAAAGTCAATTAACAAGATGGCAATAAAGAAGGTTGAAGCATACCTTGGATCAATGGAATTGATCCAAGGTGTGTTGTCAACATATATATGTATATAATTGCATCAAGTACAAAAGCAATTCTCGTAGGTTCACAACTTTGTGAATCACAAGACATAATGACATCAGTCCCAAGTAAATAGAGTTACAGTATGTAAGAATTCAGAATAGTAATACTTACTCATTGCAAACATGATTTTTAAGGTCAAGGAATACACCTTCACATGACAATTCTCATTCCCACATTTGTAGCATCACAAATAGAAGTTATCATAGTAACCGCCATGATCAAGATGTTACATTTAAATTCAAAAATCAAATCAAATAAATGACTTATAAATTGTCTCCACTATCTCATACTTTCCATGCGACTCCCCTTATGTCCCTTTCTATCCTTTCATTAGTTTAGGATAGATATCATTAGCTTAGGATCCGACCTTAGGTTAGTTTAGAAAGTATTTACCTTAGGTTTATAAACATTTCCTTAGGTAAATTTTCCATCTTAGGATAGACCATACCCCATACCAATTTAGCATTAGGTAATATGTTAGAAATAAACTTATAGTTACCTTAGGTTATTTCCAAATCCACCACTTTGTAAAACATACAACTTAGGTTAGGATGCAACAAGATTAGTGTAACATAGACATAAGTTAGATCTATTTTACCTTAGGTTAGAATCCCATTAGGATAGATATTAAAGATCTAGGACTTAGGTTATTACCCTCAATATTCCTGAAGTAGGCCTCCATTCTGTTTATACCATTTAGCATCCTAGAGAAATTAACAAGAAGATCCAAGCACACTACTTACAATAGCATTCAATGCAAGAACTTCCAATAAGATCAAAGAATTTGTATAAATACAAGATTTTAGTCCATTATTTCGTTCAACCTCTGAATGTCAGTTTACCATACAGATCAGGTAAGAAGAATTAAAACATACCTTAGATCAATGAAATTGATCAAGGTTTCATTATTATAAAGAGATAATTTGTAAACAATCATTACCTGTTTACAACCTTTCTTATCTCAAAAAAATGGATTCCTTGTAAGCAACAACATTTCAGAAAAATGAATCCAAGAACAGAAATAAATTATCCATGGCAAGCATGATTTCTAACATTCAAAATAATACACCTTCTTAGGACAAATCACATGTCAACGCTTGCAATGCAAAAGAGGAAAAGTTAACAGTTTTCCACATGTGTTACAAATATTTCACACAATCCTCAAAAAATTTAGTAAAAAGGCTCATGCAAATATTTCAATGAATATTTTGTTGCTCTTAATCCCATATGCTTAAGATACACTCAAAATATTATAAAGATCCATCAACAAAATCATTTCAACAAGGATTTTATAAAGGCATTCAATATTGTAAAGTAAAATCTCACAACACAATATTAAACAAATAACCAAAGCTTAATCATTAAGGACAAAACTAGTGTACTCCATAGAAGCAAGAAATATAAAATTACAGTAGAAAAATGCAATTAATTAACTAAGTGTTCATACTCACAATCCCAAACAAAAATACCAAACCATAGTTAGACAAATCCTATTTCCAAATTATTGACAAGGGAAAAGAAATGATCAATCTCAATGCATGTTAATGACTATACATTGTAATCATCTTAACACCTGAATTTGAAAGAGTAGAAAACTTAAAATGTATTTCTAGGAAACAAATAAGCAGTGTCACAGTAAAATATATCAATTCTTGTCTTTTGCAAAAGCTTAAAAAAAACCCCCTCTAATATGAGGACAAACCCCTCATACTTATATTACTATTCTATATGATTTTCCCAAAAAAATAGTTTTAGAGAGTCCATTGAATCCTTTCTCCTCATAATTAAAAATCTACAGAGGAATATCTACCAACTGAAAATATTCCCTCTTTCTTTGATTGGGCCAAGTGAAAAACATGTGATGACACCTGGAAGAGGAAAAGATGATATTATTTTCCTTCTAACTAAATCTATCATTCTTCTCTTTATTTTTATGGCTCTATCCTAGTGAATTGACTTGAGATCTCCCCTACCTTGTTCTTGTAGGCATCATACCTTTCAAACATTTGTTTTACAATTTATTCATCAGGTCCTAAGTGGTAGTTGAAGATTATTTCATGTTTCATACTTGTTTCATCAATCTTATTAAATATTGGTATTTCTTTCTTCAATCTTTCTTATCAATTTATCAATTGTTAATTCAATACTTTCCCGATTACGCATGAGAGCTACATTGAAAGTTCTAGGCTCTCTTGGTTTACCCATAATATATTCTCTAAAAATTATGATCAAATTGTCGGTTCCTCCATTCTAATTATTTCTCCACTGTCTATCCCAATAAATTTTTCTATCAAAGCACGAAGATGATTGATATAATATATTATCTTATGTCTCACTTTGTCCAGAATTTTAAGAGAATTTGCTAAGATTTCCACTCTTAATTTTTCCATGTTGTAATATTCATGTTGACTACCCACATAATTAGGGGATACAATACCTTCTTCAAGCAACAAGGTCATCATCTAAGTTTTTGATAAATTCCATTTTAGGTAACATATTAGTCCACATTAACTTCTCAACCCCCATTTATCCATTAATTCCTCGCCTGCTTCGACCTTCTCAAAATTATGGGAATATCATCTTACAAAGTTTATGATTATTGGTTCTCCTTTAGCAACAAATCATTTTCCCATTGGATAGTATCCTATCATCTTCCACTCAAGTCACTTACCATCATGATGTCTTCACTAGTGATTTTGGGACCGGTTCATCCTTCCTAGTGAGTTCTAGTAAATTTCTTGACCAAGTTAAATAGTTCTTCATTCTTTTCCTTTAAATTTTTTTGGTTCTTTAAACTCATCAATCCTTTGGAATAATAATTCTACTACTATAAAAAATCATACTTCATTTCTTCAGTAGAAGGCCTACCTAATGAGATCTGAGACCTAGAAATTAGATGGGGATGCTTCCTCTCGGGAACATTAGCTTTGGGGTTACAACATCTACAAATTGTTCTCCTTTCTTGCTCAAGGGCTTCCCTAGAGATGAATTTTTATTTTTAGGTAATCTTGCTGGAGTGAGGAGAGACAAACTTTGTAAATCATCATCATTTAATTATATTTCTACCTTATTTTTCTTTGGGAGAGTACTGTTGATTCATTCTCTTATAGGAGACTCATGTTCATCAAGTGATTGTAGAACTAGGGTCTCGGGTACAACTATAAGGGCCCTAGAGGAAGATGAAGGCATTGACATATATTTTGAAATTAAACATTGATTCCTCCTAATACTTTGTCCAATAGGTCCACCCTAACTTTCAATTCCTTCCATAGGTTCAGATCGACCCCTATTTTCTCGGCTTCCAGGGGAAACTAGTCATCATCTCTTTTCTACTTGTACTAATTCTTCACCTGCTCTCTCACCATGAGTAGATATTGTTAGATGAATCCCTAGGAAATTCATTTTTGGAATGTGAGCTTCAAGGAGTCCTACACTCACTTCAGTGTATGAGGTAGTGCTATAATTGTGACATTTGAAGTTTCTTCCCATGAGGCATGTATTGGGATCTCTTCAACATGAGGCTATGTACTTATATTTGTTTCTGAGGTAGTCTCAACATGTTGTTGTGGAGTAGTTGAAGCATGAAGTATAGGAAAATTCATGAGGGGTTATTCCTTGGTGGGTGAAGCAACCATAGTTTTTGGAATGGAAAGGGTTACCATCATAGGTTCAAGTTTCTCAATGGTAAAGTTGTAGGATACTAGAGTGATAACAAATAAGACAACAAGAACATCAAGATTCATTACCTATTTAGGGGTCTCCTCCTCCTCTAAATCAACCCATTAGTATTTTTATTTATTTTTCCTTTAGAATCTAGACTTTCTCTCCTCCTTTGATCCCTGCAGGCCAGTATGGGGAGTCTCAAACAATTTTTCCTCCTTAGGCCTCTTCAAAGTGGTTTCCATCACTTTCTCTTTTCTTTGGCTCCTGAAGCAAATGCTAGAATAATCTGTAAGGGAGTAACATGAATAATAAGACTTTCAAACATACTTTCGAAGCATCTCTCTATTTTTCTTGATGCTTGAAGAAGGGAGTTCTGAATTTCTATCCTAAGCACCTACATCACTGTTATTGGCAATGAGTCCAACCTCTTAATATTATGTCTCCATGAAACCTCTCTAGTGGCATAAACCCTCCAAAATGTGGGAAGAACATCATCAATGAGTTGGATGTTCCTATATTCTCTCAATAATGGGGTATAGTGGTAACTTATATCCACTCCTTTTGAAAATAACCACCTTATGGAGAGTTAGATGGGATGTGTAGTCTTCTCTTGGTTATATTTCTTCTCATTGAGGTTCCAATTAATTGGTGGAAAAGGTTGAGAAGTAAATGTTTTTTCTAGATGTATTCTTCACTAATTATATTACCATCATCCTCTAACCCTTCAGAGTTTGGATGACCCAAAATCAATCATCTAAGATAGAGTCATTATTGAATATTCTCTTCATCTGACTTCTCTTTCATCTCACATAGTTCATCCAGAAATCCTCATAATGAGGTTTTTCTCTAACTTAGTGGGAAAAATACTGTGTAGGATATGCTTTATATCATAATGTTTTCTTTCCTCAAACTTATCTATCATGCATATGTTCATCTCTCCTTCCAACATTTTTACCTTCTAGATATGAGGACAAGTATAATTCCCTATGACTATGGGAAATTTTATTGGGGATGTTACATGCTTCTGGGAAATGAAATGATGTACTAACAACAATTGTCTGACTAATTCCATTAATGCCCATTTGTCATTGACACATCTAGGTAACACATAGGGTTTCCCATCAAAACCACTAACCCTGATATATGAGTAAGTTTGAATTGAATGAAATAACACCCATACTAAGTAATGACTCTCTTAGCATCAGGGGAAAACCTTTCCATCTCCCAATCTAGGTGATATAAGCAAATTATAGGTGTAAAGAAGTGATTGGAAAATTTATGTAGTGCATGTCATAACTTGCCAACTTCAACTGATAGAAAACATCATAGACCTTGGAACTATTAAGCTCCCCATCCATTAGTAATTTAGGAAAATTTCTATGAAAAGAAATATTATAAACAAGGTAAGAGGTCATGAAAAATTCACCATTCTAGGCCTTTCTCCTCTCGTTATCTGGGAAACTCCCATCATTTTCTCATGAATACATGTACTTATGATCTCATCCTAGGGGAGAGGCTTTTTGTTAGCAAGTATCACCTGAATGAATTGGAACATCCATTCCTGAAAAAAGGAAGTAGATTCAATACCCATTACTCGGTTCAATAATGTAATCACATCCCCAACTTCCTCAATAAATTTAGCCCTATTTAATTTCTTTGTCATTTTGGGGGAAAAGTTGAGGATTATTCAACCAATGGTCATTCATAAATTTTGTCCATTTTTTAGAATGAGAATTCCAGTACTCTTGTGTTGAATCTTTGGTAATATCCCCCTCTTCCCTTGTGGGAGGAAAACCCAACATTCTATCAAATGCCTACTCTGGAAAGACAAAACCAACTCTCCTCTTCCATCTTGGAATTCTCTAGTTTCAAGATTGTAATTTTGGGCACATACCCATACAAGTTTAGGCATGTTGTATGAAGAGGTAAGGAAATAGTGAGTTCAATGCAACTATTAGCTATTTGGGTCATGGCATTACTTATTTCATAGGAATGTAACCTTTGTTTAAAATCTTCTAAGTCTGTGGATGTAATATCAGAGTCTGCAATTCTATCTAGAGGGAGCTAAGACTGGAACTTGTTTTTAGGGAAACACAAGAATCTTCATGATTTTGGTTTAGTTCTATCACACCTCTTTTCAAAATATTTTCAAGAATTCTTAGACCAACTTTCAAAAGATCACAAAAGATATGAGGACTGAGGAACTCACCTTTTTAACAAATTTTTGGTTGATGCTCGGAACTGACCGAAAAAAATTATGACCAAATTTTGAGCCTTTGGGTTTTTTTTTCTTTGACTATCCTTCAGTATTGTCTCTTCAAAATATCAAAATTTGGGAATATCTATAGATAGTTTTAAAACAAGTTACCTTATTAATGACTCATAGATTTATGCATTAATGCTGAAGATTACATTCATGGGAGTTTTTATAATTCTCAAATTTTTAATCTTTGTAACCATTACAATATTTTCACATCATATCATCTGCATATCTACCTTATACATGAATCCTTTTCATTAAGGGATTATTCTGTATGGATAGTGCATTAATGAATCGGTTCCTTTTGCCACTAATGGGATTACATGATATTTTTACAAAATGATCTAAATGATATTAATGTAACACAGAGAGATGCACTTTTCTTCTCCCCCTCGTGTATTAATTGGTTTCATGTTCCCAAGTATCTTACTTTGGGTTTTTTTTTATCAATTGCACACCCTGAATAATCATGAGACTTTGTTCCCTTTTTCCCAATTTCTTGACTTTTCTCTTCATGTATTGCTTTCATGTTGCTTATTGACTTTGACCGATGAGATAACATACATCTTCCTTTGGGTTTCGGACTTACAACTTCATCTTGCACTTTATCAATGTAAGGTTCCTAGGAAAATAAAATCCTGTCTCCCCACTCCAATAATACCTTTACATGTATTTTACTTTCTAGGAATGGTGATGTCTCCGCACTTTACATTTTATTTTACATGAATACTCCTTGGAATGCTTTATCAAACTTTCAAGAACTATCTTGTGTTATGCACATTTACATTACTTTTGTAGACATCCAAATTAAGTCTAATATAGTGAAGCAAACCAATAATACACCACTTGATTTGGGGTGCTGAGAGACAATAGAAATGTATTTTACACAAGGATTAACAAAAAGACAACATATTAGGAAACTTATGTAAGGATTGATACGACTATTTTAAAAATTTCATATGAATATTATTCTTGTAAATAGGCTTGAAGATTTTGGAGACACATTTTTAAATTATAATGGGTGAGTTTTAAATGAGAACCAATATTATCTCGACTGGGATGGCACCCCCTATGGGTGCCACAAGAACCACACAAAAAAATTTGGCATACAAACTAGGTGCCTTAATCCATTGGGTAAGAAGTCATAACAAAAGCACACACATGGCCTTTTAAATAGATACACACAATAAATGATTGGAAAACTTGACAACCTGGTCACTGTAGACCAAGAAAACAAAAAGGAAACAAAAACAATAAAAATAACAAAAAAATTATACATTGTACAAAATTCATACCTGATCATGTTTAGTCCAAGAAGTGCTTAAGATGCCTACCATTGAGAAATTCCAACAAATCTCCTTCTAGGTCCTTCAAGAAAAAGGTGTGTTCCCAATTCAGATATCAATGGAGTATGGCCCCATCCATAAGGCATCAAACTTTCCATGTTTTCCCTTGTCTTCTTCATGTTTTCTGTCCCACAACAAGACTAAATCTCCAATATTAAAATCTCTTGGGGTCACTTTCTTATCAAATATTTTTTAATCCTTTCCCTGAAACTTTAAGTGCTTTAGTGGGATTCCCTTCTTTCTTCATCTAATTCCAAGATTTGATTCATCCTTTCTTCATAAGGGTTCACTTCCCCTTCATCCCCAAGTTGTTGCATGAATTGATAAGAAGACAATTTGCATGTAAGGGAAAAAGATCTTGGACTCCATAAAATAATTCAAAAGGGATCTTTCTAGTAGCTCTTTTAGTAGTAACTCGGTCTTCCTAAAGGAAAATTTAAGTTGCTCACCCCATTTTATTTTATTAACTTCCAATGTTCTTCTGATTATTTTGAGAAAAATTTTTATTACTTGACTCAACTTGGTCATTCCCCAAGGATTATAGTTTGATGCATAAGTCAAGTTGATGTCATATTCCTTACACATAGTTACCAATGGTTTAGCCCTAAATCTCATAGCATTGTCTACAACTATTTTGGTAGGAACCCAAATCTATAAATTATATTGTTCAAAATAAAGTCCATGACCACTTGGTGAGTTTGATTTTTTGGTGGGAATAGCCTCAACCCATTTAGTGAAATAGTCAGTAGCAACCAAGATCCATCTATGTCCAACACTAGAAGAGTCTGATATCTCTCCAATGAAATCCATTCCCCATTGCTTAAAAGGGCCTCAATTGATACGAGTTGCAATGGTAAGGCACCTGCAACTTTCAACCTTTCATAGAAACACTAAAAAATTTCACATTTTCTAACTAATGTGGTTGTATCTTTGAATAATGTAGGCCACCAATATTCTGCTCTCAAAATCTTGTGAGCAAGTTCTCTTCTAGAAAATTTCCCCACATATACCCTCCATGGAATTATGAAATTATTTTGAGAACTTCTTCTTTAGTTACACATCTGAGTAACACCCCTTCTGGGTTTTTCCATGCTAAGCCAAAATCAGTCATGACATATTTTTGGGATGCCAATTTGAGTTTTCTTCTCTTATTCTTATCTAGGTGTCTAGGGCATTCTAAATTTTTAAGTAATAAATTACATCCTTATACCTAGATGAATTACTCACCTTTTCATGGGGATCCATACCATCTTCTTAATGACATTTACCTCCATAACCCATAAATTTACTTTCAGCCATTAACTTTTCTAATCCCAAACCTCTAACCAATTTAGTGGTTTGTATCTCCATATCATATTCTTGTAGCTTATTCACCCAATGAAATATTTTACTATGAAACTTCCATTTCTGATAAAATATCCTTAACCATCATATGGGGAACATAAGATACAATATGGAACTCAAGATGTAAGGCCTAAATATTTTAGTAGCTCTTACCAAAGAAAAATCCTATTTTTCCATGATAGTGTATTTCAACTCAAAGCACCTTGTAATAGATTTACTAAAAAAAAAGCAATAGGCCTTTCATTTTCTTCTTCATCTTTTTGTAGTAATAACTTGATGCAATGGTATTCTCAGATGCAAAAGAAAATATTTGAAAATATTTCTTATAATTAGGACTTACCAATACTAGAGAATTTTTCAAAGTGCTTCTTTTATTCTAGTGAAATCTTGGACAACTCCTTCCCATTTAATGACTTGGTCTTTTTTCAGCATGTTTGTTATAGGAATAGTTATCTCAGCAAAATTAGAGATAAACCTCCTAATAAAATTTATTTGACAAAAAAAGATTGAATTCCCTTTTTATATTTGGGATAGGCACCTTACCAATTGCTTCCACTCTCTTAGGGTCTATCATGACTCCTTCCCTTGATACAATATGCCCCAATAGTTTTTCCTTTTGGACTCCAAAGTGACATTTCTTGGGATTCAATGAAATCCATATTCTCTGCATTTGAGAAACATTTTTCTAGGTGCCCCAAATGGTCACCTCTTTCTTGGAAAAACTGTTATATCGTCTTGATATACAACTATAAAATCATTGATAAATCCATAGAAAGCCACATCCATAGCTCTCTGGAATGTTTCTCCCACATTCATAAGTCTAAAGGGAATTCTGACATAAACATATATCCCCCAGGGAGTGGTAAAAGAAATTTTAAACTATTTATTTTTCTTCACAACCACTTGATTATACCCTGAGAACCCATCCAATGTCAAAAATAATTTAGACCCTGTGACCAATTGTAACATGTCTATCCATATTTAGTAATGGATAATTATCTTTGATTGACACCTTGTTGAGATTCCTAAAATCCACACAAAACCTTATGTATCCATTTTTTTCTTCTCGATGTGCAGAGATTTTCTACACAAAAAGAGTACCTCGTAGGCTATATGTTTCCTCCATCTCTCAACTTTATCAATTCTTCTTACATTTTGAGGGAAAGGAGGGGATTGATGGGCCTTTGTTTCTTCTGAAATGTTTAGAATGGGGTTTTAGAGGTATCTCATGTTGAAATAAATCTTCTCTATAGGATTTCAATTCAAAATATGACCAGGCTAAACAATCTTGATGTTCTCTTAACAACTTAGTATAAGATTTATTTTCTTCTTTACTTAAATTACAACCCAACCATACCTTCCTAGGGTTTTCTTGAGTCCCCAAGTTACATTCTTCAACATCTCTAGAAACAGAAATAGGCATGTTGATCACTTTTCAACACTATCAAAGTTGGATTCAAGGGAAACCAATCCTCTGGGAATTGTATTTTTTTCAATTGGATCACCTCTTTCCCAAAGAGAGTATCTTTCCCATCACAGAGTTCAACCATTGGTTCTAAATCAATATGTTGATTTGTGAATTCATCATTTCTCTTCATAAATATTTGTATCTGAGCATCATCTTCAAATACTTTCCAATGTTTGACATTATCAGGCACATAAGGTCTAGCCAATACTTCAACATCATAGTTAAAAAATGAGATACTGTATAATTAGAGAAGTGTGATGCAATTACAACCAATTTATTAGCTACTACATTCGAGTCCTTTCATGATACAAGATGTTAAATGAATCAAACATTTCAATAAGGTCCCAAACCACATGCTTATATTGTTTCATCCATTGATTTTTAGTTGCATATAATTTTCTTACTTGTTTCACAATCAACTCAGAATATCCTTTAACAATGAGATCCTGATTCCATGTTTCCAAAAACTTTAATCCCAAGAGAAATGATTCATACTCTGCAATATTATTGGTACATTCAAAATTTAATTTGAATGAAAAATTATAAGATTCTTTTCTTAGGGGATGTGAGGACTATTCCAACTCCATTCCCCACAGCAAAAATGCTCCATCAAATAACATGGTCCAAGGAATACCAAAATCTTGTAAGTGAGTAACATTATTTATACATTGATCTTCAAAATCAGCATATCCTATAAAATTGTCCAAATTAGTGTCAAAAATAATACCTCATAAGAGGCATTCATAGGATCTTCAATGATGTGGAGCATCTTTTTCTCTCCATGTAGTTTCACCAACTTTCCTTCTACAGGTATGGTGGCATAAGACATGTCCATCTGTACACTACCTCCCACACTTGCAGCCCATTTCCTAGATAACAACATACCCCATTTAGTAGGGAAATCAACAATAACTACATTCATAGTTGATATTTACCTAGGTAATCAACCAATGAACAACTAGCCCTTTCACATACTTGATAACTGGCACTTCTCTTGAATCCATGACATGAAATTTTCCAAAAGCTGTCATTATTTTTATATCTAGTTCATTCATGACTTCAAGTGGCATTATATTGCATGAAGCTCCCAAATCAAACATGCAATTGTGAATCAATCTATCTTTGATAATTAAAGAAGTAAAAAATGGATCAACATCTAATTGAGATTCTACCAAAGAAGTTCCTAAATATATTTCCAGGGATTCCCCATGCTTTCTTGTTCTTGAGGAATTTCTATTTCAGTTATGGTAGACAAGACATCCACATTATTTACATCTTTGGTTACAACTATTGTCTCCTCTTTGAATCCCAAATATTCAAAATCTCTTTTTCTATGCTCAAGGATCCTAAGAAACTCAACAATAGGAACTATAATTTTAATTTGACTCAAAATTTGAGCCATGTCACATGTGACATACTTGGGAAGAGCTGTATTGGGAGACAAAGTAATTGTTGTTTCTGATGGGATGAGATTTTTTCCACCTGAGAAACATCAAGTGGTATTGGCTTATTAGCAAAGACAGGGCCTTTATTTGGCACATATTTCTTGGGGAAATTCTTAGGGATATTGGTCAGCACAGGTATCTTATTTTAGGAAGAAAGAGTAGACCCTTTAACCAATCTACTATGGAGGTTATAATCCTTTTCTTGAGAAACCACCGCATTCATCAAAAGTTACATGATCTTCTTTAGAAGGGGTACCTCCATCATACTTTTTAATCATTAAAGCCCTCAAATATTCAAAATCATGGTTAGGTAACTCGAAAGAATACTGAACCATGTCTATATCAATATTGGTAGTAAGAGGAGAAAAATATACCCATTCCAAACAATTCCAAAATGACTCGACAATCTTGACACCCAACGATTCAATAGAAGTAGCCCCTAGTAGTATAATGTCAGAACATTCCAACATACAAACATCATCAAAATAAACTTCATCTTCAGCATCATCGTCAACATTAGAGTTACAAGGAGAATGTGGTAGAAAAATTATCACACCAGTCAATGACATGATTTTCTTCAACCAAAGATACCCTAACAGTTAGTGGATCAGGTACTAGTTTGTTTTCTCTATGGTTTGGCTGCTTGTTCCCTGACCCCATAGGTCATTTTCCTCTATCATTAACTCTGTGATCACCTCTGGGGTGATTCCTAAATATATTCTATCCTTGAGGTTGATTTCAAGCTTAAGGATTTACCTCTATACCTTTCTTAGCTTTAACAAGTTTGTAAGAAATTTCCTTAACTACCCCTGCTAGGGTCTTAACTACTTCCTCTAGCTCTATTGATTTTCTTGTCTGAGGTTTTTCTGGGTTTACTAACTTGAAACCATCACTTTTTAGAGGTTTTTTGGATGCTTTGATATTATTTTAAATTTTCACTACCAGAGTAAAAGCCTGCCTCAAATTCCCAGGATTCTTATCTCTTAGGTAGTAGGCTTCCTTCTTCTCAAATGCATCTAAGTATTTAACTAAACATGAATCATCACTATGTCTTAGAGTCATAGGAAGTATTTTAAAAGTTTTGTTAAACTTGGTGTTAAAATCTTGAACAGGTTCATTAGGATTTTTCTTTATGTTTTCAAACTCAGAAAGGAGGAATCTAGGATCAATTTTGTCACCATATTATAGCTTAAAGGAATTTTTCATTTCCAACCATGAATCAATTGAATTTTCAGGTAGTGAATTATACCATTCCCTAGCATATTCATCTAATGTATGTATAAACAATTTCACATACACATCCTCATGTTCAATTTCAAAATATTCCATGGCATTTAAGAAGAGTCTAAGATGTTGATCCCCACTTATGGTATTATTCCCCTAAAATCTAGACAATCTACTTTGGATTTCATGTGGGACCTCATTTGGATAACCAATCATTCCACAAAAATCTATGGGTTTGTAAGTATTTACTACAAATGGAGGTCTAGGTGGATGATATTCAAAGTTATTATCCTTTAATGATTCTGTTTCACAAAATACTCGATTATTTCTAATCAATAAAGGAGAGAGTCAAAGAATACCCTGATTAGTTGTAAATGAAGGACCCTTCGAGCTGGTGAATAAAAATTATCACAATGACTACTTGATCAAGAAATGTATGAGGTGTTGGAATAGTCTTCCACCAAAGGTTGATCACTTTCAATAATAGGTACAACTTTCTCTTTCGACCTTTGATCACCCAAGGATTTCCAGACTTGTTTTCTCCTTGGATTAGTCTTTCCCAACTCTAGGAACAATCTTCTAAAGTAGGATCTAATTTAACAAAGGATCTTCTTCCTTTCAGATTTATGAAATTGTCAAGTAAAACAACAAGGATTTAAATATTTTGCATTGGTTCTTATCAAAGTTTTAAAAAAGATGGATCTTCCACTAAGGTTTTACACCTTAGATGTGTTGATTACTTGAAATCACTCACTAGAAGATAGATTTATACATAAATGAACCAAGATTTACAAATATTTGCAATCTTTGCCAAGATTTTCATGGAGAAGTAAAATTTAATGGAAATATTGCTTATACTTGGAAAATATAGAGCCAACAAGTATAAATTAGGATCTATCTTAGCAAATATCAACAAAGGATTGGATTCCAAACATGTATTTACATCAAACATGCAGTAAACATTACTAGAGACATTTATTTTACTCAATTTTAGGAGGTAGTCCTGGAAAAGGTGCGAAGCGTGTTGGTACCTGATATTACACCCACTTAGGGCCAATAATTTTTCAATGGGTGAGTTGATGATCTTTGAGGATGGAAATCTGAAAATGTATGACATTTGTAGCTGGGAAAGAAGTTTGAAAAACTCATTTGGGCATGACCTTAGCTAGATCGGGTGACACATGCAAAGGGGATAACCTTCCTTGTAACATCTTAGACATGGTTGTTACTATGATGAATTCCACTCTTGACATTGCAAATGTTGATAGGTGATTTGTCTAAGGAGTATTCTTATGATTTTTAGAAATCATGTTTGCAATGGATAATTCATTATTTGTTGAAAAGGTTCAATTAGGTTGTGATTTCTACTTACTTTAAATAAGACCATTAATCTCTTTGTACAACTTAAATTCACTTTTAAAAAGGTGATGAAATTGTATTGTGTAGACTTAATTTATCTTGTGTAAACAAAAAACCTTGGATTAATTCCATTGATCCAAGGTATTCTTTAGTTCTTCTTACCTGCTCACCTTATTGTCTTGACATTGGAAATGAAGGTGAAGCTGGACTGGGACTTGTTTTGTTTACAATTATGAAGAATTATTCTTAGGGATCCTTGATTGGCAACAGGCTTTAGGGTGATAGGCTTGGGCCTTCTTGTTAAATGTTTAAACGTTGTATAACGTATAAGGATTGTAGACCTAATAGTAAATTACTAAGGTGAATACCCTAACCTAAGTTGGAATGTTCTATATTTATTAAGTTTGGACTATAACCTAAGGTAAATAAGACCTACCTAGGAACTAAGGTTGATTTCTAACCTAATAAAAATCTAACCTAAACTATTGCTAACCTAAGGGGTACCTATGGACTACTTGGAAATTGGTAAGGTTGGTGGTGTCAGTTTTAAGGCATTAATGACAATTGATTTTTGTTTTTTAAAGGCTACGAACGCCATCTTTAGCAGAGGAATTGGGAGATAATGGATGCCTAGTTGGCATCACCACTAAATAGAAATTGCATGCAAATTTTGAATTAAAGTTTCACCAAACTTGGATGGCGGTGGTGTGGAGAAATAGGAGGGAAATTGATTGTCCTTCACATTAATTGATCTTGTTTATGGTGAAGAAACCACCTAGAAAAATGCATGGCGAGTTTTTGGAAAGGTTGTTTGATCTTTAGTTCATTTGTATTTTTTTCTCTACATGAGGTTTTTGGTTCTTCGAACTAGAAGTTCTATTTTTAATGCGTCTATGTTATTAGAATTCTTGAGCTATTTTTGGACTCTGTGGAAGTATAAGAATAAGTGGAAACATTGGGTTGGTGGACGTTGCTTGGAAAAGAAGATATTGTTGAGGCTCAATTATGAAATCATTTGAAAATAGAGAAGAAGCTATATCAGGCATGATAGGATCTACCCATTAATTTGTTCTACTTTTTCATAAATATATTCATGAAAAGAACTCTACTCTTGGGGAAACAAATGAGTTTTTATGTGTTTTTGATATATCTTTCAAAACTTATATTCTCTCGTATTTTATCCGTATGGATTCACTAATATGGTAGTAATACATTCTGGGTTTTTTTCCTTTGTTGGAACAATGAATGAATCATTCTTAAACATCTTCTTGAACTTAAGATGAAATCAATTCTTTATATACACCTATAAATTTGTGAGAAAACTTGTAAGAAATTTTTTTGATAATGGGTTTGAACGAATCTCCTCGAATGTAATCTATCTGTTTAGCATGGTTGATAGTTTATCCTGTTGGCATGATCTATGGAATGGTTTATTGAATTTAGTTAAATATTTTTGATGTGAGGTAGAGTGTTTTAAATTTTTCTTATCGATTCATCTTGTTGGGATTGACTTGTTCTTTTTACTTAAATAATATATACAATTGGTACTATACAAACGTGATAACTTAGGTTGGAATGTAAAATAACTCAACCCTATTTATCTTTAAAGAAATTGACTTTAGAATTTCAGCTTTGCATTTCTCCTTTTGATCTCGACTTGAGCACCGGACTTGTGGTCATGGTGCTATTTCATTTGTTTCTCCTTGTGGTCAAATCTAGGTCAGTTCATTCTTCCGATCCAAAGTATCCTATTCCTTGATTATTGAGAATTTACTTTGTTTTGAGGTTGCTCGAATGGAAGCTTCGACTATTAAGTCTTTCTCTCACCTTTTTTCAACTCACCATAAATTGATGGGTAAGCTTTGTGTGTTGTCTCTTTGAAAATAAAATAATGGCCAAAAACGGTAAATTACTTAAACATTTATTTATCTCTTCTTTTTTGGGAAATTATAATAACTTATGGTAGTGATGCTATTAATGTTGTGAAGGAATATCATGTTCAGTTGTTGGTTTTTGTGCTACCGTTACTGTTATTGTTGTAAGTTGGGAAAATATGATTTTTGGTCTATAGCCTTTATGTTACAGTTAATGTGTGTAATATTGAGTTTCTCTTTGTGCTTCAATGGTTGTTAGGAGTTAATTGTGTTCTTGGTCTTGAGAAATTAAATTTATCTTCGATTCTTCTTCATTCATAGGAAAGAGTACCTCAGTGTAAGGATCGAGTATTGAAACTTCATTCTTACCGTTATTTGATATTATCTTCCCTCTAATTTGAGTTAATATTTATATCTGAGTAAACTTACTCCTTGGATTTTCTTTACATCTCTTATGTATCCGTAGGAAATAGATCCTTGGAGTTGGGAGTTAAAGTATTTGTAAAACTGTTTCCCCCTTGAATTCTGAAAGGAAGTTGTATGTTGTTCTTTGTTTTCTCTAGTTTCATAACAACTATCTAACTCGAGCCTGATCTAAAATCTCTCGGGTTTAAAAGTAGAAAAATTGTAGACCAAACTTGTTTATAATCTTCCTTTCTTGAATTTAGAATGATCATCTCCCTTCTCTTTTTCCTTTCATCCTACACATGTATCATTTCTGAGGAAGGAGTTGATCTGTTTGGCTTAATGTATGTTGAAGGATTTACGGGTTCGGGAGTAGATTGATAAATTATTTATTTCTTCTCCTTTATTGTTACATTGGTAATAATGTAATTATTGTGATGTGTGATTAGTTCTAAGTGCATGTCAATTAAATTCATCCTTTGTCAAATGTGTTGATGCTGATCCTAAAAACTAGGCTAGAATTTGACTCTGAACTTGGACATAGTTTCTTAAATAAGAAACTACTACTTTAAGGTGTTGTTGGTTCATCCTAAATTTTACCATAGATTTTAATTGAGCTTGCATTTAATATTTTAGGATGAAGTAAGTTAATGCTGAGTTATATAAATTATTGTTCCATATATAGTAGTCCTATTCCTAAGAGATATTAGAGTTAGTAACTTCTTAGGTTAGATGGAATTAATTAAGAGATGAATCATAAATATATGTAAAGGAAATACATTAGTGATCTTGTTGAAATATCATTTATCTTAAATAATTCTTATATGAAATCATTAACTCGAAAGTTGACGCTAATTATATATTGATCTTTTTTATTAACAGGATATAGATTATCACTTTATATATATATCTTATGATTGTTATTTCTAAATGATGTGTCTTTTTGTAATGTTTTATTTGTTTCATAAAAAAAATTTCTTTTTATGAAACATTTAGTTAAAATCACATTGTTTTAATGCTTAGTGCTTATCATGCTCAGTTAAATGAACTGACGCATGCTAGAATTTTTGCAGATGGACTTCGTAAGTGGTAAAAGGAGACAAGATATTTTATGATGTTACTTTTTTTACCAAAGAGATTGGATCTTTTATGATGAAATATGAATCATTGTTGAAAAGTATTTGTGGAAAGGAAAGTTGTATTCAAATTGAGCTTATTGATATTGTTTGACACTAAAGATGTTTGAAGTGTTTGAACTTGTAATGTATGAATTCCACTTGGGTAAATGAGAAAAATATTGTGGGTTTATCTATACTTGATGTGTCATCTTTTAGTATATTCTGTGAATAATAATGATAAGATTATCTCTATTCTTTTATTTATATATCTGAAATGAACCCTTCTAGGTTGAATTAAAATGAAATAGTTGGTTAGGGTACTAGATATACTACCCTTTTTATTTAATGCAACTTTATCAAGTTGGCATTCATGGTTGGTCATTCAATTAAATCACTATGGTTTATTAAAACAATGTTAGTGGATAAATGAATCCATTATGATAACTTGTATAATGTTAAGGGGTTAAAAATGAACCCTAATTCTTAATAAGAAAAAGGAAGACAACTATTCTCGCAAGATATTTAATTTATTTTAGAATCCTTTGGAATTTGAAACCTAATGTTGTCTTGGAAAGAGGAAGATGTACTTCCTCTTGAGTAATACCTTAATCTGAATAAAAAAATTGAAATATATATATATATATATATAATAGTATACTTCATTTCAATGAAGTCTATTATAAAAGAATATGATTCAAAACTTAAACAAGTTAAGTCATGGTTAAGTTAAATAAGTGAACCATATTGTTAGTATGTTGATTCTATTTGTAAATCTAAATCTTAAATTAGGAAGTTAATGAATGAAAAAAAAACTTTGATGTATCTGCATAGCAATTACAATTCATTTTTTTCTTACAACCTTTAAGGTTAATGAAACTAGGAATTCAACATGGCTACTATAATTAGACTTTAATTAAGGAAAATAATTAAGTAATTAACTTCTTTCTTGGGTATGTACATCTAGATGGGATGACTCATTTGGATGTTGGCACATGCCAACTATAACACCGTACCTCCGTGAAGACTTGGGTCTTCATAAGGATACTATGTTGCAGTTGACATGTTGCAACACCCTTTGAGTTAGTCATCGATATCTATATAAACTTGGACTTGATCTTAGTTATGCCCTGGGTTAGATTAGAAGCATGATCTAGTGTCAAGGGAAACTCACGATGACTTAGGATAACTAGACACATGTAATCGACTTAGGTCAATTGAGTATGTCTATGTACCCTTAGTCATCGCGAGTAGTCTTCTTCAGTAAACTATGTTGCTAACCTTGGTTAGGGTTAAACCTTGAACAAGTGGAATGACAGGAGTTAGTGAAGACCATTCTAGATAATAGATGAAGTGGGGTGAAGGATGTATTTTATTTGATGAGTATGCCATCTAGGAATATTAACATGAACAATATGTTGAAAATATTTGGCCAAAGTATCGCAAGCTATTGGTTGCATTGTCCTATGTCACCTAGTTTTAAGAAGTGATATTTTAGATGAATATTGGTAAAAATATTCAGATAGGCCTCTTAAACAGAACACTTAATACCCTAAAAAGGGTATGAGAACCAAGTATACCTAGTATACAATTAATTGAGTTAACATGAGATATTAGTATGATACCAAGTCATGAAATGAGAGATCAATGTTTCACCAAGTCATTATAGTTGCATATGGTTATCTGTTATGAGATTGATTGGCATGGAATGTGTGTTCTAAATTATTAATATTATGTAAAACAAATAACATTATCTCTAAGAAAAAAATATTGTTTTCCTTGTTTCTAAAGTATTAAAATGAGAATGTTACATCTTGGTATCGAGTTGAAGGTTACTGACTCTTGGACCTATTGTTTCCATAATATGATAAAAATTAAATGTTTTTTTAATAAAAAATGGTTAGAATAAGAGGAAATGTTGTAAACAACCCACCACCAGTGGAGAAGAAGCTACTTCCTAAAAAATTGATGATATCCTTGTTGCCTTATTGGAGACAAGAGATCGCTTTTATCTATACTTGAACAACAAGTAATGGGAAATGAGGAGGAAGAATATGTTGGTAATAACAATCAACAACCTCCTATAGACAACGCCAATGTTGGAAATTTTCACGTTGATAAAAATAATGCAACCAATGCTAATGTAATGCACATGATCAACCTGAAACAAGGCGATGAAAGTGGTGACTTCATGGAAAAATACCCATTGTTAAGAAATTTCAGTGATGTGTTTCTAGAAGAGTTACCCGGTCTTCCACCCAAATGAGAGTTTGACTTCATGATTGAGATCAAACTAGGAACCAAACCTATTTCAAGGCACTATATAGAATGACTACCATTGAATTAGTAGAGCTTAAGGCACACTTGTAAAGAAATTTTGTCAAGGGTTTGATAAGACCAAGTGTCTCACCTTAGGGAGCATCGATAATTTTTATGAAAAAAAGATGGAACACTTAGATTGTGCATTGATTGTAGGATGCTAAACAAAGCAACAATTAAGAACAAATATCCACTTCCTAGAATTGATGATCTGTGTGATCAGATGCATGGTGCATCAGTTTAGTCTAAAATAGATCTTCGATCTGGATATCATCGATTAAGCAAAAAGGATGAAGATATTCATAAAATAATTTTAGAACAAGGTATAGCTATTATGAATTCACAATTTTACCATTTGGAGTAACAAATGCACCTTCCACTTTTTTGAATTTAATGAATAATATTTTTCAAGAATACTTGGAAAAAGTTGTGCTTTTATTCTTGGATGATATTCTTAATACTCTAAGAGAATTGATGAGCATAATGAGCATTTGAAGATAGTTCTAGAAATATTAAGAAAGAGAAGGTTGTATGGTAATTTGTCCAAATGTTCCTTCTACAAGACAAAATTTCACTATTTGGGTCATGTCATAAGCAAGGATGGAATAACGGTAGATCCTTAAAAAATTGTTATAATAACTTAGTGGTCTACACCTAAGAATGTACAAGAATTGAGAAGCTTCATATATCTTATTGGTTACTATAGGAAGTTTTTTAAAGACTTTTCTAAGGTTTTTGCACTAATAACTTCATTGCAGAAGAAAGATAAGAAATTTGTGTGGAATGAGAAATGTGAATTTGCATTTAAGTCTCTAAAGGATCAGTTAACATCAGCACCTATCTTGGTTGCACCTACTCCTAATGAAGACTTGGTCAGTGTAGTGACAGATGCTTCCAGTGAAGTTCTTGGAGGTATTTTACTACAAAAGGATCATGTTATAGCTTATGAAAGTAGAAATCTCAAGTTACATGAACTGAATTATGCTCCACATGACCTAGAGCTTGCTTCATTATTCATGCACTTCAAGTATAGAGGCAATATCTTCTTGGTAGACCTTTTGAACTAAAAATTGATCATCTTAGGTTGAATTATATATTTACTTATCCAAATATGAATGCAAGACAATGAAGATAGTTAGAATTTCTATCTCAGTATGATTTTGACATAAGTTATATTAAAGGAAAATAAAATAGAGTTGAGATGCTCTAAGTCATAGGAAGCTCATTTATGATCTTATAATGTTGAGAACTCAATTTAAGGATGAAGTAAAAAGTGTCTTTGAATCTGATTCTTATTATCAGCAAGTGAAAACAACACTTGTAGATCCAAATGATGTGAGGTATAAATATTTTCACTTTTACAACGAAGGAATCTTGAGATTTGAAAATAGAAAATACATACCTTTTTAAAATGAATTAAGAAAGAACTTGTTCATTGAATTTAATAATTCACCTTTTATGGAAACCTAGGCATTACAAAAATTCTTGCTGATATTATAAACAATATTTCTCGGAAAGGGATGAAAAAGGGCGTGATTTATTTTGAAACACACCGCTTATAATGTCAAGCATGTTAAAAATGAATATATGCATCCAGCTGATTTACTGTACCCTCACAACACACCGCAATATAAATGGAAAGTAATAAGCATTGATTTTGTATAAGGGTTTCCTATGTCAAGAAACAAACATGATGTTATTCTAGTTATTCTTGATAAACTAACAAAGGTGGCACATTTTATTGCTGGTAATCTTAAGGATGATTCACCTATTTTACCAAAAATATTCGTGCATGAAATTTTCATATTACATAGAGTTCTGAATTGATTATATCTTATAGAGACTCGAGAATGACATCTAGATTTTGGAAAACACTTAATGCAGCCCTAGGGACTAAGCTGAATTTTAGTTCTGCATACCATCCAAAAATGGATGGACAGACTGAAAGAGTTAATAAAGTTTTAGTGGATATGTTACGATTGTATTATAGAGTATAAATGGGAAGAGTACCTCCCATTAGTTGATTTTTCTTATAATAACACATATCATGCCTCTTTAAAAATGACACCTTTCAAAGCATTATATGGAAGGAAATGCATAAATTCTTAGTTGGGATAACATAGAGGATAGAGAGGTAATTGGGCCTGAAATCCTTACAAAAATGGAACAACAAGTTAAAATGATTCGTGAACACTTGAAAGAAGCAACAGATAGGAAAAAGAGTTATGTAGACTTAAAGTGGGTTGATAAGAAATTTGAACTTGGTGAGAAGGTCTTTCTATGGGTCAAACTAAAAATTTTTTTATAACTTTTTGCAAGGCTACCAAGTTATCACCTCGTTATGTGGGACCCTTTTAAATTGTCTAAGTAATCAACCTTGTAGATTATCATTTATCTTTACCTCTTACTTTATCATGAATGAAAGATTTTTCCATATTTATCTGTTTAATAAATATGTTTTAGATTTATCACTTGCGTTAAATTGGAATTCCTTGTAGGTCCAAGACCCAAGAATAATCATGGTTAAACCCATTCGAGTGCTAGAAAATCACCAGTTGCACTTAAGAAATCATGAAATAAGCCAATGTAAGGTCCAATGGGATCAGTTTAACGAAGAAAGTACAACTTGGGAAAATCTTGAAGATATGAAAACTACTTTTCTATATATGTTTCGAACAGCAGGCGATTTTGTTGGTGGTAAAATTTTAAGATTTTATTCATGTTATGTCAATAAATCTATAGATCTTGGGCAGATACTACACTATTAAAAATGGACAACTACTTTAATGTTGATTATGGAATTTGAATTTCTCAAATCTAGTTTTGTTATGAACATATGAATGGAAGGATGATAATTTGATTTTATCCTAGACTTAAATTGTTTGACTAAGTTAATCATCAGGATGATGATTCTTTTTAGGAGGGAGGTATGTAACATCTTTGACATGGTTATTACTGTGATGACTTCCACTCTTGACATTGCAAATTTTGATATGTGATTTTTCTTAGGAAGGAGTACTCTTATGACTTTTGGAAATCATGTTTGCAATGTATAATTCATTATTTTTTAAAAGGTTCAGTTTGGTTGTGATTTTTGCTTACTTAAAATAAGGCCATTCATCTATTTGTATAAGCTAAATTCACTTTTAAAAAGGTGATGAACTTGTATTATGTAGACTTAATTTATCTTATGTAAACAACAAAACCTTGGATCAATTCCATTGATCCAAGGTATGCTTTAGTTCTTCTTACCTACTCACCTTGTTGTCTTGACATTTGGAAATGAAGGTGAAGTTGGACTAGGACTTGTTTTGTTTACAATTATGAAGAGGTCTTCTTAGGGATCTTTTATTGGCAAAATGATTTAGGGTGATAGGCCTCGGCCTTCTTGTTAAATGTTTAAACATTATATAGCGTATAAGCATCGTAGACCTAATAGTAAATTACTAAGGTGAATACCCTAACTTTGAGTGAGAATGTTCTATATAAATTAAGTTTGGACTATAACCTAATGTAAATAAGACCTACCTAAGAACTAAGGTTGATTTCTAACCTAAGGGGGTACCGATGGACTACTTGGTAGTTGGTAAGGTAGGTGTCGATTTTCAAGGAATTAATGAGAAATGATTTTCATTTTTAATGGCTATGAAATGCCAACTTTGGTGGATGCATTGGGAGATAGTGGATGCCTAGTTGACATCACCACTAAATAGAAATTGCATGTAAATTTTGAATTAAAGTTTTGCCAAACTTGGATGGTGGTGGTGTGGAGAAATAGAAGGGAAATTGATTTTCCTTCACATTAATTGATCTCATTTATGGAAAATAAATGGCCTAGGAAAAATCCATGGCGGGTTTTTGGAAAGGTTGTTTGATATTCATTTCATTTGAATTTTTCTCTACATGAGGTTTTCAGTTCTTCAAACCAGTAGTTCTATTTTTTATCTATATGTATTCTTGGAATTCTTGAGCTATTTTTGGACCCTGTGGAAGTATAAGAAGAAGTGGAAAGATTGGGGTGGTTGACGTTTCTTGGAAAAGAAGAGATTGTTGAGGCTCAACTAGGAAATCATCTGCAAATCAAGAAGAAGCTCTATCAGGCATGATAGGCTCTACCCATTAAGTTGTTATGATTTTTCCTAAATGTATTCATTAAAAGAAATCTACTCTTGGGGAAACAAATGAGTTTTTATGTGTTGTTTGATCTTGCTTTGAAACTTATATTCTCTATATTTTATCTATATGGATTCACTGATATGGTAGAAATACATTTTGGGTTTGTTTCCTTTGTTGGAAAAATGAATGAATCATGCTTAAACCTTTGTTTGAACTTAAGATGAAGTCGATTATTTATATACACATGTAAAGTTGTGATAAAACTTGTTAGTAACTTGTCTGATAATGGGTTTGAACTAATCTCCTCGAATGCAATCTATCTATTTAGCATGGTTCATAGTTTATCTTGTTGGCGTGATTTGTGGAATGGTTTATTAAATTTAGTTGCATCTTTTTTGATGTGAGGTAGAGTGTTTTAAGAGTTATCTTATCAATTCATCTTGTTGGGATTGACTGGTTCTTTTTACTTAAATAAGATATATAGTTAGTATTGTAGGAATGTGGTAATATAGGTTGGAATGTTGAATAACTTAACCCTATATATCTTTAAGGAAATTGATTGTAGTGTTTCAACTTAGCATTTCTTCTTTTGAGCTCAACTTCGAGCACCAAACTTTTGATCATGTTGTTGTTTCGTTTGTTTCTCCTTATGGTGAATCTAGGTCGGGTTCATTCTTCCTGATCTAGTAGTCTGTTCCTTGATTATTGAGAAGTTACTTGGTTCTGAGGTTGCTCGAATGGAAGCTTTGACTATTAAGTCTTGCTCTCACCTTTTTTGTTTCACCATCAATGGATGGGTAAGATTTGTGTGTTGTCTCTTTGAAAAGAAAATCATGGCCGAAAAAGGGTAAATTACTTAAACGTTGCTCTGTCTCTTCTTTGTTTGGGGAAACTGGAATAAATTATTGTATTGATGCTATTAATGTTTGGAAGGAATATCATGTTCAGTTTTTGGTTTTTGTGCTACCATTATTGTTATCATTGTAAGTTGGGAAAATATCATTTTTGGTCTGTAGCCTTTATGTTATAGTTAACGATTGTAATATCGAGTTTCTCTTTGGGATTGTTAGGAGTTAATTGTGTTCTTGGTCTTGAGAAATTAAATTTGTCTTTAGTTATTTTTCATTCTCAGGAAAAAGTACCTTAGTGTAAGGAATGAGTATTGATAATTTATTCTTACCCTTATTTGATATTATCTTCCCTCTAATCTAAGTTAGTATTTATATCTGAGTAAAATTACTCCTTGGTTGTTCTTTCTATCTCTTCTATATCTGTAAGAAATAGTTCCTTGGAGTTAGGAATTTAAGTATTTGTAAAACCGTTTCCCCCTTGAATTATGGAAGGAAGTTGTATGTTTTTCTTTGTTTTCTCTATTTTTAGAACAACTATCTAATTGAGCCTAATCTAAACTCTGGTGGGTTTTAAAGTAGAAAACAATGCAAACCAAACTTGTTTATAATCTTCCTTGCTTGAATTTAGAATGATCAACTCCCTTCTCTTTTTCCTTTCATCCTTCACCTGTATCATTCCTGGGGAGGGAGCTGATCTGTTTGGCTTATTATATGTTGAAGGATTTACAGGGTTAGTACTAGATTGATAAATTCTTTATTTCTTCTCCTTCAATGTTACATTGGTAATGATGTAATTGTTGTTATGTGTGATTAGTTCTAAGTGCATGTCAATTAAATTCATCCTTTGTCAAATATGTTGATGTTGATCCTAAAAATTTAGGCTAGAGTTTGACTCTGAACTTGGATATAGTTTCTTAAATAAGAAAATCTTACTTTAAGGTGTTTTTGGTTCATCCTAAATTTTATCATAAAGTTTAATTGAGCTTGGCATTTAATATTTTAGGATGAAGTAAGTTAATGTTGAGTTATATGAATTATTGTTCCATCTAAAGTAGTCCTATTCCTATGAGATATTAGAGTTAGTACCTTCTTAGGTTAGATGGAATTAATTAAGAGATGAATCATAAATATCTGTAAATGAAATGTAGTTAGTGATCTTGTTGAAATATTATTTATCTGAAATAATTATTCTATGAAATCATTAGTTGAAAGTTGAAGCTGATTATATATTGATCTTTTCTTAACGAGGATATAGATTATCACTTTATCTCTCTCTCTCTCTCTCTCTCTCTATCTTATGAGTGTTATTTCTAAATGATCTGTCTTTCTATAATGCTTTAACTGTTTCATAAAAGAAGAGTTATTTTTATGAAACAATTAGTTAAAAGCACATCATTTTAATGCTTAGTGCTTATCATGCTCAGTTTAATGAACTGACCCGTGCTAGAAATTTTTGACAGATGGACTTCGTAAGTGGTAAAAGGAGACAAGATATTTTATGATGTTAATTTTGTTTACCAAAGAGACTGGATCTTTTATGATGAAATATGAATCATTATTGAAAAGTATTTGTGGAAAGGAAATTTTTATTCAAATTGAGCTTATTGATATTGTTTGACACTAAAGATGTTTAAAGTGTTTGAAATTGTAATGTATGAATTCCACTTGGGTAAATGAAAAATATTGTGGGTTTATCTGTACTTGATGTGTCATATTTTAGCATATTATGTGAATAGTAATGATAATCTTATCTCTGTTGTTTTATTTATATATCTGAAATGAACCCTTTTGGGTTGAATTAAAATGAACTAGGTTGTAAGGGTAATAGATATACTACCCTTTTTATTTAATGCAACATATCAAGTTGGCAGTCATGGTTGGTCATTCAATTAAATCACTATGGTTTATAAAAATGATGTTAGTGGATAAATGAATCCATTATGATAACTTGTATAATGTTAAGGGGTTACAAATAAACCCTAATTCTTAATAAGAAAAAGGAAGACAACTATTCTCGCAACATAATTAGTTTGTTTTAGAATCCTTTGGAATTTAAAACCTAATGTCATCTTGGAAAGAGGAAGATGTACTTCCTCTTGATTAATTCCTTAATCTGAATAAAACAAATGAAAGGAATATATATATATATATATATATATATAAATATAAATAATAGTAGACTTCATTTCAATGAAGTCTATTATAAAATAATATGTTTTAACTTAAACAAGCTAAGTCATGGATAAGTTAAATAAGTGAACCACACTGTTAGTATGCTGATTTTGTTTGTAAAATTGAATCTTAAATTAGGAAGTTAATGAATGAAAAACAAATCTTTGATGTATCTGCATAGCAATTACAATTCATTTATTGCTTGCAACCTTAATGGTTAATGAAACTAGGGATTCAACATGGCTGTTGTAATTAGACTTTAATTAAGGAAAATAATTAAGTAATTAACTTCTTTCTTGGGTATGTACATCCAGATGGGATGACTCTGTCGGATGTTGGCACACGCCAACTATAGCACCGTACCTCCATGAAGACTTGGGTCTTCATGAGGATACTATGTTGCAGTTGACATGTTGCAACACCCTTTAGAGTTGAATCATCTAGATCTACATAAACTCGGACTTGATCTTAGTTATACCCTAGGTTAGGTTGGAAGCATGATCTAGTTTTGGGGAAACTCACGATGACTTAGGATAACTAGACACACACAATCGACTTAGGTCAATTGAGTATGTCTATGTACCATCGATCCATGCAAGTAGTCTTCTACACTAAACTATGTTACTAACCTTGGTTAAGGTTAAACCTTTAAGAAGTGGGTGTGGGAATCGGTGTAGACCATTCTAGATAATAGATGAAGTGGGGTGAAGGACATATTGTTTGTGAGTATGCCATATAGGAATATTAACATGAACATTATGTTGAAAATATTTGGCCAAAGTATCACAAGCTATTAGTTGTGTTGTCCTATGTCACCTAGTTTTAAGAAGAAATATTTTAGATGAATATTGGTAACAAATATTTAGATAGGCCTCTTAAATAGAACACTTAATACCCTGAAAAGGGTATGAGAACCAAGTATACCTAGTATATAATTCATTGAGTTAACATGAGAGATCGGTATGATACCGAGTCATGAAATGAGAGATCGGTGTTTCACCAAGTCATTACAGTTGCATATGGTTATCTATTATGAGATTGATTAGCATGGAATGTGTGTTATAAATTATGATTATTTAGAATAGAGAACATTATTTGTAGAAAAAATAAATAATTTTTCCCCTTGTTTATAAACTCTTAAAATGGTAATTTTACATTCCCTACTACTTTAGGTCTTGTCTTCGACCAGGGTGAGAGAACCCATTTGTATCCTGTATTTGAGAAAGGATAGATGTAATCATGATTTCTCAAGCATTTTATTTAGATATTAAGTATCAATATTGAGTGAATATGGTCAATATATGTAATATTTAACTCCTATGAGTTTTCACAATAAGTATTACAAATTTCACTTGGCTGGACTTTGGCTACTCTAGACAATGGAAAATTTTGTTTTCTCCTGCATAATTATGAAAGGATGAAGTGAAATCAAGGTTTCCTTTCAATAGTTCTTGTAAATGATACAACAGGATGACTAACAGAACATTTGTGTAGTGTGATGAGACTCAAATTTTACTTTATAAGGATGGGGATCCACAAACCTGAAAAATCTTTAGATATACTCATAGTACTTGTTCGAGACACATGAAATTTCAGAAAGTAAAGAACAATTCATCAATTCATCACAATTTCCACTTAAATAAATATTTGCATTCATTGATACTCAATTAAGAAAAATATTTCACACAATCCTCAAAATATTTAGCACAAAAGCTCATGTAAATATTTCAATGAAGTGTTTCTTGCTCCTAATATCATACACTTAAGATACACTCAAAATCTTACAAATATCCATCAACAAAACGATTTCAGCAAGGATTTTATAATTGCATTCAATATTGTAAAGTAAAAGCTCACAACAAAATATTAAAAAAATAACCAAAGCTTAATCACTAAGGACAAAACTAGTGTACTTCAGAGAAGCAAGAAACACAAAATTGCAGCAGAAAATACAATTGATCAACTAAGTGTTCAAGTACTCACAATCGAGAACATGAAGACCGAAACCATAGTTGAAAAATATTATTTAAAATCCACCAAATTCTTGACAAGGGAACAAGACAACGACTGATCTCAATGCCTATTAATGACTATACATTGTAATCATATTAACACATGAATTTGAAAGAGTAGAAAACTTAAAATGTATTTCTAATTAAAAAAAAACCCACCCAAGTATGAGGAAAAACCCCTCATACTTATACTACTATTCTATATGATTTCCCCACAAAAAAACATTTTAGAGAGTCCCTTGAATCCTTGCTCCTTGTAATTCAAAATATGCAAAGGAAATATCTACTAACTGAAAAGATTCCCTTTTGCTTGATTGGGCCAAGTGAAAAACATGTGATGACATCTGGAAGAGGTAAAGAGGATATTCTTTTACTTCTAACTAACTCTATCATTCTTCTCTTTAATTTTTATGGCCTGTCCCAATGAATTGACTTGAGATTTCCCCTACCTTGTTCTTGTAGGAATCATACCTTTCAAAAATTTGTGTTATAACTTCTTCATCGAGGTCCCAAGAGGTAGTTGAAGATTACTTCATGTTTCATACTTGTTTCATCAATCTCATTAAATATTGGTCTTTATTTCTTAAATATTCTTATCAATTTATCAATTAATAACTCAATACTTGCCTAGTTACACATGAGAGCTAAATTGAAAGCTATAGGCTCTCCTAGTGTTTCACACGATTCTTAGTAAATTAATGAAGCAGATAAGGGTAATGGGCGAGGAGGAATTCTGTTTGTAATGCCGGTTGAAGGTTGTGTGATCATTCGATTTCTGATCCAAGTTGATTATGAGAGCTCCCTTATTGCTAGGAGGAACTACTGGAAAGTAAATTAGAGAATATAGGTGGCGAAGATGGTGACAATAGAAATTTCAAAGAGAAGAGCCATTGTATTTGTGTTGCGACAGTTTGAACCTCCATGCTTCTCTTTTGTGAATCTATGATTGTGAAGAGAATGATGAATGGTGATCATTGTCGGTAGTGCTCCTTGTGTCTTCTTTTTCCTAAGTTCTAAAGAAATTCAAGTGCTCCAAGTCTCTAAAAGAAATGAGAACCTGAATGAATTGACCAACCTAGGAAAAGGCCTTTGGAAACGTATTTAACCTAACGATGATGGTTAGGTGACCAACATCGGTTGAGATAAAATTGGTGTCGATCAAAGTGGGAATATCTAGGTTGGCCAAAAATAGCTAGATTGTTGCTATTTTTGGTGTGATCTCCAACCTTATACCGAGTCTTGATTGATAGATCATGGAAAGATAAGTGGGTTTCCTTTTAGGTTTTTTAATAGGAGTTAAGTCTAGGTTTTAGACTAAGTCCTAGTTAGTTAGGATAGGTTTAGACTTGGTCTTAGGTCATTAATGAAGTTTGAGTAGGTCATTGAGTGCGGTGGCTAGATGAGGTGGTTAAGTGAGGATATTTAATTAACATGTGTACTATGGGATATGAATGGCTAGGATATGGTTAGTTTCATTAACAAGGTTTAAAAGGAAGGATGACCTAATTTTGGTGTCTAAATTTTGCCCCTTTTTATTGTGTAGCTTGTATTTGTAAGTGGCGCGCTGACAAAAATAGGAAATTGGTGTTCCATATGTGAATGGGGTTAGATTTCCCCAAGTAGGGATGAAAGTGAGATTGCCCCAAGGGTGGGTGTAGGTAATCCCCCTCAAACCAGGAGGCGATGAGGTGTTAGAAGGAGTCGGTGAGTGGTGTGATAAATATTAAGTCTTTGAAAGTTAAGGTAGGTGGGTTGTAGGTAAGGGTATGGGCACTTTGGGTAATGGGTAATGGTCAAATCAAGTAATAGGTAATGATATTCAAATGTACACACACGTATATCTTTGTGACATGGTACCGGGTTGAAGAACTTGTAAATTATACATCATCCAAGGTTGATAGGTTTTTCTAAAAAATGGTGAAGTGATTCAGGTATCCAAGGTACAAGATACGGTCTGGAAACACAACTTAGGTTAGGTGCAAGACCATTTAGGTATGATCTGGTACACCAAAGGTTTGGTTGGGATAAACAACACAATAATAGGCAAGGTAAGGTCATTAGGCTAAACCACACGGGTAACAACATCGCAAGGTATAACAAGTACATGAGTTCAAAGGTCACAAAAGGTAGTTCTGGTCAGGGTATGTAGGTCATGGCATGGGTAAGGCCAAGGTATAGGTAAATAACAAGTCCCTAAATGTGATTAAGGAAATGTATAGGTAATTTAGGCTTATGGGTAGGGTGTAATAAGTGTTGGTAAGGCCAAAAGGTATTTGGCAGTAATGAGTTTAGGTCAAAATGGGAAAAATGTAGGTGAAATGGTATGATGACAGGTAATCTATGCTTGGTTATAAGGTAACCGTTGTTGTTTTATTATGACTAATGTTGGTCATGTTGATTTAGGGTTAAAAATAAAAATCCATGTTTTACGGATTCATTTTAACGTGTTGTCATTTTATGAAAATGAAAGAGAATTTGTGCTTTCGTGGAAAGAGACATTATGAAGTGTCAAGTCAAGTTGGCCAACTATGAGTATAGGAGTTGGTGTTGGCGGGCGGGTCCATGACATCGAGTAGAGAAAGTTGAGAGGTGAGAGATTTGAGGTAGATTTTGGCATGGCAGAGACATGAGAGGGTTTAGATGGACTACCAATGCAACACCCGGACATGCCACCGAGGAGATGACACCAAGATGAGGTAGGAGGCATTCTTCCTACTTGTTATTTGATTAAATTATGCTTTAAAATGAAGAAATTTGGGTGGGAATATGGATTTTGAAATGGGGGTGAAAATGGGTGAAATCGAGGTGGGAAATGGAAAAATTAGGTTAAATAAGGTGATAATTAAATGTAAAGTGAATTTGGGTGGGATGGGGTAGGTTGTAGGTGAGTTTTAAGTGATTTTTGTGTGAAATGGGATTTGGGGGATAGGTTTTTAGCTTTTGTTTACATGATAAAGACTGACATTGGTCTAGGTTTGGCGACATCGATTGACATCGGTTAGGTATTAGGTGACCGACACGATTAAATGGAACCGAGTGACATTCAAGGTGACCGAGCGTTGGTTAGGGTGAAGGAATAATAGGGGTAAGAAGGGCTAGGTATGAAAGGAAAATGGGTAAAGAAGGGGCAAGTAAAGAGTGTATGTAGAGGGATAAGGGTAAAATATGATTTTTGGTGATATGGGATAGGTAAGTAGGTGAATTGAACTAAGGGAATGGGTAATAATGATAAGGGTTGGTAGGTATGTAGGTGAATTAGGTAAAGAGGGTAAGCATGATTGATGTGATTGGGTAGGGTTTGGGGTTAATAGGTAATTGGAGGTAGTCAGGTCTTAACAATGTTGTGGGTTGTTGGATGCAGGCTAGGGACCAGTTGAGGATTCAGAATAGAGTACCACCTCTATTAGTATAGATGAGGTCCAACGTGACTACGGAGGAGTGGGATCATATGAATAATGTTGGAATGATTGGCATCTTCTGCTATAGCCATATAGCTTGAAATCCTAGTTTGATGGTCACGCTCAACAATAGATGGGATTCATTGACCAACACGTTTCATTTACTGATGGGTGAGATGAATGTCACCTTAGAGGATGTGTACAAGATCCTATGACTACGGATTATGGGGAGCCATTTTATTCTATATCGTCAAAGGCATCAATAGAGATTATAATGGATATGTTTAGGGAGGTAATGGGTGAGCTGAGGTATAATAGCACGAGCCTTAGTTATGGAGACATGTATGCAACCCATATTGAGGACATGAGGCTGGTTGTATTGATGATGGAGGTGGTATGTTGCTTTTCTTTACCATATGCTGAGGGCAAGAGATTCCCACAAGCACTGATGGGAGTGCTCAAAGATATGATGAAGGAAAAATATGCTTTTCCTAGGCACCGACATTCCTAGTGCAGCTATATATGGAGCTATGGGCCTATGGGAGATTGCGGTGAATTATTTTGAGCTACACCTTTTAACTAAACTACTAAGCATATGATAATATCATGTGCATATGGCCGATGGGTTTTCCGTGACATGATTGGTTTGGGGATGGATTGGTTAGAGTTGGATATAGATGGTGGGTACCAGTTTATGGGAAGCATAGGGTGGTTAGGGCCACACATGATGTTTTATATTATAGGTGGTTGTTGGAGGGAATTTCAAGAGTCGATATTGTGTGGAGGCCCTACATTGGCTATCCCTCATACAGGGACATGGTTGAGGAGTTAGAGGAGCTTCAACTGCTGAGGTGGATACAAGGGTGGCATGTCGGTGAGCATGAGATGATACCTGTAGATAGGGTTAGACGGTAGTTTATGTTGCCACATGACACGCCTCCACCTTTCCCACGATGTACGGAGAGATGACATGGAGAGAACCATGTCTCCACCATTAACAAGTGTTCAATAGGGTAGGATGAGTAGGCGGTGGATAGGAAGATAGACTACGTCATATTTTCTAATGGATATAGGCGGTGGTGGGTGACACAATGATGGGTGGAACCAATGAGACTAGGGTAGCCTGATCTTGTTATCATGATAGTACAAAGAGATAATTTTTAGGGGTAGGTGGGCACCCTTCGAGACACAACTCACAAGCTGTGCGAGATCGATTGACAATAAGCGATATGTAGGTGACCACCCTATAGGCCCGGGTGATAGACTTACGGGATCACCTAGCCAGTGCACTGAGTCCCTACACCGAGATGGTGATGGGGATGGAGTTCAGTGTGGCCACCTAACATGAATAGGTAACATATTTGTAGGGCCATCTTGCCACTACAAAGGCACATGTTGTGGCCTTATATGCCCATATTATAGCACAGTACTTCCACGAGGCTCACGAGATAAGTTCACATACTATAAGAAATAATGGTGGGATAGGGTCCCATGGTATACGGAAGAGGGCATGGATCATAGGTACATGGCATATAGGTTGCATTGAGACCTATGAAACCACCTCAGATGGTGACTATGGCAAGGTTAAGGGATTCCCCCGATGACTATTGGGATAGATGTCCCTTCTTATGTTGAGTATAGAGCCCAACAGGCTACGAGTGAGAGGACAAGATCCCACACTCATAGTTTAGAGAGAACATGGGGATGCCAAGCCCAAAGACAGGGGGCATGATGAGGCTACTAGTTCACTTAGGTCAGGCCCATCTAAGGGTAAGGTGAAGATTAGGCGAGACCCATGGAGGGTGGAGAGATGTTGGTAGGGTGACAAACAGGTCGAGAGGAGGAGATAGGTGAGGGCCTGAAGGATATGAGGTGGGGTGACAATTAGCCACTTGGTATGATTTTTTTTTGAGATTTATATATATATATATATATATGTATATATAAATATCGATCTACGTGTTGAAGATAAAGAGGATATATAGAGAGTTTTGTGATTTTGATTTTTATATCGACATGCATTTTAAATATAGTGAGGTTGTATCGAGTGATTTGAGATGCTTGTATTTATTTTTATCTATGTATAAGTATATTGATACCCATATGTTTTTGAGTTATATATATAGATGATTATATTTATTATATGGATGATGTATCTATGTTTTTAATTTCCATTGTTATTGTGTATTGATGGAAACTAGGTGAATTAGGCATGATTGAGTTGAGGTCATGTAGGCATGATAGAGTCTAGGTGAGTTAGGCATAATTGAGTCGAGGTCATGTAGGCATGATGGAGTCTAGGTGAGTTAGGCATGATTGAGTCTAGGTCATTTAGGCATGATTGAGTTTTAGGTCGATTAGGTATGATTTGGTCATGTTGTTTTTAATTTAATTTCCTTGTTATTGGTGGTATGGAAAATAAATGACGATGTATATTTATGTTATGGTTTAAACTTCCAAATATTTGATATCATGGAATGGTGAACTGATTGATGTATGATGTGATGAAATGGTAGGTATGTATGTTTGTAATAATTTCCAAGTATTGTAAAAAAGGAAACTAACTAAGGTAGAATATGAATAGGAAAATGGGGAAAATAGGTTAGGATAAAGAGTGGCTGAGCTAACCTCCAAGGGCCCCATGCCCTCGAAGTGCTATCTACATAGCCCCGCAAAAATGGGCCTTAGGCCAATGTAGTTTTTCCTTAAAATAGGGAAGAATATGATGAGGATAGATGAATGGGTCTGTAAGTTTTAGGTATGTTTTGATTTGAGGTCATTTAGGCATGGTTGCGTTTAGGTGATTGTAGGCATGGTTGAGTTTAGGTCATTTAGGAATGTTGATGTTGGTGAAAGAGGAATTCTTAAAATGTAGGTGTCGATGGTCTAGTCTGTATAGGAGAATCAACAAGTAATGAAGAAGGTGAAGGGTAAGAGGTGACCAAAAGAGCCACCTAATTGGTAAGAACCATAACAATTCTACCATACCAAAGGTGGGATTATGAACATAAGACCCTAAAGGTGTTGCCTGATTGACTATTTGAAGGGTGAAGAAAGTCACATGATCATGAAATGTCACATTTACGACACGTCCCTTGAGCGGGTAGAAAATTAGGGTGAAAAATAATGTGATGAGGTGAAAGAAGGTTAGTTTTAGTGTAACCTAGTGTGAGACAACATGCCTATTTGGCAAGAGACCCAAGATCAAAATAGGCAAGTCCATGATGAAAAAGTTAATCCTTTCCTTTTTGCTTTTTCTTTTATTTTGATAGACCGATTGATGTGGGAAGTCTATGTGGGATGATTATATTTTCTCCATGAGGTCTTCGTGAAGCTGATTGATACATGAAGCTCCTAAATATTTGATTTTATTATTTTACAAGAATAGTCTTCTTATTATGATAGACTATGTATAATATGGCTAGCTTTGTGTAGTTTTCCTTCAAGGAGTAGTCTACTTATAGCAACAAGATACAAGTAGTAGATGTACTTTTTGAGGGAGTCATCTTTTTGCTGGAATTTTGACTCAAGGAGTTGAATCCCATTTTACTTTTGAAATTGTTTTGTTATGGACTTTTAGCTCATGAACAAGACTAGAGACATTGATAGGCTCTCACGTTGCAAACAAAACCATAGCACACGAGAGGTTAACTATGAAAGAGAGGGTTTAAGTGATGAAAGACCATGGGATTCCATCTTGAAAAAGACAAAAAGTATCCATGAGAATCATGCCATGAGTAGAGCCATGGTACTCATATTGAAGATAAGGCTTAAAAGGTGACGGGTAATCACATGATTCTTGTTTAGTCATTGCTCTTTAAAATAGGAAAGCGGAAGGTGAATGATGCTCAAGGGACAAGCGCTTAATGGAAAGAAGGTGATATAGGACTTGATTCAACATTAGAATGGTCAAAGATGTAAGGAATTGAGGGCTGAGGTTCAGGTTTACCTTTGAGTGAAGAAAAAAATAATCACACGATCAATAGGTATGAGTAACAATATATGGTCCATGCCAATTAGGAGCAAATTTACCCGTTTACTTTTATCTTCTTTTGTTACATGTTTATTTTCCTTCAGGACAAGGTCTCCGACTTGGAAGGTTTTTCATGGACATGTTTATCATAGGAACTTTTGATACATTTTTCATAGATTTGGAGATGGTCGAGAGCATTGAGATGATGCTCATCTAATAAATCAAGTTATGCCAAATGGTCTTGGCAAAATTCATCATCATTGACCATCTCTTTTAGTGAGATACGAAGAGACACGATCTAAACTTCAAGAGATAGAACAACATCCATCTTGTAGACCAGAGAGAAAGGCATGGCAGTAGTTGAATTACGAATACTAGTGTGATAATCCCATAAGGAAAAAGGAATGTGCATATGCCATGTAACATTCCCCAAATTAGTACATTAGAACAAGTAAATTTTTTTTGGATAAATGCTTCCTAGTTCTAAATACATAATTTAGAACTCACAAATCAAAACAACCATTCTTATAATCAGATAACCATATGCAGCTGTAATGACTCGGTGCACCACCGATCTATTCATTCCATGACTTGGTGATCTACCGATCTATTCATGTGTTTCACAGAGTTGGCATTTTTACTAACTCTTCACTCTTGCGGTTCTCTTCCCTAATCTGGGATTTCAGAATGCTCTGTCCAAGGAACCTATCTGAATAATCGTTACCATTATTCATCGGCATCTCGTCCCTTAGACTAGGTGACATAGGACAATGCAATCAGTAGCTTGCGATACTTTGGCCAAAGTTTTGAAACATACTGTTCATGTCTCATATTCCTTGACGGCATACTCGTCAATCTGGAATACATCCTCCACCCTACTCCGATGTTATATAGAATGTCCCATACTAACTTCTGTCAGCCATCCCTCCCCCAAGTCATTCACTCAGGAATGGATTAATAACATGACAACATTATAAGGATGCTCTTGAGGACTAGGGATAAGCTGACATACTGGATAAACCCTAGTTAACCCAGTGTGTCAATGTACCCCAAATCTCCAAGGGAAGCCTCATAACATGACCATGTTCCTAACCAGATCCCGAGTAAAAACTTGTTCGAGTTTAAGGTGTAAATATTAATGATCAATGCAAAGGGTGTCGCCATAAGCCACCTACATTGTTGTATCCTCGAGAAGATCCTAATCTTCTCGAGGGTACAACCCTGCAGTCGACATGTGCCGACATCCTACAAAACCACCTCAGAAAGATCTACTTATCCTAAGGTGTTACATACGTTGAGTTGAAATTATACTTTAAGACTCTCCTTTCCGATTAGTCTTATCCCAACTCCTGGGCTCCTCATCATTGAGTTGCCTTACTTAATTAAGATCCATTTCACAGAGAGAAATTAATAAGATTTGAGATCTCATCAAGAGTTCTTTTATTCACCATAATCTTAATCAACAAAAATGGGCAGTAGCCCTAAGTCTCCTCTTAAGGATGATAAATATACCTTTTTAGGTTTATATCGAGTTTTCCAAAACTGTATTATATCATACTTATTTGTATTAAGATATAGTGATTTAGATTCATTATGTACGTTGCCTTGGCTTAGATCAAGGTTAGAGAGTAATAGATTACTCTTCCCGTTCAGCTACCTATTAAGGTGTATTTGAACCTTAACTTCTAGGAAGACAGTGGTCTAATTTCTAAATTAGCCTAATATGAAATATAACAGATCTACTAATCATTCACAAGTATTTAGTCACAAAATCTTTACAAGGCCTACTTAGAGAATCCTAATATCTCCAAGGTATAAAAAAATAATAAAAATGCACTTCTAAACAATCGAACCAAAGAGAATCAATCCTTCAAAATATAAATACAACCATATAGTATCAAATCCCTCATTTCATTTAATTCTCACCAAATAATTACAATCTATGTATTCAAAGCATAATTTATACAATACTTAACAACATAAGATCAACTTTCTCATATAATACAATTAGAGAAGTCAAGTTGGGATTCATCATAAAACCAAATTAAATAATCTCGAGCTTCATATCAGATCTGCGTGCCTTTACCACTTATGACAACCATCCGCAAAATTGCCAACATGGGTGGATTACGTGAATTGAGCATGATAAGCACTAATTCTTAAAACAATTGCATTCTACCAATTGTTGTCATTAAACAACATGTTTAAATGAAATCATTTCATCAAATCCTACAACATGAATCAAAGCTAATTATCTTTCTATAACTCTACATGACTATAACACATGACTCATATTATAGCTGCCAATTAAACCTAAATATTTTTAGATGACTCATCATAAATATTAGAGACTAAGAAGAACAAAATGAATCCAAAACATCCATCCATCCGAATCCCAAGGACAACAATAATCCTACAAATTATTCCATTCAAAAATGAATATCCTATCAATTCATATATCCAACTGGTATGTTTTTAACATTTCATTAGAAGAAGATTATAACTTTCATCAAGTTCATCCAACGAGATTCTTTTAAAACATTACAATATTTCAATGGTATTGGAAAATACACCATCTTTACTTTGCAATACACTTTTACCAGTTTCTCCCTACAGTTTAACAGTCTTTTCATCTTAAGTTTGTACTGATAGTAGAGTTCACATAAGGAATATAAAAGAAGAAAGCACTCAAAGTTTCTAGACAAGGAAAGAATATCTTATTATTCCTATAGTTAAATATATCAACATATACTTTACAGCTGAGGAGAAAGAAACAGAGACATTCAAATTTCCATTCCAATCATGATCAGGACTGTACCAACTTTTCAAGAATAATGCAATTACATTATACGCATGCGACTAAGTCAGTAGAGATAACAAGAAGAAACTACAGTTTCACCAAAATTCAAATATAAGAATCATCTGTAGCTTATTAAGTAATACAAGAACTCTCGCGATAAAGCAGTAATAAATAATTCAACCACACTAGACTCACCAAAACTTTCCATATCATTTATCAAACATGAAAATTCCCAACACCATCACCCGATATGGTACAACTAGGAACTCTTTATCTCAGTCAAGCATGAGACTAGATAACACTAAAAAAAACAGAATACGTAACCCTGTGCAAACACAGCGACATTCCCACTGAGTCAAACACTCACCAACATTCAATTGAATCGAAACACGTACATACACAGAAACATTCAACTGAATCCAAAACCTACTAAAATACAGCAAGGACTTATATCAGAAGCTGAATTCAAGGAAGAGGGTAAGTGCACCAAGTTGGGGGACAATTAAGTGGACATCAAATCCTGAATTTTACATTAAAAACAAAAAACATAAAATTTAGTCTTCCACGGACTTGAACCATGCCGAAAAGTAAAACATATGTCATAAAAATGGTACCATTGCATAGGGGAGACTGTTAGCTTTGTAGAAATACTGATTTTAAAGTGAATAGAATAGGATAAATATCATTTTATAATTTTTTACTAATAGTAGGTCTTTAAGACACTTTTTCCCATGAATGTTTATGTCTACGTTTAAGACTACAAATTTTGTTTCACTTATCAGAATGTGATAAAACTTATACCATCCCAACTGTGGAAAAATTATATACATGTTCAAAAAAATTTATTTGATTTCAATATTTTTTTATGAAGTTATGGCGGGCAAATGGAAAGTGCTCTGTTTTCTTTATGTTTTCATACCACTTTCACGGAAAAAATCATAAAAAATAAAATATTTCTCATAAAAGTACAAAATAAAATTCATCCCAAGATAGATAGTGGCATCTAACTTCTCACAAAAGGAGAAAAATATATATCAATTTTTGATTATCCAAATTGTGGGCAAACGGACTATAATCTTATAGGTGTTTTAAAAAAAAATACCAAGTCATTGAATTTTGAGTGTTTAATATAGATAATCTTGTCTATTTTTTAAAAAAATTAGTATTTTACAAACTATATTCCAGATGCTACAATTCATATTGATATACGTTTTTCTAATTTTGAGTGTATGTATTGCTAATAATCCCTACAAGTTGATATTATGTTGTTATTTGCAATATGACGTCCACGTATGACCCCTTTTTTGTCCCCCAACTTGCTGCACTTACCCAAGATAACCACAGCAAGGACTTCACAGAAGTCGACTCCCTATCTTAATTTCATCCAAGTTCCATCCGAATTCGAGCTAATACGAAATTACAGCAGGGTCTCAAATAGAGTCTGGTTTGTAATGAAACCCAGCATACATTTCACGTAACCGAAGGCGAGTAATACAACAACATTAAGAAGATTCGAATCAATAAGCATGCATAGCGAGGTCTTATATCAGAAATCGAGTCACACGCAACACTTCAAGGACATCAACAGGAGTCACATTCACATGAGAATACAACAAGGACTCCAACAGAGTCGTTTCTAACAAGTGCTCAAAACTAGGCTTCGATAGAAGACGAATCATACAAAAACATTTCAAGGACTCCAACAGAGTCATTTCCCACAAGTGTTAACAGCAAGGCTTTGACAGAAGTTGATAGCATACAAAAAAGACATTTCAAGGACTCCAACAGAGTCGTTTCCCACAAGTGTTTAACAAGGCTTCGACAGAAGTCGATAGCATACAAAAAAGACATTTCAAGGACTCCAACAGAGTCGTTCCCAAATATTATCCTTGCTAGCATTTCAACGGAATCTAACCAAAAAGCAAAACATAGCAAGATATTCCAACATAACTAATCCAAATGTACACTCAGCAAGGATTCATCGGAATAATCGAACCAACATGAAAACACAGCAAGATATTTCACACATTGCTACCATTAAAACCATCTGAACCAAAAATCATCTGAACAGAGTTGTTCTAATGAAATCATTTGAAGGAAAGTAAGACTTTTAAAAGTTAGGCCCTATCATGCTTGATAGTGTCGTGTAAAAATTCGAAGAAGACCTTTGAATGTGCTTGTGCCTTCTCTTCTTCTTCCACGATAGATTAAACAACAATAAATTGTTACCTTCATGCCTTATAAACTTTCCCCGACAGAGAAAAGAGTTAGATATTCTCATGGTTGCCATGCAACACAGAGTAGACTAGTTCGAAGAACCAGTCATCAAGTAGAGAGAAAAATGGAACGCATGGAAAACCAAAATACCAACAAATTTTCCATTTACATGCCTTCCCAAGCAATCCACGCTCGGGAACTGAAATTCATCAATGGCAATAACTCCAAGATTCCCGCCTATTCTCCATTACCACCGACCGCCTAAGTTGGTGATTGCCAAATGAAACCAAACAACCATTTCCAAATTTGGCGATGCTGCCACATCAGTCACAATAGCCGTTAGCAACCTCCGCCAAATCCCAAGTCCTTCATCCTTATCCACCTCATTTAATGCCATGGAAACCACCGCCCATGACTCGCGCCCCTTCATAGGTCCCCCTCCATCCATCCATTAGTTAAGATAGGTTAGAACATAGGTTAGATCATAAGGTAAGACATTAGTCTTACTTCCATAGTGCTAGGTGTAGTTAACCTTAGGAGCATTACGCTTATAGATTAGGGTTAGTTTAGATTAGAAATCAATCAACCAATAGGTTATAGTTTAGGTTAAGGTTATTAACCTTAACGAATTCAGTCAAGGTCTCATAAGTAGGACCGATCAGTTTTAGAACCAAACAGGGTATATCATTCCCGTATTGGATTCTATCCGGTATCGCTACTAAGCTTGCAGTAACCACCAAAATTTCTTACCTGGCTTAAGGTCTAGGCCTTCCTGATATTACGATATCGGAAACCAAATTCATTTTACACGATCAGCCTGAGTTAAACTCCGGAATTGCTTATTCAACTCATTCAGACCTTGCATCTTCGAAAGGTCAATAATTTTTTTTTTTTTGTTCATCCTGAACAAACTTAAAACATCTCTTGGATCAATGCAACTGATCCAAGGCTGAGTCATAAAGACGGATAAATCCACAATTCCTCCTAAAATCAAATTGAACTCAAGTGCTAAAATGAAAGAAATAAAAGAGTCCAAGCATATCCTGACTCAGTAAAAGATCTTCAAGAGCAAAGAAGATACAATCCATATCAATCATGACTTCACAATCAAAGGAACACATCCTCATACAAAAGAAATCATATATCAACACTTGCATGCTCAGGAGGAAGTAACAATAGTTCAGGGTGTTACATGCTTCCCTCCTAAAAGATTCATCATCCCGATGATTACATATTTTGATTTACCTTCATGTCAACCAATTTATTAGTTCACAATACAATTAGACTATTTCCAACTTGAATAGTTCTAGAAATCAATGTCACGATACATTTTATTCAACCTGAATAATGTTTGCCTCAATCTGGCTTTCATAAAGACATGAAAAGATAAGTTCATAAAAAAATGTTTTGTCAACAAATTTCATTCTGTTCAAAAAGAAAGGGAAAAGCAATTTTCATCTCTTCCATATTTTCCCAAGTTGCACTTTCTTCGTTAAACTAGTCCCACTGGACCTTACATTGTTGTATTTCACGATTTCTCAAATGCAATTGGTGAGTTTCCAGCACTCGTGTGGGTTTAACCACGATTATTCTGGGTCTTGGACCTGCAAGGAATTCCAATTTAAAACATGTGACAAATCTGAAACGTATTTCTTAAGCAAAGAAATATTGAAAACATCATGCATGTGAGACAAAGCAGGTGGTAATGCTAATTGATAAGCTACAGGATTGATTATTTTGACAATTTCGAAAGGTCCCACGTAACGAGGTGACAACTTGCCACCTTGCCAAAAGTTATAGAACTCTTTCTCGGGTTTAACACCAAAAAAACCTTCTCACCAAGTTCAAACCTTTGATCAACCCGCTTAAGGTCAGCATAGCTCTTTTGCCTATCTACCGCTTCCTTTAATCGCTCATGAATCAACTTTACTTGTTGTTCCATTTCGGTGAGGATTTCTAACCCAATTACCACTCTATCCTCAATACTATCCCAGTACTAACAGGGTTACGCACTTTCTTCCATAAAGTTCTTCAAAAGGTGTCATTTTAAGAGATGAGTGATAAGTGTTGTTGTATGTGAATTCAACTAATGGAAGATACTCTTCCCATTTATACTACTGATCCATGTAATACATTCGCAACATATCTTCCAATACTTGATTTACTCTCTCGGTTTGTCCATCCGTTTCTGGAAGATATGCAGAACTGAAGTTTAGTTTCATTCCAAGAGCTGTATTTAGTGTTTGCCAAAATCTTGATGTCATTCTAGGATCCCTGTCAGATATAATCAATTCTGGTACACCATGTAACCTGAAAATTTCGTGCATAAATCTTTTGGCCAACACTGGTGAATCATCCTTTAGATTTCCAGTGATGAAATGAGCTACCTTAGTTAGTTTATCTACAACTACCAGGATAACATCATGTTTATTTCTAGACATAGGTAACCCTTGTACAAAGTCCATGCTTATTACTTGCCATTTGTATCATAAAGTATGCTATGGGGATATAATAGTCCAGAGGGTGCATGTGTTCTGCCTTAACCCGCTGACATTCCAGACAATGTGTCACAAAATCAATAACATCCTTTTTCATACCTTTCCAAAAGTATTGTTGTTTTAAATCAGCAAGCATTTTTGTGATACCCGGGTGTCCAGAGAAAGGTGAATTATGAAATTCAACTAACAACTTCTTTCTCAAATCATTTAGCAAAGGTACGTATACCCTGTTTTCATAACGTAAGATTCCTTCCTTATCAAAATGAAAACCTTTATACCTTTCATCATTAGGTTCTGCTGCAAGCACTATTTTTACTTGCTGAAAGTATATATCAGATTCTGAGGCACTTTTTACCTCATCCTTAAACTGAGTTCTTAATGTTATAAGAGCAGAAATGTGCTTCCTACGACTCAGAGCATCTGCTACTCTATTCTCTTTCCCTTTGATGTAGCTAATATCAAAATCATATTGGGATAAAAACTCTAACCACCTTCTCTATCTGGCATTTATATTAGACTAAGTGAAAATATATTTCATTCCTAAGTGATCAGTTTTCAACTCAAAAGGTTTCCCAAGTAAATAGTGTCTCCAGACTTGAAGCACATGAACAATGGCAGCAAGCTCCAAATCATGAGGGGCATAATTCAGCTCATGTAACTTAAGTTTTCTACTTTCATATGCTATGACTTGATCATTCTGTAACAAAACACCACCAAGGCCTTCCCCAAAAGCATCCGTTACAACAGTAAAGCTCCCATTAGGGTCTGGTATAGCTAATATAGGTGTTGAAGTCAACTGGATTTTCAAAATTTTGAAAGCAGTTTTACACTTATCATTCCAAATAAATTTCTTATCCTTCTTCTGTAATGAATTTATTGGTGCAGCCACTTTAGAAAAATCCTTAACAAATTTTCTATAATAACCAGCAAGACCCATGAAGCTTCTTACTTCGTGCACATTCTTTGGTGCAGGCCACTCAATTATTGCCACTATTTTTGAAGGATCCATAGCAATTCCTTCCTTACTAATGACATGACCCAAATAGTGAACTTCTGTATCAAAGAAAGAACATTTGGATAACTTACCATATAACTTTCTTTTTCTCAAAATTTCCAAAACTATCTTCAAATGCTCATTATGCTCATCAACACTTTTAGAATAAATGAGAATATCGTCCAAGAATACAAGTACAAACTTGTCCAAATATTCTTGAAAGATATTATTCATTAAGTTCATAAAAGTTGCGGGTGCATTAGTTAATCCAAAGGGTAGAACCATGAATTCATAATGTTTGTACTTGGTTTGGAAAGCTGTTTTATGAATATCTTCTTCTCTAATCCTTAATTGATGATAACCAGATCAAAGATCTATCTTGGAATAAACCGCTGCCCCACGCATCTGATCAAATAGATCGTCGATCCTTGGAAGTGGGTATCTGTTCTTGATTTTTGCCTTGTTTAACATCCGATAGTCAATACACAGTCTAAGTGTTCCATCCTTCTTTTTTACAAATATTACTGGCGCTCCCCAAGGTGAAACACTTGGTCTAATCAAACCCTTATATAAAATTTCTTGTAGTTGTGCCTTAAGCTCGACTAACTCTATAGTAGTCATCCGATAAGGTGCCTTGGAAATAGGTTCCGTTCTTGGTTTGATTTCAATAGTGAAATCAAATTCCCTTTTGGGTGGTAAACCTGGTAATTCCTCCAGAAAAACATCCTTGAAACTTTGCAATAGAGGGAATTGTTTCATGGAATCACCATCTTCTTCTGAGAATTTAGATATCTTTACCGCATATAAGGTACATCCTTTTTTTTTAGCCTTTTAAGTTGCATAGACAATGATGATGACTTCTTAACCAAATTTCCCGTTTCACTCCTTGTATCTCTGCTATTTTCAGATGATCATCTAAACATCTTATTTTCTTTTCAAAGCAGTCTACTTTTGCTTTATGGTCAGCTAACCAATTAACACCGATGACAATGTCATAGGATCCCAAAGGTGTAACATAGAGGTCAACTTCAGTGGAAAAGTTAGGTAAGTCAAGGACTGCCCCAAAAAGACACATACTCACTGTATGAACAGAGTTATTACCATACTATACAGTCCAAGATTTATCCATTTTTCCATCTTTTCTCTTAAGTTTAGAAGCAAGTTTACTAGAAATAAAACATTCAGTAGCTCCGGTATCAAAAATAATAGTGACAGGTATGCCAAATAACTTACCGGAACTTCTATTGGTGTCACTTACTTTTCACTTGCTCTGTTCACATCTGCAGCATGTATCTTATGCTGCTGATTACAATCGTCCTTCTTCAAAGGGCACTGATTGGCATAGTGGTCTTTGCGAAAATTGTAGTAGCCTCCTACAGGTCCCTTTTTAGGCTCAAAATTACTTCCAGCTTTAAAGTTATCACGTTATCCTCTATAGGGTTTACGCCCATTGTTATAATTTTTGGAAAAACTATCCCTTACATTTCCAGCAGGCTTATTCACTACTGTTTTCTTACTATTATCCCCTGGAAACTTACTTCTATTTCCAAACTTTTTCCATGGCCCCTTTTTGGGTGCAAGTGAAGTTGAAGAAGGATTTACAATCTTCTTCCGCACTTCTTCTTTATGAGCAGAAATAGCCTTTAATTTTTGTTCTTGCCTTATGGCCTTTTCAACAACTCCTTCCATAGTGGTTGGGCTGTGAACATCGACCTCTCCTCCTATCATGGGATTCAGCCCCATGATAAATTTTCGTATTCTGAACTTCTCGTCAGTTTGATATTGTGGTACGTACTTGAGGAGTTTCGTAAACCGCTCCCAATATTCAGTTACCGTTAGCTTTCCTTGAGCTAAGTTCTGGAATTCTGTCATTTTCTGATCATAAAAAGTTGTAAGGCATAATGTTGCCTAAAATAGCCCTTAAATTGATCCCAAGTGATATTGGTCTCATCAATATTTAGCTCAGCTTTACGGCTATCCCACCATGAAGATGCTTCATGGGAAAGTTGATAGGCTCCCCAAATAGCTTTGGTTTCCTCCGAGAAGTTTCTTATTGCAAATTACTTCTCCATTTCGTTGAGCCAATTCTCAGCTCCATCTCCTAATGTGGTGCCATCATATTTATGTGGGCTTATCCTTTTTATATCATTAGTGAGTTCCACTGCCAACCTGGCCTTTTTGTTTTCTGGTTGGACAGGTGCATTTCTAGCGTTATTATCAACACCCATATCAAGGTTGTCCTCAGGAGGTTGCTGATTGTCATTACCAGCTTCATCATCCTCTTCATTTCCCATTACTTGCTACTCAAGTACAGCCCAGATGATCTCTTGTGTCCAATAGGGCAGCAAGGATCTCATCAAGTTTTGGGTTGTTACCACCCCTTCTTGGTGGAGCATTATTCACAATGTTCCCCTTATTCTAATCATTTTTGTTACAAGAAAATTTAGGTTTTTTATCAGATTATGGACACAATAGGTCCAAGAGCTGCAACCTTCATCTCTAATACCAAGATGTAACATTCCCCAAATTAGTACATTAGAACAAGTAAATTTTTTTTTGATAAATGCTTCCTAGTTCTAAATACATAATTTAGAACTCACAAATCAAAACAACCATTCTTATAACAGATACCCATATCCAACTATAATGACTCGGTGCACCACCGATCTATTCATTCCATGACTTCGTGATCTACCGATCTATTCATGTGTTTCACAGAGTTGGCGTTTTACTAACTCTTCACTCTTACGGTTTCTCCCTAACTGGGATTTCAGAATTCTCTGTCCAAGGAACCTATCTGAATAATCATTACCATTATTCATCGGCATCTCATCCCTTAGACTAGGTGACATAGGACAACGCAATCAGCAGCTTGCGATACTTTGGCCAAAGTTTTGAAACATACTGTTCATGTCTCATATTCCTTGACGACATACTTGTCAATCTGGAATATGTCCTCCACCCTACTCCGATGTTATATAGAATGTCTCATACTGACTTCTGTCAGCCATCCCTCCCCCAAGTCATTCACTCAGGAACGGATTAATAACATGACAACGTTATAAGGATGCTCTTGAGGACTAGGGATAAGCTGACATACTGGATAAACCCTAGTTAACCCAGTGTGTCAATGTACCCCAAATCTCCAAGGGCAGCCTCATAACATGACCATGTTCCTAACCAGATCCCAAGTAAAAACTTGTTCAAGTTTAAGGTGTAAATCTTAACGATCAATGCAAAGGGTGTCGCCATAAGCCACCTGCATTGTTGTATCCTCGAGAAGATCCTAATCTTCTCGAGGGTACAACCCTGCAGTCGACATGTGCCAACATCCTACAAAACCGCCTCGGAAAGATCTACTTATCCTAAGGTGTTACATACGTTGAGTTGAAATTATACTTTAAGACTCTCCTTTCCGATTAGTCTTATCCCAACTCCTGGGCTCCTCATCATTGAGTTGCCTTACTTAATTAAGATCCATTTCACAGAGAGAAATCAATAAGATTTGAGATCTCATCAAGAGTTATTTTATTAACCATAATCTTAATCAATGAAAATGGGTAGTAGCCCTAAGTCTCCTCTTAAGGATGCTAAATGTACCTTTTTAGGTTTATATCAGTTTTCCAAAACTATATTATATCATACTTATTTGTATTAAGATATAGTGATTTAGATTCATTATGTACGTTGCCTTGGCTTAGATCAAGGTTAGAGAATAATAGATTACTCTTCCTGTTCAGCTACCTATTAAGGTGTATTTGAACCTTAACTTCTAGGAAGACAGTGGTCTAATTTCCAAATTAGCTTGATATGAAATATAACAGATCTACTAATCATTCACAAGTATTTAGTCACAAAATCTTTACAAGGCCTACTTAGAGAATCCTAATATCTCCAAGGTATACAATAATAATAAAAATGCACTTCTAAACAATCGAACCAAAGAGGATCAATCCTTCAAATTACAAATATAGCCATATAGTATCAAATCCTTCATTTCATTTAATTCTAAGCCAAATAATTACAATCTATGCATTCAGCATAATTGATACAATACTTAACAGCATAAGATCAACTTTCTCATATAATACAATTAGATAATTCAAGTTGGGATTCATCATAAAACCAAATTAAATAATCCGAGCTTCATATCAAATCTGCGTGCCTTTATCACTTATGACAACCATCTGCAAAAATTGCCAACATGGGTCAGTTCTGTGAACTGAGCATGATAAGCACTAATTCTTAAAACAATTGCATTCTACCAATTGCTGTCATTAAACAACATGTTTAAATGAAATCATTTCATCAAATCCTACAACATGAATCAGATAATTATCTTTCTATAACTCTACATGACTATAACACATGACTCATATTATAGCTACCAATTAAACCTGAATATTTTCAGATGACTCATCATAAATATTAGAGACTAAGAAGAACAAAATGAATCCAAAACATCCATCCATCCGAATCCCAAGGACAGCAATAATCCTACAAATTATTCCATTCAAAAATGAATATCCTATCAATTCGTATATCCAACAGGTATGTTTTTAACATTTCATTAAAAGCAGATTATAACTTTCATCAAGTTCATCCAACGAGATTCTTTTAAAACATTACAATATTTCAATGGTATTGGCAAATACACCATCTTTACTGCAATACACTTTTACCAGTTTCTCCCTACAGTTTAACAGTCTTTTCATCTTAAGCCCGTACCGTAGAGTTCACATAAGGAATATAAAAGAAGAAAGCACTCAAAGTTTCTAGACAAGGAAAGAATATCTTATTATTCCTATAGTTAAATATATCAACATATACTTTACAGCTGAGGAGAAAGAAACAGAGACATTCAGATTTCCATTCCAATCATGATCAGGACTGTACCGACTTTTCAAGAATAATGTAATTACATTATACGCATGTGACTAAGTCAGTAGAGATAACAAGAAGAAACTACAGTTTCACCAAAATTCAAATATAAGAATCATCTGTAGCTTATTAAGTAATACAAGAACTCTCGCGATAAAGCAGTAATAAATAATTCAACCACAATAGACTCAACAAAACTTTCCATATCATTTATCAAACATGAAAATGCCCAACACCATCGCCCGATATGGCACAGCTAGGAACTCTTTATCTCAGTCAAGCACGAGACTAGATAACACTAAAAAAATAGAAGACGTAACCCTATGCAAACACAATGACATTCCCACTGAGTTGAACACTCAGCAACATTCAACTGAATCGAAACACGTACATACACAACAACATTCAACTGAATCTAAACCCTACTAAAATACAACAAGGACTTATATCAGAAGCCGAATTCAAGGAAGATAACCACAGCAAGGACTTCACAGAAGTCGACTCCCTATCTTAATTTCATCCAAGTTCCATCCGAATTTGAGCTAATACGAAATTACAGTAGGGTCTCAAACAGAGTCTGGTTTGTAATGAAACCCAGCATACGTTTCCACAGAACCGAACTGAATAATACAACAACATTAAGAAGAGTCGAATCAATAAGCATGCACAACGAAGTCTTATATCAGAAATCGAGTCACACGCAACACTTCAAGGACATCAACAAGAGTCGCATTCACATGATAATACAAGAAGGACTCCAACAGAGTCGTTTCTAACAAGTGCTCAAAACTAGGCTTCGATAGAAGACGAATCATACAAAAACATTTCAAGGACTCCAACAGAGTCGTTTCCAACAAGTGTTAACAACAAGGCTTCGAAAGAAGTTGATAGCATACAAAAAGACATTTCAAAGACTCTAACAGTCGTTTCCCACAAGTGTTAACAAAGAAGGCTTCGGCATGTAAGTTGATAGCATACAAAAAGACATTTCAAAGACTCCAACAGAGTCGTTCCCAAATATTATCCATGCTAGCATTTCAACGGAATCTAACCAAAAAGCAAAACACAACAAGATATTCCAACATAACTAATCCAAATGTACACTCAGCAAGGATTCATCGGAATAATCGAACCAGCATGAAAACACAACAAGATATTTCACACATTGCTACCATTAAAACCAACTGAACCAAAAATCATCTGAACAGAGTTGTTCTAATGAAATCATTTGAAGGAAAGCAAGACTTTTAAAAGTTAGGGCCTATCATACCTGATAGTGTCACGTAAAAATCTGAAGAAGACCTCTGAATGTGCTCGCGCCTTCTCTTCTTCTTCCATGATAGATTAAACAACAATAAATTGTTACCTTCATGCCTTATAAACTTTCCTCGAGAGAGAAAAGAGTTAGATATTCTCATGGTTGCATTGCAACACAGAGTAGACTAGTTCGAAGAACCAGTCATCAAGTAGAGAGAAAAATGGAACGCATGGAAAACCAAACTACCAACAAATTTTCCATTTACATGCCTTCCCAAGCAATCCACGCTCGGGAACTGAAATTCATCAATGGCATTAACTCCAAGATTCCCGCCTATTCTCCATTGCCACCGACCGCCTAAGTTGGTGATTTCCAAATGAAACCAAACAACCATTTCCAAATTTTGCGATGATTCGCCACGTCAGTCACAATATAGTGTTAGCAACCTCTACCAAATCCCAAGTCCTTCATCCTTATCCACCTCATTTAATGCCATGGAAATCACCACCCATGACTCGTGCCCCTTCATAGGTCCTCCTCCATCCATCCATTAGTTAAGATAGGTTAGAACATAGGATAGATCATAAGGTAAGACATTAGTCTTACTTCCATAGTGCTAGGTGTAGTTAACCTTAGGAGCATTACGCTTATAGATTAGGGTTAGTTTAGATTATAAATCAATCAACCAATAGGTTATAGTTTAGGTTAAGGTTATTAACCTTAACGAATTCAGTCAAGGTCTCATAAGTAGGACCGATCAGTTTTAGAACCAAACAGGGTATATCATTCCCGTATTGGATTCTATCTCGGTATCGCTACTAAGCTTGCAGTAACCACCAGAATTTCTTACCTGGCTTAAGGTCTAGGCCTTCCTGATATTACGATATCGGAAACCAAATTCATTTTACATGATCAGCCTGAGTTAAACTCAGGAATTGCTTATTCAACTCATTCAGACCTTGCATCTTCGAAAGGTCAATATTTATTTTTTTTTTTGTTCATCCTGAACAAACTTAAAACATCTCTTGGATCAATGCAACTGATCCAAGGCTGAGTCATAAAGATGGATAAATCCACAATTCCTCCCGAAATCAAATTGAACTCAGGTGCTAAAATGAAAGAAATAAAAGAGTCCAAGCATATCCTGACTCAGTCAAAGATCTTCAAGAGCAAAGAAGATACAATCCATATCAAGCATGAATTCACAATCAAAGGAACACATCCTCATATAGAAGAAATCATATATCAACACTTGCATGCTCAGGAGGAAGTAACAATAGTTCAGGGTGTTACATGCCAATCCTTTCCAAATTATCATCAACATATTTCATAATAATTTTGTTTAATGTTTTTTGGTTGATTCAACTTTTCCATTTGTTTGAGGGTAGTAGGGTGAATAAAAACTGAGTTGAATGCTAAAGGCATCACAAAGCTTCCATAGGGTTTTATTTTTTAACTATTTTCCATTATCAGTGATGAGATGATGAGGAACACCAAAGTGAAAAATGATGTGATGGTTGATGAATTCACATATTTTCTCAGCTTTTGTAGAAATAAGAGGTATGGATTCTACCCATTTAGTGTAGTATTTAGTAGTGGTAATAATCCATTGATGACATTGTGAAGAATGAGGATTGATTTCTCCGACAAGATCCAAACCCCATTGAGAGAAAGGCCAAAAGTCTCATGCGACCTATAAGGCGTGACTAGGTGTGTGATGAATATTAGCATATTGCTAGCACTTCACACAACATTTGACATAATCACAACAATAATGGTTTAAGGTAGGCCAGTAATAGCCTAGGAGGAGAATGCATTTAGTGATAGATAACCCACTGAAGTGACCTCCATAAATTCCATCGTGAACTTCCTTGATGGTGTAAGGAATTTTAGTGCTTGTAAGGCATCGTAAGAGGATTCCATCAAATCCGAATTTATAAAGAAGACCACCCATGATGACATAGTGAGAAACACTTTTGAGAAAGGCGGGTTGTCCAATTCAAGTAAGATCTGGAGGTAGAATGGAAAAGGAAAGCTAGTTAACAAACCGCTTAAACCAAAGATCATGTGGGTTAGGTTCAATGGTTCTAACAAGGTTGACATCTCAAAATATATAAGAAGGTGATTAAAACCTTTGTACTATGATAAATATTTTTTAATCGGAAGGTGAATCATGTATTTGAGAAGCAAGACATACCATGGTATCCATAAATTTATCAGTGGAACACGGTGGTGTTTGAAGTTCATAATGGTCAAAGGTAGTCAAAAGTATGTCAACATTATGCTTATACTTTTGAAGTATCTCATTATGACACTGGTATATACCATTAACTTGATTGGTTTACAACCAGTGAGAGTCACCAAATATTTTAATTTACTTAATATCCAATGTAATGGTGGTTTAAAGGCCTAGTATGAGTGCTTTATATTCGGTGATATTGTTAGTACAATCAAAATTGAGTTTGAAATATAATGGAATAGGCTCACTATCAAGAGGAATGATGGTAATTTCGGCACCACCCCTATGTTGAAATTTGGAACCATCAAAGAATATGGTCATTTGGTAAATGGTATCTTCTAAAGAGAGGGTAGTGATGGATTCATCAAAGGTAAATCAAAGGTAGAGGATTGATTTCCAAAGAGAGGTGTGTTAGCAAGCTGGTCAATGATGGTTTTTCCTTTGAAATATGTTTTATGGATGGATTTGAGTTCTAGGTCTACAAGAAGCATAAGCCAATGTGCAACAAATTTATTTTGGTAGGGTTTAGCGTACATGTAATGTAAGGGGTTAGCATTGGTGACAAAAAAATTCTAATTAAGTAGGTAATGGCATAGTTTAGTGGCAACACAAACTAATAATAAACAAAGATTTTCAGCATGGGTGTATCTTGTTTTGTAGTTTAAAAGTATACATCTTATATAATAAACTGATTTATTGCTATTTTGTTGATCGTGATGAACGAGCATGACACCCAAGGAATGATTAGTATAAGAAATGGAAAGGTAAAATGGTTGGTCATCCTTAGGGGGAATGAGCACAAGTAGTTGGAGGAGGTACTATTTTAAGGTGTCAAAGGCTTTGTGGCATTCATCATCCCATTTGAAGGAGACATCCTTTTTGAGGAGATGATGAAATGGATGGTAGTGGTTAGAAAGTTGTGAAATAAAGTGATGAATAGATTACAACTTGCATTGCAAAATACAAATTTGACAAAGGTTAGTAGGTGGATATATTTCGAGACTAGCCTTGATTTTATTAGGATCGAATTCTATGTCACTCAAAAAAATAATAAAACCAAGGAGCTTGCTAGAGAGAACAATGTAGACACACTTCTTAGGTTGAAGGTGAACACAATACTTCATGAGATGGTTGAATATTACCTTAAGGATGGTAAGGTGTTTGGCCCGATGTTTATATTTAGAAAGGATATTGTCAACGTAATCTTCCACTATGTGATTTATGATGTCATGAAATATATAAATCATAGCCCATTGATATGTAGCACCAATGTTCTTAATGCCAAAGGGAATGACTTGATAACATAAGGTCCCCAAGGAGTGATGAAGGAAGTGTTGTGTTGATCTTATAAGGTGAGTAATATTTGGTTATAACCCAAGAAATTGTGCATAAGTGATAACATCTCATGGCTGATGGTAAGATCAGCTAGTTGGTCAAATACGGAGTAAAGGAAATTGGTCTTTGGGGAAAGCTAAGTTAAGGTCACAAAAATATGTGAAAATGTGGATTCCCCTATCACTTTTGTGATAGGAACGATGTTAGAGATCCATTGGGGATAATCAATGGGTAGGATAAAGGAAACCAAAAGAAGGTAATCTGAAGTTCTTCTTTGACAAGAAGGGAAATGCAAGGATGCATTTTTCACTAGCTTCTATTTTATGGGTTTGGATTTAGGAATAATTATGATATTGTGGACCACAATGTTTGGGTCAATACCAAGCATATCAGCATAGGACCAAGCAAAAGCATTTCTATGATTGTGAAGGAAAGAAGCAAAAGCTTCTTGTTCAGTGACATCTAAATATTGTCCTAGATTTAGAATGTGTGGGTCGTCCTAAGTGTTAACATTGATTTTGATGGTCGATTCATTTAACATGGTTTCTATCTCAGAAGGAAACGACTGATGAATATATGAATATTCCACACAAAGCTAGGTGAGAATAGACTCATCATATCAACATTGAATGATGTTAATAGAAGGTGTATCATCATTGATCTTGTCAGGATATAGGAAGGGAAGATAAGAGATATCCTCACCATATTTTTGATAATTTAGAAGTCTTAGGAAATGGTGTTCATGAAAAAAAGTTAGGAGGAATGTATTATGGCTCCATAGACTCCGTAGGTGAAGGTGGTAGATGGGGTGAAGGAAATTTTTCATCCTTAATGAGTTTGACATGGGATTTCTTGGAAGATGGTTCAAAAAATCCAATAACACTTTAATCTTTATGTTTACATGTGGTACATGGGATGAAAATATGATGGCCGTGTTTAAAGAAACCAATTCCAAATTCCTTCCATGCACAATGATGGAGGAAAGTGTGTGCAAAGTGGTTATTAGTGAGAGATTGAATGTTAGATGAAAATGGTTGCGTTTGGGAAGGTGGGTTGGGAAATTAGGAAGAAGTATCAAGTCCCCCATATGTTAAGTTGGTATGAAGGTGGGGAGGACCACAAGGGAAAATCTCACCTATGTGGTGATCATAGTGAGGATGTTGGAGAAAGTAACCATACTCTTTAGGAGTAAGGAATGTGTCAATGTTATACAGGCGGTATTCCCCTAGAGTGAGACATTGAAAAACACCTTCTAAGTGATTAGTAGTTAGTATGTGGGTAGAGGGAATAGATTAATCACTAGATGATTGTGAAGAAGAAGTTTTGGTTAGTTGAGAAGTAGATGGATCAGCAGATGGGTCGATTGAGAAGTTATGGAAGAAATGGGAATAGAGGAGTTAGGTGTGGGGGAGGTAGCGGAAGCATTGGTGGATGGGGCTGTGGGTGAAGGAGAAGTAACAACATTGGTAGATGCCTTGACTCAGTATAAGGACTGTCGTTGTATATATCTTCCCCCTTGGTAGATATAGACAAATGGAAAAATATGGAAATCAAATAAACTCAGACCCCGACATTTATTGAGTCGCCCGTAGGTAAGAGGATGTCGACATGAAAATATATGCGCCAAGGCACAGGTCAAGGGCGCATGAAAATGGATGTCGACATGAAAATATATGCGCCAAGGCGCAGGTTAAGGGCACATGAAAATGGATGTCGACATGAAAAAATGTGCACCTTGGCACACATAAGGGTATGTTGACATAAGGATGGATGCACCAAGGTGCACCTTTAGGAGGCACAACATTTTGAGCGCTGACAGGAAGCAGACCCTGGCGCAGATATTCAGATGGCCATAACTTTTGACAGGGAGCTCGGATTCATGCAAGGTTGGACTTTTTGGAAATCTTATGAGGTCCTCTATCCAAATAAAATTGGATATATTTAATTGGGTGAGAAAAATTCTTAAAAATGCAAAATACAGTTCGCCACTTTTTGGGGTCGCTAGGGTTCTCACCTACCACCATAATGAGATGAATTAAATGCAACCTAGAGGTGGTTGGGGTAGTTTTGGATTACTCTCTCTTTTCTATCTCATTCTTCCTATAAATTGTAAGGAGGGATTCTTTCTAAAGGTTGGACATTCTTGTTTTTCCCTCCCTTCTTCTCTTTGGCAGTGAATTTGTGGAGTTCAAACCTCCCATTAAAAACTATAATGCAAATTTTCCTCTTGGCATTTTGCAATGTGTTGTATCAATATTTGGATTAAATAATGCATGTTTGTGGATGATTCTCAACCCTCTCTATGTTTATTTACATCCTCTTGATCTTTCACTGCAAATCTGGTTATCTATGCATGATCTTGCATTGCATTTTTATGGTTTGTGTTTATTGGCAAGACAGGTGTTCTTCATTCCTCGGTGCATCACCTTTGTAGTTTAGGTTTTATTTTATGCATATTCTTACCCTGTCTCCTTGGAAAGTTAGTTTAGGTTTTGAGTAAACCCTCTGCATTTTTACATGTGCATCTGAACAGAGGAATAAGAACCGGCCTTCATCCAGAGAGCTTTTCCATTTTTGTAAGGTCCCACACTTGGGAAAAGCTCCATGTTATACAATCACACTGAGAGTCTCAACCCATTGAGTTGCAGACATTTAGGGCTACTATGATTCACCATCAACAAGGAAATCATTAGGCTAATACAACATGTTGTAAGTTTTTAATGGTGAAGGGTTAGTTGGAATGGTATAGTTATGTCCTTCGTGTTCAAATTTTACACAATGATGTAAGGTTGAAGGGACACAACCCATGATACAAATCAAAGGTCAGAAAATCAAAATGTTATACTAGAATTCCCCCTCTAAGACATAGAACAATTACATAATAGTATGGGGGCCCATATGAATGTGGAGAATAATGGTGCAAGGGTGAAAGTGATGACATCACCGAATGAACGCAACGAATGGGTTATTATACATGCAATGGAAGGGATGCACATTTGTTTGTACACATGAGAGGAGATGATGTTGATGTTGGAACCACCATTGATCATAATGTGTCGATTGCATATATTATCAATGTAAACGGAAATGAAAAGGGTGGGATCGGGATCATCTGATTGGAGAGGTACAATCTTGTCATCAGAGAAACTAAGGGTGGCTACTTGGTGAGTAGTGGAAGGTGTAGAGGAAGGGGATGAATTGGTGAGGGAGGCTACATGGTGAGGGGTGATAATGGATGCCACAAGTGTTGGTTTGTTAGGTAAAACATCAATGGATTGTAGAACCTCCATGAGGTCCTATCGATGAGATTCAAAAGTTTGGACAAGGTCGTATAAAGACATTTTTAGAGGGGATTGGTGTAATTGTTTTATCATTGTACAATGGGTGACCTCATTAGAAATAGGGTATGTGGGTCCTTGAATGGTAATTCTTGGTGTGGGTGTAGATGGTATATTGGGAATAAGATTGGAGGAATGGCTAGTTTCTTTCTCCTTTCCTTTATATTTATGGTTGTGAATGGTAATGCTAACCATATTAATATGGGGTGAGGTAGAATTGAATCATGATAAGTGTAAGCGACAAGACATGAAATAGAATGATGAGGATGTATATTGGTGTTGTGTAAAGAAAGCAATGCATTGGCATTTAAGTGGAGGTTTGGATAACTCTCCTATGCAAACCATGTTTGATCTAAAAATCAAATTTAACTAGCAATTGTGCACACACATTTATTTTCTTTGTATTGATTTTCGATGTAAAAATTGAGCATTATAACCTTATGTATTTTTAATAAAATAATTAAAACTACAAGTACTATGAAAAATATAGAGAAATGAAGAGAATTCACTAGCAATTTGACACAAGAATTGATAATGGAGTTTGGTGCTTGAGACCTACATCTCCAGGTCCAGTTGAATGGGATCGATCTATTAAAATCTTGAAAATAATTCTTTACAAATAATTCTACAAAATGTTTACCTTCTCACAGTCTTCCTCTATCAAAAATAATAGAGGTTGCTTTTTACTTCTCAAAATTCCACTCCTAGCTCAAGTTATGAGCATTTCAATATTTTACAAAGACCGAATATCACTTCAAATACAATAACACTCCTTATATAATGTTTCCCAAGAAGTGGTGCAGCGGTCAAAGCTCTTATCTTTTACCATGGAGACCATGGTTCAAATCCCCCCCATATCTCCACTTCCTTCTCCTTATGCAAATTTCAAGAGGTTTATCCCACATTGTGGGTGCGTGAATGAAGGGAGGCATTTAATAATGCAAAGGGGGTGCTTTTGTATTGGCTTTTGAGCCACCTTAGCCACTTGGGATGTGGGTGCCTTGGTGGATGGATAAGTGTTGCGCATGGATATGCATTGACATAGTTTTAGGCAGAGGTTTAAATTAAATGCGTGGAATATGGAGGTAGTTAAATAATGCATGGAATATGGAATATGGAATTGGTTAAAATGCATGGAATATGGAATTGGTCTTTGGTTTAATATGCACTTATCAATTAGTCCCACATGCATAGCAAAAATGCAATCAGAGGCATATATATACACAAGTTGGTATAATGATAATATGAGAAGGAGGCCAAGACACCCCTCCATAATCAAGTGTGTCGAACCTGGCTGAGGGCCCCTGACTGAGAAATAGCGAGGTCCATTTGTCCACAAATGAGTGTTCAAGACTAGTGTTCCAAAAACCAATTTTAGTCCATCACACAAATTTTCCATGTGTCGCAATATGATTGAAACACTTGGCAAGCGTGCACATGTCCAACCTGCACAAAACTCCAAATTTTGCCAATTGCCTGAAAATTTCAGCGGGCTATAAATTTTGCAAACGAGCTTTGTTTCCTACAAACAAGATATTGACGAAATCGTATAATTTTTCTCCACGCTTTAAAAATGATTGCAACTTATTCTCGAGAAGATATTAGATTGGTGTTTCTTTGTGAGGATCCTCTGGATCATTCCTCCCCACTCGAAAAACTTTTGGACCCCGAAAGTCAACTTAATTGGTGAATAGGTGAGGTTATTTCTCCCTCACCTTTCTCGGTTTCCATCCATTTATCCTTGTTCGGATGCATGCCTTTGAAACCAACATGAAGATACTCAATATCACCCATTCGCGAAGTTCTTACTTTCTTGTCCAAAATGATGTCTTCTCCGTAACTCATCAAGATACTCAGGAGAAAAATCATCAATGGAAGGCATTATGTTAGAATCATCATGATCAAAAATCATAGGTGGTTCATACAATCTTAAATTCTCAACATTTACAACTGAGTAGATTTGCATACATGGAGGTAAATCCAACCGGAAAGCATTGTTACCAATTTTTTCCAATATTTGGATTGGACCATATCATATAGGTTTCAATTTTTTACCTTCACCTGTCAAGTATTTCCTTGCTGATGTGAAGCCAAACTGAATCACCAACTTTGAACTTGTGATCAGTTCTATGTTTATCATGCCTAACTTTGTACTTGGCCTGACTTTTCTCCAATTTTTACAAACATACTGGATGAACTGTTGTATTCTCTCGCACAAATATTTTAGCCTTGTTAGAATCACTTGAACCATTAACAACAATTTCATGTCCATAATATATATCTAATGAACAATTAGGAAAATATCCATAACAAGTCTCAAATGGAGAATTCAAAGTAGAAGAATGTAAGGCATGATTATAAGAATGTTGCACATAATAAAGATGTTCATCCCACAATTTAGGATGTTTGCTACTATAGCCCCTAAGTAATCGTACCACCGTGTGCGGTTTACAATCTTTGTTTGACCATCAGTCTGTGGATGAAAAGAAGTGCTCTTTTTTAGTTTTGTGTCCATTAACCCCCACAATGTTGACCAAAATTCCCCAAGAAATCTAGAATCTTGATCAGATATAATTGAAGTAGGTAAACCAAAATGAACCCAAACAAACTGAAAAAACAAATGTGCAGTTCCCTCACCAATTATTTGTTTAGTACATGGAACCAACACACACATTTTGCTAAATCTGTCCACTACCACATATAAGTAATCATGTTTCTTCCGTGTCATGGGAAAACCTCCTAAAAATTCCATGGAAACACTTTCCCAAGGCCTTGTTGGAACAGGAAGAGGAGTGTAAAGTCCTAATTTCCTGTTACTTGGCTTGCTTGTGGCACAAAGAACACATCCCTTAATATACATGTTTACATGTTCATGCATTCTTGGCCAATAACAATATTTCTGTAAATGTGCAACCTGTCTTACTAATAACAAAATGCCCTGAAATAAGAGAAGTATGTGCTTCCCTAATCATATGCACATGCTCATTTTATAGAATACAAAGTTTACGAGAATGATATAAAACTCCTTCATGCAAATGATAATATTTTTCTCCTACTTGTTTCCCACTTACTAGATCCTCATACACTTCTCTAAAATCGACATCATTTACATATTGGTCCTTGTAACTTTCATGAGCCAAAGAAATATGTTGTAAAAGAATAGATGCTACCACAACTAGTGGTCTAGATAACATGTCGGCAACCTTGTTTTGAATATCTTTTTATACCCGATTACAAGATGAAATTGTTGCAAAATCCCCATCCACCGAAATGTCTAGACTCGCTGCAATTTAGTTTGTGTTTGTAAGTATTGAAGTGGTTGATGGTCAATATGTATAATTGTTTCTTTTACCATTAAATAATGGTTCCACTTTTAACACTTTGAACCAAAGCATACAACTCTTTATCATAAGTTGGATAGTTTCTTACCGCACTTGTAAAGGTTTCGAATGGTAACACACCGGTTGTTTGTTACGCATCAAAAAAGCTGCCCCATTGCGTAGTCGCTAGCATCTATCTTGATCTCAAATCAATGTTGTAAATGTGGAAGTGCTAAGATAGAGCGTTACTTATCTTCTCTTTCAAAGTGTATCAAAGGCTTTTTTGTTGTTTTCCTCCCCACTAAAAGACTTGTTTAAGACTTGTCAAAGCATGAAAAGGAGATGCATGATATATGAGAAGTTAGCAATAAATATTCTCCAGTACTGAACTGCACCTAGAAAACTTCTAACTTCCATCACATTAGTGGGTCTAGACCATTTCACAATAACCTCTATTTTTGTAGGATCAATTCTCAATTCTCCATTTCCTATAATATAACCCAAGTAAATTAAAGATGTTTTTCCAAATTCACATTTTGACATCTTCAAATACAATTTCTCTTTCCTTAGTGCATCTAAGACTTTCTGGATGTGTTTAACATGTTCATCCCATGACTTACTAAAAATAAGAATATCATCTAAGTAGACAATAACGAAATTATCAATGAATGATCTAAAGATTTCATTCATAACTCTTATGAATGTTGTTGGTGTATTGCACAAACCAAAAGGCATCACTAACCATTCAAACAATACCTATTTCATTTTAAAATTAGTTTTACACACATCACCTTCTGCAATTCTTACTTGGTGATAACCACTTCTTAAGTCTAACTTAGTGAAATAAATTGCATTCTTTAATTGATCTAGTAAATCATCTATTCTAGGAAGAGGGTAACGATTCTTTATAGTAATCTTGTTTAAAGCACGGAAATCAACACACATTCGCCAAGTGCCATCCTTCTTAGGAACCAATATAATTTGCAAACCACATGGGGATGTACTTGGATGAATTATACCTTGTGCCAAAAGTTCCATTACCTGTCTCTTGATTTCCTCATTCTCTACTACTAACAACCTGTACATTTCAATATTGGGAAGAGATGCATCCTGAAGCAACTGTATCTCATGTTGAACCCATCTTTTAGGAGGTAGACCTTGTGGATCCTAAAAAACATCATCAAAATGAGAAATAATTTTTACCAATTCATCCTTATGTTTCAGATCACAAGTCTCAAAAGCCATCTCATGTTATTTTTCTTTGGCTTTGCCCACCATGAGCACAAAACTTTTTCTTGAGTTTACAAGAATTTTCATTTGACCTGCAGTTACCAAGGATGTATTATTCTTTTCACAATGAGCTCTAACAATAAACTCAATTCCATCCTTTACAAGCAAATATTTATTTTCTTCCCTATAGAAGATTGCTTTATGATCATACAAATAAGGACTTCCCAAAACCACCCCACAAATATCCAAAGGAACTACATCCAATTCAACCTCATCTATAAACTTGTCTGTAATGGAAAATCTAAAAGTACAAGTTTTAGTTACCTGTAGTTTTGCATCATCACAAACCCAGCCCAAAGGATAAGGCTTAGGATGTGGTTTAGTTTTGAGTCCTAGTTTCTTAACAACCTCCTTAGAAATTAGATTAGCTTGAGATCCACTATCAAAAAGAGTATCAATTTTCATATGCTTTGAAATTACTCTAATATGGAAAAGCTCATTCCTTTTCTTATCATCAGGTATAGTTTGTTTACTAGAATAAGATGCAACATTTGTAGTGCTATTGTTGGAAATTGAAAGAGTTGATTTGCGTTGAAAACTCATAGCTGTGATTTTGGTTTCATCACCTAGATCAAAACCAAGATTATGCACTATAGTGTTTGTTTTCTTTTCTTTTCCTTTCTTAACCATCCATTTAGGATTCTTTTCAAGATGTAATTTCCAACATTTAGACTCATCACGGTTTTTTTTTACAATGATTACAAAATGATTTTTCGTCTTCCTTCTTAATAGTAGATTTTGTTTTATGCTTACCCTTTCCTTTTCCTTGTTCTTTCTAACCTTTTCCTTCAGATTACTTGTTCTTTTGATTAAAATAAGAGAAAGAGGAATCCTTTGTCATTTTCCCTCATGCTTCCAAATGGGTTGCTTGAACACATACTGCATCAGGATTAGTAGGACCTAAAACAAGTATCATATGCCTTAGATAACTATGCAATCGACCAATATATTTGAGTAGTGTTTCTTCTATGTTTAGAGAAATTCCTAGAATTAGAGCCCTTTTCCTAAATTCCTATGTGTATTCTTGAACACTTTGTCCCTTAGTTTGTCTTAATGTTTGCCAATCCATCATAGCTTGTTGCTTATAACCAAGAGGATAAAATTGTTTCCTAAGATTTGAAACAAATTCAAACCAAGAAGTGACTTCTTTACCTTTGGTTTCTTCCACTTCCTGAAGCTTACTCTCCCACCAAATGAGTGATGTGCCACCCATACGAAGAGTTTCAAAATGAATCTTTTCTTCATCATCAATAATTTCTCGAACCCTAAGCAATATACTTTTATCTTCTTGACCCGATTATCCAACTTCTCTGCATTTATCTCTCCAGTATACATAGGCAATTCAAACTTGATATCTAACTTTAATGAAGGAAAATAAGATTTTAAAGGGTCCCTTTTAGGAATATCAGAACTAGAGCTTTCTTCTTTCTTACCTTCTCTAGTTCCCTTTTCCCTTTGTCTATCTTGGTACATTTCTTCCACCATTTCCTTCATCTATGAAATGATTGACGAAAGTTTTCTTCTGTTGATCCGCCATTATAGGACTTGAGATCATCGGTACCAATTTTGGGACCTCCTTCAAATAACTCTCCTTCACCCTTCTTAGATCGATACCTTGTTAACATCCAACACACAACTTTCAATCCAAAAAAAGTTAATCTGAACCAAAAATCAGTCAAAACCGGTTGTAATACCAATGATCTAAAAATCAAATTTAACTAACAATTGTGCACACACATTTCTTTGATTTGTATTTATTTTTGATGTAAAAAGCATTATAACCTTATGTATTTTTAATAAAATAATTAAAACTGCAAGTACTGTGTAAAAATATAGTGAAATGAAGAGAATTCACCAGCAATTTGACACAAGAATTGATAATGGGGTTTGGCACTTGAGGCCTACATCTTGGTCTGGTTGAATGGGACCGATCTATTAAAATATTGAAAATAATTCTTTACAAAGAATTCTACAAAATTTTGACCTTCTCACAGTCTTCCTCTATCAAAAATAATAGAGGTTTCTTTTTACTTCTCCTCAAAATTCCACTCCTAGCTCAAGTTATGAGCATTTCAATATTTTGCACAGACCCGAATATCACTTCAAATACAATAACACTCCTTATATAATGTTTCCCAAGAAGTGGCACGACAGTCAAATCTTTTATCTTTTACCTTGGAGACCATGGTTCAAATCCCCCCCATATCTCCACTTCCTTCTCCTTATGCGGATTTCAAGAGGTTTATCCCACATTGTGGGTGCGTGAATGAAGGGAGGCATTTAATAATGCAAAGGGGGTGCTTTTTTATTGGCTTTTGAGCCACCTTAGCCGCTTGGGATGTGGTCTCCTTGGTGGATAGATAAGTTTTGCACATGGATATGCATTGACATAGTTTTAGGCGCCTTGTTTAATAATGATTGTGGAGGTTTAAATTAAATGCATGGAATATGGAGGTAGTTAAATAATGCGTGGAATATGGAATATGGAATTGGTCTTTGGTTTAATATGCACTTATCAATTAGTCCCACATGCATAGAAAAAATGCAATTAGAGGCATATATATACACAAGTTGGTATAATGATAATATGAGAAGGAGGCCAAGACACCCCTCCATAATCAAGTGTGTCGAACTCAGTGGCCGAGGGCCCCCAACCAACCAAGAAATAGCGGGTCCATTTGTCCACAAATGAGTGTCCAAGACTCGGTGTTCTAAAACCACTTTGAGTTTGTCACAAAAATTGTCCATGTGTCACAATATGATTGAAACACTTGGCAAACGTGCACACGTCCAACCTGCACAAAAATCCAAATTTTTCCAGTTGCCTGAAAATTTCAGCAGGCTATAACTTTTTCAAATGAGCTCTGTTTCTGTAAACAAGATATCGCGAGAATCGTATAATTTTTCTCTGCAGTTTAAAAATGACTGCAACTTATTCTGAGAAGATCTTAGATCGGTGTTTCTTTGTGAGGATCCTATGGATCAATGTTGATCTCAAATTTTGGAGGAGGATAAATGGGTTGTGGAGGTGGAGATGAAGGTCACTAGATAGTTAAGGGATGAGGGTGTGTGGTGATAGGTGAAGGAGGAAATTGGTCTTCGTCTAGAAGATCATCATCATCAAAATTTTGTTTAGGAGGAAAAAGTTAGAGGAGAACAGTTTTTAGAGCCTTACAATTTTCTACATCATGTCCTGACACACGATGGTAAGCATAAATTTTAGTATCATAAAACCATTTTGGTTTGGGTTTGAGTGGGTCATAAGGTCTAAGGGGCAAAAATGTGATGATGGAGGTCTCTAAAAGGTTAGCTAGAATGTTGGCATAAGACCCTGCCAATGGATCACAATGTGAGGTGAGTGTGGGTCTGGATTGAAGTGTGGGTGATTTTGGTGGGAGAGGCATCATGAGAGGTGGAATTGGATGTGAAATGGGTTTGACCACTAGTTTGGTAGGTGTTACTATTTTAGGTTTGGGTTGTACCTTCTTAGGTAAAGGTGTAGTAGATGAACTAGCGATATAAGGTGTTATAGGCTTAACTACCTCTTTGGAGGGTAGTGGGTTTTTCAATTTTGTTACAATTTCTGGGTAAAGGTGAGGAATGAGTACATTATGTGGAAGGGTAGGCAGATTGTGGGATAGGATGAGTTAGCCAAGGTGATAAAGGAGGTGCGGTGAAGGTTACTAGCAGAGGCAAGGTGGAAGGTATGGGTTGAAGAGAAGGAAATATCATAGGTATTGATGGGGTTATTGTAGGTGGTGGGGGTATAGGCAGTAAGAAAGATGTGGGTAACAATGAAGGTGTGTGATTTGCAAGTAAGTTGGGTGTGATAAAAGGTCATGATGAAGAGGCAGGATGCATTGCTTTTAGTTTTCCTTGGATAGGAGGTTGCTTGGCCAAGGTCGACGGGTGAGGTCTTAAGATAAAGGGAAGTGTCAAGGTGACAAAAGGGTAGTAGACGAACTTGGTTTATGTGGCCTAGAAGTTTTGGTATTCCTTTTAGGTGGAGGAATAGTTTTTGCATGGGTTTGTGAAGATGTGGCTAAGTCTAATTTAATAGGAGGGTATACTAGGCTTGATTTTGGCATGACACACGGTTTGGTGATGGCTCTAGATGCAAGGTAAGGTGTAGATACAAGCAGGTTCTTAGGCATGGGAAAAGGTTTGGTTGTTGGTAAAGGTTTGGATGTAGGCAAGGGTGATGAAGAAGAGGCCATTTCAACAGGCATGGTCATGGTTATTTTGTTCATCTAAAATACAATTGGATAAATCATGGAGGTATCAACATGCAATATTTACATTTGGGTTGAAAAGGGTAGCCAAAGACACCCCCAAAGCATGGAATTATCAACATAATCCAAGCAGGTCTGTCAAGCATGAAAATGACACTATTGTAAGAGGAGATGATGTTGATTTAGTAGTAATCCTTGTAAAGTATGTCTATGAGACATGGAACTGGTTAGCTTCAGACTTTGTAGGTAAGAGAGATGAGAGAAAATCAACTCAATCATGGAAGATTAATGGGGAATTGTCACTAATAGAAAGTAAAAATTCTAAAGGATCCTCTATTGGTAGGGGAGATGATAGGTGGGATGAGGTAGGTTCCTCTTTTGGTGGAGAGGGAGGTGAGCATGAATCTCCATGGGTAGGAGAGTTAACACCTGCAGGTTGTTCATTAGGTTGCGAGGGGAGTGATGAAATGACATCAAAAATATTGTGGTATCCTCCATGGGTGAAGGGGGAGATGAAGGGGAATCCTTTGTGGGTGAAGGAGTAGATGAAATAGGATCCTCCATGGGTAAAGGAGCTCGTGCTAGAATATCCTCAATGGAGGGGATAGGAGGAAATTGAGGAAGGGCCAATATGGTTTCAAACACAACATGGACCTCACAGACATTACTGTCATTAGTTGAAGGTTTTCTAGTTTGGTTAGATGATGGGGTGTGATTAGGAAATGGATTCTTGAAGATATGAAAGTTTTGATTAGCTAGTGCATTTGGGTTATCCAAGACAAGATCTCCGTTATCTAACATTTCTTGGATAATATTTTTAAAGGTTATACAATTACCATCGTTATGGCCTTTAACATAATGATAGTTACAATAGTCTTGTTCCTTGTACCATGCAGGCATAAATGAGCAAGGTCAAAATTAGTATGTAATTTGACAAGTGGTAGATAAATTGCTCTGGATTTAAGAAGTTTTTTTAATATTGAAAAATAAGGCTCCCCAATTGGATTATATTTTTGTTGTTCTCTCCTGAACAAGAAATATTGAATGGGAGAAAGGTTGGAAAAAGGTTTCAATTGATTGGATGGGTGAGATGGGACAAATTTTAAAACTACCACATTAGCATATCCTTTTTCTTTGGAATAGTTGTTTTGTGGTTTTGAAGAGGAAGAAACATCATTGGATTTGAATGCAGCATTTTTGTTACACAATTGAATTTCAAGGTGGATGATGAAGGAATGGTTGACACCGTGGGAGAAAATGACATCAAAAGTGTGACTAATGCTATAGGTGCCACATATATTGATGATGTGGGGTCAAGTTGGGATACTACGGGTGGTAAGGTGGATGAAGGTAACACCAAGCTAGTGGTAGTTGATGTGGAAGTGGGGGTGAGGGAAGGAGGAATGGACATAGGCATGTCATATACCAACTGTCTTGATGAATCGTGAGTGGAGGAATGGGAAAGATAATGTTGTAAGGAAACAGGGTTGTGGTCAAGGATTCTTGCGAACTCCTTGTCACCGGTAGTAATGATAATGGGTTGAGTAGGATCCATGGGTGACAAGATGGAACGTAGTGATGGGATAGGTGGGAGTGGTTAAAGGATTGCATAGAATACAAAGGCATTAGATTGACTATGATTCAAAACCATGTGAGTTAGCGTAGGCTTATAAATCTCGTTCTCTGTAAATGACAAAAAAATATAAGAAATGGAGAAAAATAGTTTCAGAAGACAAAAAAATTGTCGTTGTTTTAATTAAAAATTATGACACAAGAACTAATGGTATAACTGATGATAGTTATAGGGTGATCGATATCGTTAGGTTAAGCGATCACAGTTCTTGTAGGAAATCAAAAGTTTTACAAATGGGGCAATAACTGATGAAAATGAGACAAAACTAGATCTGATAGTGATTTTAAAGATCCAGGGGTATGATGATATGTCTGAGGAACTTTAGAAAGAATAGAAAATGTGGTGAGTGTTGTTTTTGGTAAAATGACCAAAAATTAGATAACCAACAACAAATCGAGTAAACCGATAATGTGATGAGTAAACCGATGCCAATTGTTGGACCAACGTCAGTCATTGTGAAATTTTAAAAGATGGAGAAAGTTGATTTTTGTGACTTAGATCAGGTAAAATATCAACCTAGAAACCTGAGTATGATAGTGATGGAACCTAACACACTCACCAACTATAATTATGGAGTGTGAAAGGAAGAAAGAAAAAATGGAGAACATGTCCTCACAACTCAAAACACAAATCAAGCAAAAGTTAAGAAACATGAAATCCTATGGGTGAATTTTGTGTTTTAGCTTATGCTATTTAATACTGAATCGTGAACACAAAAAAAAATTCTATTCAATAGAAGGTGTCCTATGAAAATCCAAGATCTAAGGGTGGTTTCAGGTAATGTTTTGGCAAGGGCAGTTCTTTCTCTGAGATAATGTAACATTCCCATTTTAAGACTTTAGAAACAAGGGAGTTTTTGTTTTGAAACATAATATTCTCTGTTCTAAATAAAACATCATTTAGAACACACATTCCATGCCAATCAATCTCATAACAGATAACCATATGCAGTTGTAATGACTTGGTATACTACCGATCTCTCATTCCATGACTTGGTTACCAACCGATCTCTCATGTTGACTTAAAGTATATAATACTTTATGTATACTACGTATACTTGGTTCTCCTACCCTATTTCGGGTATTGAGTGATATGTTTAAAGAACCTATCTAAATATTTGTTACCAATATTCATCTGACATCACATTGCTTTAAACTAGGTGACATAGGACAATGCAACCAACATCTTGCGCTACTTTGGCCAAATATTTTCAACATAATATTCATGTTACTATTCCTAGACAACATACTTGTCATTCGGAATACGTCCTTCACCTCACTCTTCTCGTTATCTAGAATGTACTTTACTAACTACGATCAGTCCATTTGCCCAAGGTTCAACCCTAGCCCAGTTAGCAACATAATTTTTATAGGAAGATGCTCACGATGACTTAGGGTATATGAGCATACTGGACTAACATAAGTCATCCGAGTGTGCTAAGGTACCCTATGTCATAGAAAGCTACTACATATCTCGAACATTCTACTAACTTGACCTAGAGAAAACTAAGTTCAAGTCCAGATGTGTGTAGATCTAGATGAACAAATATGGAAGGGTGTTTCCACATGTCAACTACAACATTGTATCATTGAGAAGTCGAGGACTCCTCGAGGGTATAGATCTTGCGGTTGGCATATACCAACATCCGTTAGAACTGAATCATCAAGATGTACATACCCCTTAGTGGTTATTAATCATAATTAAATTGGATTAAGATTCAGATTACAACAACCATGCCTAACCCTAATTCCAATATTCCTTAAGTTATTTATCCAACACTATCCTGATTAGATATAGAGAACTTCATTAATTCATGTTTGCATTTGTTATTAGTTATCATGGCATAACAAGTAGTTATCCCAAAAATAGGACAACAAACATCAAACATTTAATTCATAATGCAACCTAGCTATCCAAATCAAGTGTGTCATCCACTTAGATTTAGCTAGTGTTTACTTTATAAACAAAGTATAATGATTAAAGATCATACCACTATTCCTTTTACCTTTCATTCTATGAGAGAGGAAGAGTCTTCCTCTTCATGGTTAGATGTTAGGTTTAACATAACCTTTTATCGTTTGATACTTATATAGTTTAATTGTATGTCCAAAGCATATTTCATTATTAAACTATAGTTGTGCAATTAGAGAATGACATCCTTGCAATTTAATAAGTTCATTAATATAAGGGATATTATACTATCTCCTTAATCCAACTCATTGTCTTATATTAGCAATAGTATATACATATATAAAGAATACCGCAAAGATATCACTATTATTTCCATTATACAAGTACAAAAGTATTCACATCATAAATTGTAGTCCAACACAAAACCTTTCAATTCATGATGATAAATATACATTTTCAAGATTATGCATTTCAGACATTTTGCATGTTAATCAGAATTAAGATCTTAAAAGAACAACACTTTTCTTTTCCAATACAACTCAAGAATGATTCGAAACTCTTTACATAAGATCCAAAATTAAATAAGCCAATGCATCATAAAATTTTATGTCTTCTTTTATCACTTATGATGTCCATCTGCAAAAAAATTTCTAGCACAGTCAGTTCAATGAACTGATCATGATAAGAACTAAGTATTAAAGTAAAGTGCATTCCACTAATTGTTCCATTAAAACAACTCTGCTTTAATGAAACAATTAATATATCATAAAAATAATCATAAGTAATAACATCCTAGAAAAGAAGTACAATTAAAGAGTCTGAATTCACTTTTAAGAAAAGAGCATAATATAATCGTAACACCTATATTTATATCATATGGTTTAATTGATCCTATCAATTACTTTAAAACAATCAACATGTCTTGTCTTCCAATTATTTCATAATTCCATAAGAATAGAAATACACATTTATCTTTTCTAAGCAGCAAAAGAAGTTAATTACGACATAGCTAATATTAGAATACTTCATCATTCCATATAACAAAGGAAGAAGAATCAGTACATGTTATTCCCCAAACACTAATCATTAGAAAGACAATTACAGGTTTAGAACACACAAACCTGCCTCAATTCAAAGACCTGAAACCAAATGTTCCACAATAAATTTTCCATCTCAGAAGAAGATTGAAACAAAAAAAAGTTCAATCAAATGAACTTATCCAAACAATAGTAAGAAGGGATCTCCATTGAAAAAGGTCCAATCCCAAATTCATTTCATTTATACTATGAAATGAATTCCCTTTTCTATTTCAAATTTAGAAATTATTTAACCAGTTCCCAAAAGAGAACACAAAACCGAAAGCACAGTTGAAGAAGTCACACTTCTAATTTTCCTTTACACATCATACAAACTGGTTTACCTATTCCATTCATCAAACACAAGTTCAAATTTAGTTCACAGAAATAAGTACACAAGATACAGTCCCTAAAATAGTTTATTGTCCCCGAGAGATCATATTCATTTCTCTTTTTAAATCCCAGAGATTTGTTCAATGAATCCAACAAGGAATAGAAATCCACAAATAGAGAATGATATACAAGGATCAATACAACTCATGAACTCAAAAGACTGAAATCCTATTACAAGGCTTCAACAACTTGATGCAACAGAGGAAATAGTTTGTGATCCCCAAATAAGAACAATAATACAAGCATTCTGAATAGAGATATTGTGTCCTTCCTTTACAAAATTCAGTATACTAGGTTTAAATTCAACTTTCTAATTAAACCCAGTAATCAATTAAAAAGAACTGAAGAGAGTAAGAGAGTCCAATAACATTTAAGTCTAGTGATGTCTCATTCTTACCTCCATCGAGACTGAAATAGAATCACAACAATACTCTCAAGTTCCAGTTAAAAGCTTATGATAGGGAAAGTATTTGTTTCAACATCAATAACAAGAAGGAAAGTAAATACGCATTTCTAGAAGCCTCTAAAATTGTTAACGACTTATTCCAAATGAACTATAAATCATCAATACCCATAACAAGATATAATTCTAGTCATTTAATCCTTCTAAAAAGACAGACATGTCTTCTTCAAAGGCACATGTTCATTCAAGGCAGAGAAGAATAGGATACACTTCGTATTCACATGCCCTGTCAAGTTCAAAGAAGGTGGTATAGTCTAAAAGATAGAAGTACCACAATCGGTCCAACAAGAAGCTACAAGAAGAAGATCTCAAAATAGATTACTAGGTCTACTTAAATACAAAAAAATCTCTCAAGACCCTTTGAGCAGTATTAATACTTAAATGGAATTAAAGTTTTTCAAATCCTTAATACCAAAAATCTCTACCTTAGAATACATGTATAAAATCAAACATGTTGATTCCAACACAAGTTCAAACACACATGAATGGAATACCAGTATAGTGTTGAACATGAGTTTGGAAGAAAAGTTCAGAACTTCATAAGACTATAATACTGGTTTAAACAAACATGAAGTTTAAATAGGAGCCTAGAACAAAAAACCGATGCTATAATACGAGTTCGAGTAGTTTCAAATCCTTGAATAAAAATAAACTTCTAGCTTAGAATATATATACAGAACTAAACTCATCAATTTGACTACAAGTTCAAATCACGCAAGTACTAAACACGAGTACAACATTGATCACGGAGCTTCAACGAAATTTAAGAATAACTCAATTTTAAATACAAGCTCCTAGAAAAACTTGAATGCTCCAATACAAGCTCAACGAAGCATAAGACTACAATGGAGATTCAGAACCATACAAGCAACAAATTCCAGTTCAGAATGACCAAGAAGCTCCACTACAATTCAAACAAAATACAAGCTCTAAAAATAGTTTAGAACAAAGCATAAGGCAACAAATGCTAGTTCAGTCAACACTAGCCTCGAATATAAGTTACAGAGCTTCAAATACAAGTTTGCATGAATATCACCATTAAACTAACACAGAGAAAGTTTCATAAAAACTATCATTGCTAGCAATGGATTTGCATTCCATAAACCATCAGATATTTCCTAAAACATGCAAGTAAATAACTAGACAAATAAAACAAACAATTATCTCATGAGAGAAAAGTTGTTTTAATGATTCATTTAGAATAAAGCAAGAAATATTAATGGGTAGAGCCTATCATGTCTGATAGTGCCTCTGCCAATTCGAAGGAGACTTCTAGCCAAGATTCCAACCCTTTTCCTTATCCATGACATATCAACAACCAAACATTTTTTTCCAAAGGCCTCTTATACATCCCCTTGAACAAAAATAGAACAGAGAAACCAAAAATAGCCAAGAAGAAGAAGTCGAACTGCTGGTTCAAAGAACCAGATAGCTCCATATAGAGTGAAATTTGTTAGGCATGCAAAACCAAAAACCTCCCACAAATCTACCTCCCTTGTTTCCAAGATGGTTTGCACACAAAAACTGAGATCCATTAATGCCATAACTCCTAATTCTCCCACTTCTCTCTCCTTGCCACTACCTCCCAAAACTGGCGAATGCCATTTCCAAGTTAACATGCAATTCCATTTTTAGTGAAGCCTCCACGTAAGCCTCCACTAGAGTTAACTAGCCCTTGCCAAACTGGTAGTACCTCCATGCATTTAAACCCAATCAAATCAAATAAAAGCCATTGGAACCGTCACCGTAGTGCCATGCGACCCTAGGTCCCTTTTAAATAGTTTAGGATAGATGTCCCCAAAACTTAGGTTAGTCTAAAATCATTTCCTAAATAATTTCCTTAGGTTTAAAAACGTTGTTATGGGTAATACCACTGTTTCACCTGATTCTTAGATTTTTCTTTGAATATTGATGAAATAGATAGGGTAATGGGCATAGGAGGAATACCTGTTGGAATGTTGGTTGTTGGTTTTTTGCACGCGTATGACTTATGAATCCACAATCGATCACGAGAACTTCCTTTTGGCTAGAGGAACTACCCGAAATGGAACATAAGACCACCAAAAAGAGTTAAACAATATGTGCAAGTGAACTGTCTAGTGTGTGCTAGATTTGAGAAGTGTGATACTTCTAGACGGTTTTCAAACCAATGTTTAAAAATAATAATGCTTTGGTAATGAAGTAAATCCTATTGTAATTGAAATGATTTAGGTATCTCATTAAAAACACAATAAGAAAGATCTAATCTAACAGGCTAGGTTAAAATAAAATATGAAGGTCCAGTAGTTGGTTCTATTTCTTTGCAGGTCTAACAAAGGTCTCAGGAAGATCACAGGTGAATAAGGGTGATGTGGGAATAGGTGGATAAGTCACTATTATGGGTTGTATTGGTGAATATAGAGACCGATGTCGGTTAAGGGTGACGATGCCAATTGGGGAGAAGTCCGGTGATTCTTATTGTGGAAAACTAGGAATGCCACAGGATGAGCTTTGGATCTCCCTTGTGATTTCACAAAGGACTTTGGTTGGTCGGAATGAGGTATTAGGTGGTTTGGGTGGGATTTGGTGAGGTTTTGATGGGTATATGGAGGGGTGAGTATTAAAGGAAGTCAATGGGTGGCTAGGGAAACAAAGGATGACAATATAATGATGAAACCAATGAACCAGAGGAGCACAATGTTCTACTTACTTGGAACCTAGTTCTAGACATCTGTGAGTGAGGAATGAAGGTGCTGGTAAGAGGTTGAAGGCTGTAGAGGATTACCAATCATAGGAAAGCTTCTACATGGGTTGCATGTGCATTCCTTTTTGCTTGGTTGGATCAAATCCTTGCTGGGGTGAGTGTTGGATGTCTGTGCAAGAGAAAATGCTTGATCTCCTTCCTTGCATGTGTGTTCTCTCTGAAATTCATTCTCCAAAGATGTGATATCTCTCAGGAAGGTGTCAATGTTTTTGCCAACCTCCAAAATAAGGTTGTTTTTGGAGTTAAAAGGTGACATATGGCAGTTCCGGCTTAACCGATGGTGGTTCTAGCTTAACCGGCAATGGTTGAGGTAACCGACATCGGTCAAGGTGGGATTTCCTAGGTTTTACTAAACTAGGGAGATCCTCTTGATTTTTTGGAATCTCGTGTCATTAACTCACGGATTAGATTGGAAGCTTCTTGTAAGCATGTGGGAATGTGGTTAGAGGGAATGTAGGCATTGATTTTTAGGGTTTGGATAAGTCTCAGTTAGTTATGGCAACCTACTAAGAATAGGTCTTAGGGTGAGTTGGCTTGATGAGGTGTCTAGGTGAGGTGTATGTGGACATTATCCCAATTAAGATATTTAAATAATAAATATGGTGAGGATAATAAATTAATTAAATTAAATTAATATTAGTGGGGTGAAGGGGGCCATGGCTAGGTGAATGTGATGAAGGTGTTTATTTATTGAGGGACCAAAGGGGAGTGTGACCTAATTTTAGTGTCTACATTTTTCCCCTTTTTGTTGCATAGCTTGTATTGGTAAGTGACGCTAACAAAAATAAGATGTGGTTGCCCCATGTGTGAGTGAAGGTGATCCCCCTCAAACCAAGAACTGATGAGGCCGAAGGCAGAATCGGTGAGTGGTTTGATAAAAGGTGAATGTGAGAAAGGGGAAGGTGGGGAATGGGGAAAAAGGGTTAAAGGTCTACTCGTGTAATCTAGGTAATGGGTCAGGGTCAAAGAAAAGTAATTACCATCAAATGCACACACATGTATAAACTACAACATGCTATCAGGTTGAAGAGTAGTCAAACTCTACATCGTCTAAGGTCGATAGGTTTATCCAAACAAGGTTGAAGTGATTCCGGTATCCAAGGTATAGGATATGGTCAAGAAACACAACATAGGTTAGGTTTAGGAACGTTTAGGTATGCTCAGAGACCAAAGGTAGGGTCGGGATAAAAGGTCATGACAATAGGCTAGGTAAGGTCATTAGGTCAATCAACATAGGTAATAAGTGTTGAACAACGCATACCCAACACATGAGGTCAAAGGTCACTAGTGATGGTCCAGGTCATGGTGTGGGTAAGGCTGAGGGATGGGTAAAATAATGAGTCCCCAAAGGAGGAAAAAGGTAGGTAGTAAATGATGAGGTCAAGAAGGTGAGGTAAATGGTCAGGGTAAGGGTTGGGTGGGGAAAAAAAAGGAGGGATAGGGAGTGTAATAGGGTAAAATTTTAGGTTTTGTGCAAGGGAGGGTGACCGATGCTAGTCAGGGGTAACCGACTTTGGTAGAGTGTAACCAACCACGGTAAGGTAGGGTATGCAACTAATGTTGGTGAGGGTTAAACAGCATTGGTTAGGTCGGGTTTCTTTATAAAAATAAAAAATATATGTTTTTTGTTATTCATTTCTCATATAGTGAATTGAGAAAATGACAAAAGAGAGAAAATATGGAAAAGTGTCTCAGACGGAATGTAGTATTGAGTTGGCGGTGTGAATGATGGGTGATTGGTTGGTGAGATGCGGGTCCACATGATCGGTACATGTGATTCGATTGGTTGGAGACATGGGTAGATATTTGTTGATGGAAGAGGCCGGAGAGGGATTGGGCAGGCCTCAGTGCGGTGGGGCCATACATGCCAACGCAATGATGCTAGCATGATGAGGTAAGCATCCAACTCTAGTTGTATTTGGTTAGATAGATTAGATGATTTACAAATTGTTTTTGTGGTTTTTGTTTTGGGTGGGGGAAAAAAATTAAATTTGGAAATGGGAGGGTAAAGTGGGTAAAATAGGAATGGGGAGAGAAATAAGTGGGAGAGGAGGGGAGGTGATGAGGTGTAAGGGAGGTGTAGGTGTTTTTAGGTGGGTAAAAGGGTCAGGGTGGTTAGTTTTTGAGAAAGGGGTTTGGGGGTTGCGAGTTTGCACCGCGATAGTGACCGGCATTGGTCAGGTTTGGATGGCATTGGTAGGTTTGAACCGGTATTGGTCACTAAATAGGTGACCAATGTTGGTTAAGGGGTGACCGGGTCGATTAGAGATAACGAGAGATCTGCATGTGGAGAGCAAGGGGTCAAAAGTGCCACAAGTTGGGTAATTAAGATGGGTAGGGGTAAAATAGGGTGTTGGGAAATGATATGGGGCAAGTATGGGTGTAATAAATGTAGATTAATGTATTGTTCGTATTGGATGTAGGGGAGAGATCAACTATGTATGTAGGATAGGGTTCCACCCCTGCTCGTGACAGGGAGCGTGGCGAGTAGCGACCCTTGAGGACCTACGACATGTGGAGGCGGTAGGCCTGAGTGGGGTCTGATGTTACCGGCATGTATTCTAGTAGCCTAGTTTGATGGTCATGCTCATTGATAGATGGGATTTCGTGACCAACACGTTCCACCTACCGATGGGTGAGATCACTATCACCCTGGAGGACATGTTCAGGATTCTACGGCTACCCATATTGGGTATGTAGGTCTACTCTATCTCCTCCAAGGCCTCGAGAGGAGCTGATGCTGATGGTGTTTGGAGAGGGGATGGCCAAGATGACATTCCATAGTGCCAAAGCATTCACTATGGAGAGATGTACCTAGCCCATCCGGAGGAGATGAGGCTAGTAGTTCTATTGATGGAGGCAGTGTGCTACTTTGCACTATCGATGGATAGGGTGGTATATTTCCCGATCGTTGATGGGGCACTACACGATATGATGATGGACCAAACTAACTTTTTCTAGGTGCCAAAGCATTCTTGGTGTAGTTATACAGGGAGTTATGGGCATATGGATGAATGCGTAATTTCAGCTTGTGTTGTACATTTATACTTCATTGCTAGGCATACAAGCACATTGTGTGTGTGCATCTAGTGGGCATGCCTTGGGCTGATGCCTTTCCACCAGGCTATGTATGAGTTGGGTATAGGTGATGGGTGCCCGCTATTGGAGAGTGGAGATCAGATAGGCCCACACATGATGTGGCCTATTTCAGTGACTATTGGAGGGGTTGTTTGGGGTGGATATCATTTGGAGGCCTTATGTGGGCTTCCCCTCATATAGGAATATGTGTGATGAGCTAGCTGAGCTATAGCTACTAAGATGGATACGAGTTCACCGTCTAAGGAGCACGAGATGATTATGGTTGATGATTTAGAGGGAAATTTGGGCTATTACAAGACATACCTCCACCCTTCCCACAAGTATAGGAGAGATGACGTGGAGAGGCCCTTACCTCTACCATAGCCTACAAAGTGCCCACAGGGTAGGAGGAGTAGGTAGTGGACTAGAAGATTCATGATGCCGGTGTCACGAGATAGGTATAGATAGTGGTGGTGGCCCGATTCACGATCCATACCACCCAGACTAAGGCAACCAAATCTAGCCACCATCACGGTGTAGAGAGATGCCCTACAAGGGTAGGTGACTACTTTGATTACCTATTTGGGTATGGTGTAGACAAAGTTGGTGAGCTTAGAGGCAGAGATAGCAGAGCTACATGTATAGGTGGCTAGTCTACAGATCGAGATGGCTGGGGTGGGGATGGAGACGGAGAGGAGGATGATGGTCAGGTGGCGGCCTTACAGGCACAGGTGGTAGGTTTATAGGGTCGGCCACAGCCCAAAATTCAGGCACAAATTGGAGTCTTATAGGAATAGGGTCAAAGAGCACAACCATAAGCACTAGGACTAGGTCCCAGTTCACAGGAAGGAGTGGGACAGGGTCTCGTAGGATAGGTACGAGGGTCGGGGCCTATGGGGCCACCACAGACCATGCCTATATCTAGGTTACGGGATTCCCTAGGTGAGACCGAGATACTATCAGGACCAGATTGATGGTAGCCGGGATAGAATCTCTATCCTATAGAGAGTACTAGACATAGGAGGCATCGAATGAGAGGACTAGATCCCACACTCATAGTGTAGAGAGCACAGGGGGCCATCAAGCTCCGAGGCCAGATCAGGGAGAGGCCACTATCTCATAGAGACCATCTCTAGGTGAGGTGCCAATAGGGACCCAACCACCACCTCTGATGGGTGGGGAGATGTTATCAAGTTGGCAGATAGTGGGTGAGGAGGTAGAGGGTACAAGTGATACAGATATGGAGGATATCTGCCGAGATGCCTGATATATGGCTCCTGATTTTTGATGTATTGTAGTCATTTTTTTGATATATACCGGCTGTGTGCCAAAGATAGTGAGGATGTATGAGATTTCTTGTATATTTTGAGCATATACTAGCCTGCGCACAAAGAGATTTTGTATTGGTTGTTTATTTTATTATATATGAGACTGGCTGCGCATGCCGATGACATTTTGTATTGAGTATCAACCTGCGTGCTGATGATTTGTTTTGAGATAGACATGATGGGATATCCATGTATATTGTATTGAGATACACATTTATTTATATGATGAGATACATGAGATTCTTGATTTTTGATGTTTTGATGAGACTGTTGATTTGTTGTTTTGATATGGATGGAAATTAGGTGAGTTAGGCATGATGAAGTCAGGTTTGGTTTAGGCATGGATTGAGTTAGGTCATAGGTATGGATTGAGTCAGGTCTTAGGCATGGTGGAGTCAGGTTTGTTTAGGCATGGTGGATTCGAGTTAGTTAGGCATGGATCGGTGAGGTCATAGGCATGGATTGAGTCAGGTTTGTTTAGGCATGGATCGAGTTAGGTCATAGGCATGGTTGTGTTTAAAGTAGTTGAAGTTGTGATTCATTATTTTGTGTAATGAATGATAATATGGGTCATATGTGAGATGTGTTATAATATACACATGATGATGGTAGAGAAATGGTAGTCGTAATAAATGTATGTTGTGATGAGGATTAAAATATGAAGCAACTTGTTATGTATGTGGTTTAATTTCCAATTCTTTGATATAAAAAGGAAACTAAGTATGGAAAAATGTGAATTTAGGAAGATGAAATATGAATTGGTTAGGGTAGAGAGTGGTTGAGCTAACCTCTAAGGGCCCCATGCCATCGAGTCTGCTACCTACATAGTCCCAGTGAAAAGGGACCTCATGCTGATGTAGTTCTCCCATAAGCTAGGGAAGAATATGATGAGGTATGAAAATGAGGTAGTAGGTGGTAGGCATGTTGTGGGTTTAGGTTTGTTAGGTGTGAGTGGGTTATAGGTAAAATGATATAGGTGATGCCAATTGTGGTAAAATAAGAAGAAGATTACCCCAAAGGTAAGTGTCGAGGACCAAGTCCTGCATAAGGTAATCAATACGTAATAAAGAAGGTTAAAAGATAAGAAGGGGCAAGAAAGCCACCTGATTGGTTAGGATCATACCAAGTAGAGCACACCTTGGAGGAGGTGATGAAAGTAAGACCCTAAAGACAATGCATGATCTATTGTTCTAAAGTGAAAAGTAGTCGCACGATCACCAAATATCTTGGTTTCCAAGAGGTCCCTTGAGGCAGTAGGAAATGGGAGTGGGAATGGTGAGAAGGGTGAAAGGTGGTTAATTTTTATATGGTATGAGGTAGCATGCTCTTCGGGAAAGAGATCCAAGGTCATAATGGGCAAGTCCATGACTAAATTTTTTTCTATTTTGACTTGTATTTGAGATAGACTGATCAATGCGGGAAGTCTATATGGGATGAGGAATTTAACTCCTTGAGGTCTTCGTGAAGCTGATTGATGTGGGAAGCTTCCACTTTTCTCACGTTTCTCTTCTTTTTTGGCTTTACATAGTTGTCCTTCGAGGGAGCATTCTATTTACAACATCGATTGCTGAGAGGAAGATTTCCTTTTGAGGGAGTCATATTTTTGTTAGAAGTTAGATTCAAGGAGTTGAGTCCACGTGGGGCTTTGAAGTCATAGACAAGACCAAGGTGAATAATAGGATTCTTGTTCGAGAAAGTAGGGTGCAATGACCATGGGATCTCATCTAAAGGTAGATGAAAAGTATTCATGAGAATCATGTTATGTGCAACACCATGGTACACATATTTCAAGAGAAGATAACAAATAACGGGTGCTCACAATATTCTTGTTTAATCATTGGTGATGTGTATAAAGTGGATAGTGCTCGAGGGACGAGCATGGAAAGAGACCAAAGGTGAGGTAGGACTATAATTCAACAATAAAATGGTCAAAGATGTAAGGCATTAAGGGGCTCAGGTTCAGGTTTACCATCAAGTGAAGATAAATGATAAGCACCTGATCCATAAGTATGAGTCATGATGTATGGTCCAAGCCAATTAGGAGCAAATTTTCCCGTTTACTTTTTTCTTCTTTGGTTACGTGTTGATTTTCTTTCAGGACAAGGTCACCAACTTGGAAGGTTCATTCATGGACACATTTTTCGTAGGCACATTTGATACATTTTTGGTAAACTTGAAGGTGATCCAGAGCGTTAAGATGACATTTATCTAATAACTCTAGTTGTGCTAAATAGTCTTGACGAAATTCATCATCATTGAGCATGTCATGGAGAGAAATGCAGAGTGAGGGGATCTAGACTTCGAGAGGTAGAATGACCCTCGTACCATAGACCATAGAAAAAGGTGTAGCGGTAGTGGACGTGTGAATACTAGTGCAGTATGCCCACAGGGAAAAAGGAATGTGCATATGCCAGTCCTTCCAAGTATTGTTAACCACTTTCATGAGAATTTTATTTAAGGTTTTGTTAGTGGATTTGGCTTGGCCGTTGGTTTATGGGTAATAAGGTGATGAGAAACTGAGCTCAATACCAAAGGCATCGTAAATTTTTTGTAATGTTTTGTGTTTGAATTGTTTTCCATTGTCAATGATGAGGCAATGAGGAACACCAAAGCAAAAAATGACATGATGATTTATGAACTCGAGATATTTTCTCGCTATCATGGAGATGATTGGTATGGCTTTAATGATTTTTTGTAGTATTCAAGTAGCAATGATGATCCATTGATGGCACTGGGAAGAATGGGGATTAATTTCTCTAACAAGATCCAAACCCCATTGAGAGAAGGGCCAAAGGTCACGGGTGACCTGTAAGGCATGACTGGGTGTGTGATGAAGGTTGGCATGTTGTTGGCATTTTACACAATGCTTGACATAGTCACAACAATCATGGTTAAGGGTCGGCCAGTAATAGCCTAGGTGAAGAATACGTTTAGCAATAGTAAGGCCACTGAAGTGACCTCCACATATGCCATCATGAACCTCCTTAATGGTATAAGGAATTTTAGAACTTGTGAGGCATCGTAAGAGAATACCATCAAATCTGCACTTATAGAGGAGACCTACCATGATGACATAATGAGATACCTTTTTAAGGAATATGCATTTTCTATTACGGGTGAGATCAGGAGGTAAGATGGAGAGAGAAAGGTAGTTGGAGTATTATTTGTACCAAAGGTCACTCGGGTTGGAGGTGAGGGTTCTGATGGAGTAAACATCATGAGGTAGATAAGAAGGTGATTAGATTCATTGTAAGGTGAGAAATATTTTAGAATCGGCGGGAGCAAAGGTATTTGGGAAACTAAGCGAGGCCATGGTATCTGTAAATTTGTTGGTTGAACATGGGATGGTTTGAAGGGCATAACGGTTAAAGGTGGTCAAAATTATGTCTACATGATGTTTATACTTTTGAAGTATCTCATTATGACATTGGTATATACCATTGACTTGGTTTACGACCAATTGAGAATCACCAAAGATATTGATTGATTTGACATTTAGGTCATAAGGATTGGAGACCTAATACGAGTGCTTCGTATTCTACAATATTGTTTGTGCATTAAAAATCAATTTTGAAAGACAAAGGCATGGGCTCACCATAGTGTGGAATGAGGATAATGCTAGCCTCACCCCATGTTGAAAATTAGAACCATCAAAGAAGAGTGTCATTTGGTAAGGGGTTCATCCAAGGAAAGGGTAGCAATCGACTCATCTGGAAAGTCAAAATTAGAGGGTTGATCCCTAGAAATAGGGACGTCGGCCAATTGGTCAGCGATCGCTTGACCCATGATCGACTTTTGATGAATTAATTTGAGGTCAAGGTCAGCTAAAGCATAATCCAAAGGTGCAACACACCGATTTTGATAAGGTTTGGCATACATGAAGTGTAAGGGGTCAGTGTTGGTCACAACATAGGTTTTGTGGTTGAGTAGGTAATGGCAGAGTTTGGTGGAAACAAACACTAAGGCTAAGAAAAGATTTTTAGGATGGGTGTATTGAGTTTTTAGTCCAAAAGAGTATGGATTATATAATAAACCACCCGCTCCTATTTTTTTCATGATGAGTGAGCATGGCTCCCAAGAAGTGATCAGTAGTTGAGATATATAGGTAAAAAGGTTGATCATATTTATGTGGAATGAGTACAGGTGGTTGGAGAAGGTATTTTTTAGGGCCTCAAAAGCTTTATGGCAGTCATCATCCCATTTAAAGGAGACATCCTTCTTGAGAAAATGATGAAATGGTTAGCACCAATCAGATAATTGTGAAATGAAATGGTGAATAGAATTCAACTTACCTTATAGGCTATGGAGTTGTCTAAGGTTAGTAGGCAAAGACATTTCAAGAATGGCCTTGAATTTAGCAGGATCAACTTCTATACCACATAGGGAAACGATAAAGCCCAAGATTTTTCCTGGGAGGACCACAAAGATGCACTTTTTAGGCTAGAGGTGAATGCAATATTTAATGAGACGGTCAAATATGGTTTTGAGGACGGTAAGGTACTCGAAGCGGTGCTTATATTTGGCCAAGATATTGTCCACAAAATCTTATAATATGCGATGCATGATGTCATGGAAGATGTAAGTCATAGCTTGTTGATATGTGGCACCAGCTTTTTTAATACCAAAAGGCATGACTGGATAGCAGAAGGTCCCCTAAGGGGTGATGAATGAGGTCTTGTGTTGATCTTCTGGGGCAAGCAAGATTTGGTTATAACCCAAGAATCCATCCATGAGTGATAGCATCTCGTGACCCATGGTAAGGTCAACCAGTTGATCAATACCGAGTAAGGGAAAGTCATCTTTTGGGCGAGTGAGGTTGAGGTCATGGAAGTCCTTGCAAATACGGAGTTTCCTGTCACCGAGAGATAGGGAAAATGTTAGAAATCCAATTAGGATAATCAATGGGTAATATGAAGGATACATAAAGAAAGCGCTGAAGTTCTTCTTTGACAAGAAGGAAATACGACAAAGTGCATTTTCCTCACCTTTTGTTTGATGGGTTTGGTATCGGGAATGGTTACGATATTATGGACCACGATGGTGGTGTCAATACCGTGCATGTCTACGTAAGACCAAGTGAAAGCGTGGTTATAATATTTGAGAAAAGAAGTGATGGCTTCTTATTCAGTAACATCTAAAGATTGACCGATCTTTAGGATGTGCGGGTCATCCACGAGTATAAATGTTGATCTTGATAGTTGATTCATTCAACATGGTTTGCATCTCGAAGGTAACACCCAATGAATATATGAGTATTTCGCACCAAGGTAGGTCAGCATAGATTCATCATCCTTACATTGAACAACATTAATTGAAGGTGTATCGTCATCGATCATTTTAGGATACAGGAAAGGAAGAGAGGAAAGGGCCTCACCCTTGCATTGATAAGTCAAAGGCCCTAAGGAAATGGTGTTTATGAAAAAAAAAAGTTAGGAGGGATAGATTATGGATCCATCGACTCCGTTAGTGAAGGTGGTGATGAAGGCGGAGCGGGTGAAGAAGGTGGAGAAGGGCTGATGTCCTTGATGGATTCAATGTAGGCATGTTTGGTAGGTGGTTTAGGAAATCCGATACCACTATGGTCATTATGTTTGTGGGTGGTACATGGAATAATGGTATGGTAGCATTGCTCGTAAAATCCAAAACCAAAACCCTTCCATGCACATTGGTGCAGGAAGGTGTGGGAAAACAGTGATTGGTGAGAGACTGAAAGTCAACGGAAAATGGGTGGGTTTGTGATGTGGTTTGGGTGTGTAAGTGGTAATATAAAGTCCCCCATAGGTGAGATTGGTACAAAGATGAGGAGGACCATAAAGGAGGCATTCTCCTATGCGGTGATCATAGTGAGGGTGTTGGTGAAGACTTCCATACTCTTGTGGAGTAAGGAATATGTTGACACTATATAGGTGGTACTCCCCAGTGAGGCATTGAAAGACACCTTCCAAGGGATCGGTGGTTGGTATGGAAGTAGCTGGAATGGATGATGTGTCAGAGTTTGATGCGAGAGGTGGAGTTAATGGATCGGGAGGTGATGGGTCAGCCGTGGAGGTTCAGGGCAGCGGTAGGAATGGAGGAGGCATGTACCCGAACCGTTGTTACTTTCTCCTAAGCATACAAGTGTTGATATGTGATTTCTTGTAAAAGGATGTGTTCCTCGATTCAGAAATCATGCTTGATATGTATTGAATTTCTTGCAGATTGCAGATCTTGACTGAGTCAAAATATGAATAGACTCTTTTATTTATTTCATTTTGTGTCTGAATATTAATCTGATCACGGAATGAATTATAGAGATATTCATCTATAATATCTAGACTTGGATCAGTGGAATTGATCCAAGTAATGCTTTAAATCTGTTTGTGATGAATTTGATCACAGACCTTGAACAGGTTGCAAGGTATGGAAGCATTGATTAAGCTGGTCAGGAGTATGACTCAGGCTGATCTTGGGGAAATGAAATGGTTCCCGATATCAAAGTATATCTGGAAGGTCTCGATGTAGACCTGTAATAATTCGTTGACATACACTCGCAATAAGAACAGAGCTAACTCGCTCTAGAAGGTATGATACAGTGTCTTTCCGAGTTTTCAGGACAAGGACCAAACTGAATTATTAAGGGTTAGTAACCTAAAACTAAAACCTAACCTAGGGGTTAGATTATTGTTAGTCTAACCTAGACCTAGGCTATTTGTTAATATCCTAAGTTAGTATCTTTGTGTAAATTTGTTAGTATGGGTATTACCCTAAACTCTAACCTAAGATACTAACCTAACTAATGAGGAGATTATGAAGGGGCCTATGGAGGGTGGCGAACCATGGGCGGTGTTTTCTATGGCAATAAATGTAAGGGATAAGGATGAAGGACAGGTCATGGCGGAGGCTTAGGCGACGGCTAACCGGTGAGGACGCAAGGTGTCGCTAAGTTTGGAAATGAACATGAGTTTTAGATGGACTGTCACCAAATCTGGCGGTCGGTGGAAGTTGAGTTTAAGCGGGAAAATTGGTTTAATGGCATTTAATTTTCTCGGAAAGCGAGCTCGGAACTCGCGAGAAGGCATGCAAACGGGAAGTTTGTGGGTTTGTTTGGCTTATCGCGATTTTCGGTTTTTGCTCTGCTTGTTTACTGGTTCTTCGCACCAGTTCTCTTTGAGTTGCATGGCAAGAATGAATTTCTCTGGCTCTTTTCTCTGTCATGGAGGATATATATGTGATGGAGACAGTGAAATTTTGTTGGTCGCCTTATCGTGGAAAAAGAAAAGGAAGTTTGAGCTCTTCCTGTGGTCTGCTTCGGAAATTTGATCAAAATACAGGCATGCTAGGCCCTAACCTTTAAATATCTTGCTGTCTTTCAAGTGATTTCATTAGAACAACTCTGTTCAAATGTTTTGTGAAAATTAGATGAATTTTCTATGGAGATCTTGTTTGATTTTTGGCACTGTATCTCTTCTGGTTCGATTTTTCAATTTCCTCTTGATGGGTGTTTATTGAAATCGAATTTCGGCCCTATTTGCTTTGAGTATTCATTCTGGCTTATACATGTGAGGTATTTATTTATAAAAGTTTGAGTGTTCGGCCTGTTTGGCATGAGCCCTTAGAATATACCTGTGTGTAGTATAAGACCACTGTATGTTTTTGACTAGTGGTCGTTGTTTCTTGTTATGGAAACTGTATGGAATGATTTTGATGAATACTGTAAGATTGATCAGTATTATCGCTTCTTTGGAAAATCTGTCGTGGGTTTTGTTGACAGTGTTTAATGATACCTTTTGGGTTTTCATTGTCTTCTAATTTTGTTAGGAGTAGGTAACTGTTGTGTTACCGTAGTTTATACGACCTAGCTGAAGTTGTTTCCCTTGTGATTGTGTTAGCGGGATTACTTGTGGACTGTGTATAATATAGATACACCTATACTTTATTATAACGACTCAAATGGAGTCCATGATTGAATCGTATATTGCTATCTATTGTTGGGAATGTAGATTCATCCATAAGTTTTGTGAATGGATTTTCGTGGAAGCCTGTAAGAAGAAAAGTCTTTTGGCTACCGGTTATTTGAAATAATTAAAGGGTAAAGACTTCCTGGGTATGCATTTTCATTTCTATGTGAAAGCTGTTCGAAAGTTTCCAAGCGGCTCATTGATTTCCTCGCTTGAAATGGGTATTCGATTTGCTTCACTTGTTTCATTCTGAATGTTTGCCATGAATGGCATAGATGGATTTATCAACCAATTTCATAGTACGTTGCTGTAGGGTTCAGTGGTTATGAGTACAAAACCATTAACACTTTTCACAGTGTGAATATATAGATTTATACTGTTGTGAATTGGACGACTCTGAGGAGTCGAATGAATGATTCCTTTTATTTTTTGAGCCGAATAAAGTTAAGTTGTGGGTATTTTATGTGCCGGCGACTTAATGGAATAACATGTATTTCGATCTTGTTATTGCGATTGGAATACCTTCGTGTTTCTGGGATTTTGAGGTACAGATTCTTAGGTGGACATGTACGTCTTCAACCTATACAAATTTGTGTAAAAAGGTTGGCAGAGTTCAGTCGGGTTCTTGGTTTGAAATCAGAGATTAATCTGTTCGTCTGATTCTATTTATGCTTCGTTGACGAACAACAGTATGAATTCATATGCATCTGCTTGAATTGTTACCTCGGTTGAATCATTTGGAATTCTGGAAAGGTAGCTGGTACTTCTGTCTCTTTCTGAACTTGACCTGGACACTGTCTTTGTCACTATTTGAGATCCTTGAATATGGATGACTGTTTCGTGTTCTGATCTTGTTAGGGTAAGTCGCGAATACCACACTAAGACTTGCATGCGCCAAGGTAAGGATCGATTGGTTGTATTCCTTCTTTTACTTCATCTGATTTTGGTGAGCAAGAATAATAAGTATGCTATGTTCTTTTCCATTTAATCTGTCCGATTTGACTGTGCATGATTTGGAAATACTGTGTGGTCAACATAGCATAGTCTCTAGGAAACCTCAAATTGCTTGATGCAATAAGGTTGTTGTTTTCAGCGATACGCTTGTAGTTTCTTGTTTTCAACTTGTGTCAAAGCCTTACTGTGTAAAAGGAACTAGCATTGGGCTTAGGGTTGATACATGAATTGTTGATGTGTTAGTTGCTGTACAGGAGTTTTGCTGTGTTTCTATTTCTTGATTTAGAACAGCGATCTTACTTGTGGCTTGTTTAACTTGTTCATTTATATACTGGTAGAATGTTTTTATATCTAAGACTATGACAGTGATGAACTTATGTGAAAGGAAGTAGGAATGGATAGGTTCTTTCTCTTCCTTTATTTAATACTTGTTGATATTTATCTAACAGTGGGAAATTGTTTTGTAACATATTGGTGGAATTCCGAATTGTTATGTTGTTTCCCTTTTGGAAGAATGAAACGATCTGACCAATGTTGTGATTTTGGATTCAATGATTGTTGTGTACATTCGTTCCTTGATTCTTTTAATATTTGATGAAATATTAGAAAGTGAATAAGACTATTTGTAACAATGATAGAGTTACCTAATTGTAATCATTCTGTATTACAAGGACATAGTCTGAATATGTTTACTTATTTGGATATTTGATCTCATTTAAACAGGGTGTTTAATGAAAACAATTGATGGATTGCAATTGTTTTAAAAGTTAGTGCTTATCATGCCTGGCCTCATTGAATCGACTCATGTTGACTATTTTTGCAGATGGTTACCGTAAGAGGTAAAAGCAATGCAGATCGACATGTCGATCGATTGTTTATTTGATTTGTAATGAATTATAGCTTGATTTTATAGATGTACTAAATGGGAAAAGATGTTTCTTTTCCGATAGAGATTGTATCAAGTATGCTGTTGCATAAAATGTAATTGTATAAGTTTTGAAAGGAATGGAAATAAGTGTTTGATACTTATGTGTTGTGTTCTATTCTGGAAGTTGACCTTCTTCGGTTTATGTAACGAAGGGGCATTGTTATTATTGTATAATATGGATGCTTTTGTGATTGACAATGAAAGCTTGTAAGTAAATGAGATTAAATTCTTATGAGTGTTTAGCAGTTCTAATTTGTTCTAGCAAAAGCAATAGTGGAATTAAATTATTGTCTTTCTAGAAGATAGGTTAAAAACGAGCCTAAAAGAGAACGCTAAACAAACTGGATTAAATTACTAATCCCTAGTCCTAAGTATGAAAGGACAATAGTAAATTGGATTCTTAATCACTTATATCTTTAAACTAAAAAGTATGATATAAATTCAGTTAAGAGAACTGATAGGCAATCAAATGGAGTTCAGATGGCAATCTCAAGCAAAGGTTATGAGATATTGTCCGATTCTCGTTGCTTTAGAATCGTGTGTATTCTAATGACTCCTCGATGGGAACTTGACCGTAATATCTCTACCATGTAATGGGTTTTAATAGAGGAGGGTCGTCTTAAGACAAAGAATCCAGGATTTGGAAAGGCTAACCTTAGGGAAAAGTCTTTAAAAGTAATTTAAACTCAAGTGCGTAACGCTTGTTATGGGTAGATCTTTTCGAGGTGGATTTAAAGGTCGACGACATAAGTCGATCGCATAGGCTGTACATTCTCCGAGGAGATTAGGATCTTCTCGAAGTTACAACAATGCAGATGACTTATGGCAACACCCTTTGCATTGATCGCTAAGATTTACACTTGATTTCGCACGAGTTACCCTGGGACCGATTAAGAACGTGGTCATGTTATAAGACTGCCTCGGAGATTTGGGGTATCATGACACACTGGTTAAACTGCAAGGTTGAACCAGTATGTCATCATATCCCTAATCCTCGTGGGCATCCATATAACATTATCACCTTGTTAATCGCCTCCGAGTGATTCAATTGTGAAAGGAAGGACTGACAATAGTCAGTATAAGACATTCTATATAACATATGAATGGGGTGAAGGACGTATTCTAGATTGACGAGTATGCCGTTAAGGAATACGAGACATGAACAGTATGTTTCAAATCTTTGGCCAAAGTATCGCAAGTCACTGATTGCGTTGTCCTAATTCACCTAGTCTAAGGGATGAGATGCCGATGAATAATGGTAACAATTATTCAAGCTTAGATTCCTCGACAGAGCATTCAATCCCAGCATTAGGAAGAGAACCGCAAGAGTGTTGTGTTAAATAAAAACACTAACTCTTTTTACTCATGAATAGATCGGTAGATTACCGAAGTCATGGAATGAATAGATCGGAGGTATTCCGAGTCATTCTGACTGCATATGGTTGTCTGTTATATAAATGGTTATTTGAATTGTGAGTTCTAAATTATGTATTTAGAACCAGTATGCAATTGCAAAAAAAAAAAAAAAAATTGACTTGTTCTATTGTCTAAAATGAGGATGTTACATCTTGGTATCGAGTGAAGGTGCAGCTCTTGGACCAATGAGTCCATAACTGATAAAAACCTGAATTTTCTTGTAATGTAAAATGGTTAGAACAAGGGGAAACGTTATAGTAATGCTCCACCGAAGGAGGAGCGGCGACAACCCGTAAATCGGATGAGATCCTCGCTGCCCCGCTGACACAAGAGATCGCTTAGCTGTACTTGAACAACAAAGTGACGGGAAATGAGGAGGATGAAGAAGCTGATAATAATAATCAGCAACCTCCTGAGGACAACCCCGACACGGGTGTTGATGTTAATGCTGTGAATGCACCTGTGCAACCAGAAAACAAAAAGGCCAGATTGGCAGCAGAACTCACTAATGATATAAAAGGATAAGTCCACCTAAGTATGATGGCACCACATTAGGAGATGGAGCTGAGAACTGGCTCAGCGAAATGGAGAAGTACTTTGCTATAAGGAACTTCTCGTGAGGAAACTAAAGCTATATGGGGAGCCTATCGCTTTCTCACGAAGCATCTTCGTGGTGGGATAGCCTAAAAGCCGAGCTAAACATCGATGAGACCAATATTACTTGGGATCAATTTAAAGGCTATTTTAGGCAACGTGGCTGCCACAACTTTTCTATGATCGAAAATGACAAAATTTCAGAACTTAGCTCAAGGGAAGCTAACAGAATCGAATACCGGGAGCGGTTTACAAAACTCCTCAAGTATGTACCGCAAAGATCAAACCGATGAAAAGTTCAAGATACGGAAATTCATCATGGGATCAACTCCGTGATAGGGGAGAGGTCGATGTTCACACCCAACCACTATGGAAGGAGTTGTTGAAAAGGCCATAAGGCAAGAACAGTAAATTAAAGGCTATTTTCGCGCATAAGGAGGAAGTGGAAGAAGACCGCAAACCCTTCTTCAACCTCTCTCGCACCTTAAAAGGACCATGGAAAAGTTTGGAAACAAGAGTAAGTTTCAGTGGGATAACATAAGAAAGCAGCAGAAATAAGCCTCGCTGAAATATAAGGGATAATTTTGTTAAAAATTATAATAATGGATGTAAGTCCTATGGAGGACAGCAGTGACAATTACAAGGCCGGAGGTAATGCCGAGCCTAAGAAGGGACCCGTAGGAGGCTGCTACACTTGTGGCAAGGACCACTATGTGAATCAATGTCCTTTGAAAAAGGATGATCGTAATCAAGCAAAGATAAGATACATGCCGCAAAGAGCGCATAAGCAAGCCGAAAAGCAAGCAACACCTATAGAAGTTCCTGTAAGTTATTCGGCATACCGCACTATTCTTTTTGATACAGAGCTACCGAATGTTTTATTTCTAATAAACTTGCTTCTAAACTTAAAAGAAAAGTGGGAAAATGGATAAATCTTGGATCGTAGAGTATGGTAATAATTCTGCTCATACAAAGTGAGTATGTGTCTCTTTGGAGCAGTCCTGATTTACCTAATTTCTCCACGGAAGTTGATCTCTATGTTGCACCTTTAGGATCATATGACATTATTATTGGTGTCAATTGGTTATCTGACCATAAAGCAAAGGTAGATTGCTATGAAAAGAACATAAAATGTTTAGATGATCAGCTGGAATCAGCAGAGATTCAAGGTGTGAAACGAGAAATTTCAGTTAGAAAACTGTCAGCTATGCAGCTTAAAAAGGCTAAGAATAAAGGATGTACCCTTTATGCAGTAAAGATATCTGAATCTTCAGAAGAAGATGGTGATTACATGAAGCAAATTCCACTGTTACAAAGTTTCAGGGATGTTTTTCCTGAGGAATTACCAGGGTTACCACCCAAGAGAGAATTTGATTTTACCATTGAAATCAAGCCTAGAACTGAACCTATTTCCAAGGCGCCTTATCGGATGACTACTACAGAGTTAGTCGAGCTTAAGGCACAGTTACAAGAGCTTTTGTCTAAAGGATTGATTAGACCAAGTGTTTCACCTTGGGGAGCACCTGTGATATTTGTGAAAAAGAAGGATGGAACACTAAGGCTGTGTATTGATTATCGGATGTCAACAAAGCAACAATCAAGAACCGATATCCACTTCCTAGGATCGATGATCTGCTTGATCGATGCGTGGAGCAGCGGTTTATTCTAAGATAGACCTTCGATCCGGTTATCATCGCTAAGGATTAAAGAGGAAGATATTCATAAAACAAATTTTTTCCGAACAAGGTACGGACATTATGAATTCACAGTTCTAGCCTTTGGGTTAACTAATGCACCTGCAGCCTTTATGAATTTAATGAACAATATTTTTCAAGAATACCTGGACAAGTTTGTACTTGTATTCTTGGACGATATTCTCATTTATTCTAAGAGCGTTGAGGAGCACAATGAGCATTTGAAGATAGTTTTGGGAATTTTGAGAAAGAGAAAGTTGTATGGTAAGTTATCCAAATGTTCTTTCTATGATTCAGAAGTTCACTATTTGGGTCATGTCATAAGTAAAGAAGGAATCGCTGTAGATCCTTCAAAAATAGTGGCAATAACTGAGTGGCCTGCACCAAAGAATGTGCATGAAGTAAGAAGCTTCATGGGTCTTGCTGGTTACTATAGAAAATTTGTAAAGGATTTTTCTAAGGTAGCTGCACCAATAACTTCATTGCAGAAGAAGGATAAGAAATTCATGTGGAATGACAAGTGCGAAGCGGCTTTCAAAAGTCTGAAAGACCAGTTGACTTCTGCACCTATATTGGCTGTACCAGACCCTAATGGGAATTTTACTGTTGTAACGGATGCTTCTGGGGAAGGCCTTGGAGGTGTTTTGTTACAAAATGATCAGGTCATAGCTTATGAAAGTAGAAAACTTAAGTTACATGAGCTGAATTATGCCCTCATGATTTGGAACTTGCCGCCATTGTTCATGCGCTTCAAGTCCTGGAGACACTATTTACTGGAAAACCTTTTGAGTTGAAAATCGATCACTGGGACTGAAATATATTTTTACTCACCCAATTTGAATGCCGCATAAAGAAGGTGGTTAGAATTTTTATCACAATATGACTTTGATATTAGCTATATCAAAGGGAAGGAGAATAGAGTAGCCGATGCTCTAAGTCGTAGGAGGCACATTTCGCTCTTATAACTTTGAGAACTCGCTTAAAGACGAGGTAAAAAGTGCCTTAATCGATGCATATTTTCAAGAAGTAAAAGCAACATTGGCTGCGCGTAACCTAAAGATAAAAGGTATGAAGGTTTTCATCTTGATAATGAAGGAATCTTGCATGTTATGAAAATAGGGTATATGTACTGTGCTGCCAATGATTTGAGAAAGAAGTTGTTAGTTGAATTTCATAATTCACCTTTCTCTGACACCTGTGTATCACAAAAATGCTAGCTGATTTGAAACAAGAATACTTCGAAAGGTATGAAAAAGGATGTGATAAATTTTGTGACTCATACTCGGAATGTCGGGCCGGGTGAAGGCAGAGCATATGCACCCCGCCGGATGTTATATCCTCATAGCATACCGCAAAGACAAATGGCAAGTAATAACCATGGATTTTGTACAAGGACTACCTATGTCCAGAATAAACATGATGTTATCCGGTAGTTGTAGATAAACCGACTAAGGTAGCTCATTTCATCGCTGGAAATCTAAAGGATGATTCACCAAAGGCTGGCCAAGAGGTTCGTACACGAAATTTTCAGATTGCATGGTGTACCGTAATCGATTATATTCGACAGGATCCTAGAATGACATCAAGGTTTTGGCAAACGCTTAACGCAGCCCTAGAACAAAACTAAACTTCGCTTCCGCATATCATCCAAACGGATGGGCAAACCGAGAGGGTAAATCAAGTGTTGGAGGACATGTCATAATGTATTGCATGGATCAACAAAGATAAATGGGAAGAGTATCTCCCATTAGTTGAGTTCGCATACAACAACACTTATCACTCATCTCTTAAGATGGCACCTTTTGAAGCACTTTATGGAAGAAAGTGCAGTAACCCCCGTAAGTTGGGACAAAGTAGAGGATAGAGTGGTAATTGGACCAGAGATTCTCACAGAGATGGAACAAGCAAGTTAAGCTGATTCGTGAACGATTAAAGGAAGCAAATGGATAGACGTAAGAGCTATGCTGACCTTAAGCGGGTTGATAGAAAGTTTGAGCTTGGTGATAAGGTTTTTCGCGTGTCAAACCCGTAAAGAGTTCTATAACTTTTGGCGTGGCTGCCAAGTGTCACCACGATTTGTGGGACCTTTCGAAATTGTCGAAATAATCAACTCGTGGCTTATCGCTTAGCATTGCCACCGCTTTATCTCGTATGCATGATGTTTTCCATATTTCTTTGCTTAAGAAATACGTTTCAGATCTCGTCACATGTTTTAAATTCGAATTCCTGCAGTCCAAGACCAGAATAATCGTGGTTAAACCCACACGAGTACCGGAAACTCGCCAATTGCACTTGAGAAATCGTGATATTCAAGAATGTAAGGTCCAAAGGGGACCAGCTTTAACGAAGAAAGTGCAACTTGGGAAAACTCGAAGAGATGAAAATTGCTTTTCCTTCTCTTTTCGCAATGTAATGAAAATGCTGACAAAGATATACTTTTATGAATCGATTGTTTTAAGTATTTATGAAAGCCAGATTAAGGCAGACTTTATTCAGGTTGAATAAATGTGTTGTGACATTGATTTCTGAAACTATTTAATATGGAGGTAGTCACATTGTTTGTGTACTAATAAATTGATTGACCTGAAGGTTAATTTAATATGAAATTCATCGGGACGATGAATCTTTTTAGGAGGGAAGCATGTAACACCCTGAACTGTTGTTACTTTCTCCTAAGCATACAAGTGTTGATATGTGATTTCTTGTAAAAGGATGTGTTCCTCGATTCAGAAATCATGCTTGATATGTATTGAATTTCTTGCAGATTGCAGATCTTGACTGAGTCAAAATATGAATAGACTCTTTTATTTATTTCATTTTGTGTCTGAATATTAATCGATCACGGAATGAATTATAGAGATATTCATCTATAATATCTAGACTTGGATCAAAGCTGGAATTGATCCAAGTAATGCTTAAATCTATTTGTGATGAATTAGATCACGCACTTGAACAGTCCGCAAGGTATGGAAGCATTGATTAAGTGGTCGAGTATGACTCAGCTGATCTTGGGAAATGAAATGGTTCCCGATATCAAAGTATATCTGGAAGGTCTCGATTCAGAGACCTGTAATAATTCGTTGACATACACTCGCAATAAGAACAGAGCTAACTCGCTCTAGAAGGTATGATACATGTGTCTTTCCGAGTTTGCAGGACAAGGACCAAACTGGAATTATTAAGGGTTAGTAACCTAAAACTAAAACCTAACCTAGGGGTTAGATTATTGTTAGTCTAACCTAGACCTAGGCTATTTGTTAATATCCTAAGTTAGTATCTTTGTGTAAATTTGTTAGTATGGGTATTACCCTAAACTCTAACCTAAGATACTAACCTAACTAATGAGGAGATTATGAAGGGGCCTATGGAGGGTGGCGAACCATGGGCGGTGTTTTCTATGGCAATAAATGTAAGGGATAAGGATGAAGGACAGGTCATGGCGGAGGCTTAGGCGACGGCTAACCGGTGAGGACGTGGCAGGTCGCTAAGTTTGGAAATGAACATGAGTTTTAGATGGACTGTCACCAAATCTGGCGGTCGGTGGAAGTTGAGTTTAAGCGGGAAAATTGGTTTAATGGCATTTAATTTTCTCGGAAAGCGAGCTCGGAACTCGCGAGAAGGCATGCAAACGGGAAGTTTGTGGGTTTGTTTGGCTTATCGCGATTTTCGGTTTTTCTCTCTCGCTTGTTTACTCGGTTCTTCGCACTCAGCTTCTCTTTGAGTCGCATGGCAAGAATGAATTTCTCCGGCTCTTTTCTCGTCATGGAGGATATATATGTGATGGAGACAATAAATTTTGTTGGTCGCTTATCGTGGAAAAAGAAAAGGAAGTTTGAGCTCTTCCCGTGGTCTCGCTTCGAAATTTGATCAAAATACGTGCATGCTAGGCCCTAACCTTTAAATATCTTGTCATTGCCTTTCAAGTGCTTTCATTAGAACAACTCGTTTCAAATGTTTTGTGAAAATTAGATGAATTTTCTATGGAGATCTTGTTTGATTTTTGGCATCAGATTCTTCTCGGGTTCGATTTTTCAATTTCCTCTTGATGGGTGTTTATCAAATCAAATTTCGGCCCTATTTGCTTTGAGTATTCATTCTGGCTTATACATGTGAGGTATTTATTTATAAAAGTTTGAGTGTTCGGCCTGTTTGGCGTGAGCCCTTAGAATATACCTGTGTGTAGTATAAGACCACTGTATGTTTTTGATTAGTGGTCGCTGTTTCTTGTTATGGAAACTGTATGGAATGATTTTGATGAATACTGTAAGATTGATCAGTATTATCGCTTCTTTGGAAAATCTGTCGTGGGTTTTGTTGACAGTGTTTAATGATACCTTTTGGGTTTTCATTGTCTTCTAATTTTGTTAGGAGTAGGTAACTGTTGTGTTACCGTAGTTTATACGACCTAATGGAAGTGTTTTCCTTGTGATTGTGGAAATGGATTACTTGTGGATCTGTATAATATAGATACACCTGTACTTTATTGTATCGACTCAGTGGAGTCCATGATTGAATCGTATATTGCTATCTATTGCTGGGAATGTAGATTCATCCATAAGTTTTGTGAATGGATTTTCGTGGAAGCCTGGTAAGAAGAAACAGGTCTTTTGGCTACTGTTATTTGAAATAATTAAAGGGTAAAGACTTCCTGGGTATGCATTTTCATTTCTATGTGAAAGCTGTTCGAAAGTTTCGAAGCGGCTCAGTTGATTTCCTTGCTTGAAATGGGTATTCGATTTGCTTCACTTGTTTCATTCTGAATGTTTGCCATGAATGGCATAGATGGATTTATCAACCAATTTCATAGTACGTGCTGTAGGGTTCAGTGGTTATGAGTACAAAACCATTAACAATTTTCAAAGGTGAATATATAGATTTATACTGTTGTGAATTGGACGACTCTGAGGAGTCGAATGAATGATTCCTTTTATTTTTGAGCCGAATAAAGTTAAGTTGTGGGTATTTTATGTGCCGGCGACTTAATGGAATAACATGTATTTCGATCTTGTTATTGCGATTGGAATACCTTCATGTTTCTGGGATTTTGAGGTACAGATTCTTAGGTGGACATGTACGTCTTCAACCTGTACAAATTTGTGTAAAAAGGTTGGCAGAGTTCAGTCGGGTTCTTGGTTTGAAATCAGAGATTAATCTGTTCGTCTGATTCTATTTATGCTTCGTTGACGAACAACAGTATGAATTCATATGCATCTGCTTGAATTGTTACCTCGGTTGAATCATTTGGAATTCTGGAAAGGTAGCTGGTACTTCTGTCTCTTTCTGAACTTGACCTTGGACACTGTCTTTGTCACTGTTGAGATCCTTGAATATGGATGACTGTTTCGTGTTCTGATCTTGTTAGGGTAAGTCGCGAATACCACACTAAGACTTGCATGCGCCAAGGTAAGGATCGATTGGTTGTATTCCCTTCTTTTACTTCAGTCCGATTTTGACTGAGCAAGAATAAGTATGCTATGTTCTTTTCCATTTAATCTGTCCGATTTGACTGTGCATGATTTGGAAATACTGTGTGGTCAACATAGCATAGTCTCTAGGAAACCTCAAATTGCTTGATGCAATAAGGTTGTTGTTTTCAGCGATACGCTTGTAGTTTCTTGTTTTCAACTTGTGTCAAAGCCTTACTGTGTAAAAGGAACTAGCATTGGGCTTAGGGTTGATACATGAATTGCTGATGTGTTAGTTGCTGTACAGGAGTTTTGCTGTGTTTCTATTTCTTGATTTGGAACAGCGATCTTACTTGTGGCTTGTTTAACCTGTTCATTTATATGCTGGTAGAATGTTTTTATATCTAAGGACAGTACAGTGATGAACTTATGTGAAAGGAAGTAGGAATGGATAGGTTCTTTCTCTTCCTTTATTTAATACTTGTTGATATTTATCTAACAGTGGGAAATTGTTTTGTAACATATTGGTGGAATTCCGAATTGTTATGTTGTTCCCTTTTGGAAGAATGAAACGATCTGAACAATGTTGTGATTTTGGATTCAATGATTGTTGTGTACATTCGTTCCTTGATTCTTTTAATATTTGATGAAATATTAGAAAGTGAATAAGACTATTTGTAACAATGATAGAGTTACCTAATTGTAATCATTCTGTATTACAAGGACATAGTCTGAATATGTTTACTTATTTGGATATTTGATCTCATTTAAACAGGGTGTTTAATGAAAACAATTGATGGATTGCAATTGTTTTAAAAGTTAGTGCTTATCATGCTGGGCCTCATGAACTGACTCATGTTGACTATTTTTGCAGATGGTTACCGTAAGAGGTAAAAGCAATGCAGATCTGACAAGCTGATCAGATTGTTTATTTGATTTGTAATGAATTACAGCTTGATTTTATAGATGTACTAAATGGGAAAAGATGTTTCTTTTCCGTTAGCATTGTATCAAGTATGTTGTTGCATAAAATGTAATTGTATAGTTTTGAAAGGAATGGAAATAAGTGTTTGATACTTATGTGTTGTATTCTATTTCTGAAAGATGACCTTCTTCGGTTTATGTAACGAAGGGGCATTGTTATTATTGTATAATATGGATGCTTTTGTGATTGACAATGAAAGCTTGTAAGTAAATGAGATTAAATTCTTATGAGTGTTTAGTAGTTCTAATTTGTTCTAGCGAAAGCAATATTGGAATTAAATAATTGTCTTTCTAGAAGATAGGTTAAAAAAACGAGCCTAAAGAGAACGCTAAACAAACTGGATTAAATTACTAATCCCTAGTCCTAAGTATGAAAGGACAACAGTAAATTGGATTCTTAATCACTTATATCTTTAAACTAAAAAGTATGATATAAATTCAGCTTAAGAGAACCGATAGGCAATCAAATGGAGTTCGATGGCAATCTCAAGCAAAGGTTATGAGATATTGTCCGATTCTCGTTGCTTTAGAATCGTGTGTATTCTAATGACTCCTTGATGGGAACTTGACCGTAATATCTCTACCATGTAATGGGTTTTAATAGAGGAGGGTCATCTTAAGACAAAGAATCCAGGATTTGGAAAGGCTAACCTTAGGGAAAAGTCTTTAAAAGTAATTTAAACTCAAGTGCGTAACGCTTGTTATTGGGTAGATCTTTTCGAGGTGGATTTAAAGGTCGACGACATAAGTCGATCAGCAGGCTGCACCTCCGAGGAGATTAGGATCTTCGAAGTTACAACAATGCAGATGACTTATGGCGACACCCTTTGCATTGATCGCTAAGATTTACACTTGATTTCGCATTTAGTTACCCCGGGACCGATTAAGAACGTGGTCATGTTATAAGACTCGCCTCAGAGATTTGGGGTATCATGACACACCGGTTAAACCGCAAGGTTGAACCAAGATGTCATCATATCCCTAATCCTCGTGGGCATCCATATAACATTATCACCTTGTTAATCGCCTCCGAGTGATTCAACAAAAGGAAGGACCGACAAGAGTCAAAGTATAAGACATTCTATATAACATATGAATGGGGTGAAGGACGTATTCCTAGATCGACGAGTATGCCGTTAAGGAATACGAGACATGAACAAGATGTTTCAAATCTTTGGCCAAAGTATCGCAAGTCGCTGATTGCGTTGTCCTAATTCACCTAGTCTAAGGGATGAGATGCCGATGAATAATGGTAACAATTATTCGGCTTAGATTCCTCGGGACAGAGCATTTGAATCCCAGATTAGGAAGAGAACCGCAAGAGTGTTGTGTTAAATAAAAACACTAACTCTTTTACTCATGAATAGATCGGTAGATTACCGAGTCATGGAATGAATAGATCGGAGGTATTCCGAGTCATTACATATTTGTGCATATGGTGTCTGTTATATAAATGGTTATTTGAATTGTGAGTTCTAAATTATGTATTTAGAACCGTGATGCAATTATAAAAAAAAAAAATTGACTTGTTCTATTGTCTAAAATGAGGATGTTACATCTTGGTATCGAGTCAAGGTTGCAGCTCTGGACCTATTGAGTCCATAATCGATAAAAACCCCGAATTTTCTTGTAATGTAAAAATGGTTAGAACAAGGGGAACGTCATGAGTAATGCTCCACCAAGGAGGAGCGGCGACAACCCAGAAACTGGATGAGATCCTTGCTGCCCTGTTGGACACAAGAGATCGCTTGGCTGTACTTGAACAGCAGGTGACGGGAAATGAGGAGGATGAAGAAGCTGATAATAATAATCAGCAACCTCCTGAGGACAACCCCGACACGGGTGTTGATGTTAATGCTGTGAATGCACCTGTGCAACCAGAAAACAAAAAGGCCAGATTGGCAGCAGAACTCACTAATGATATAAAAAGGATAAGTCCACCTAAGTATGATGGCACCACATTAGGAGATGGAGCTGAGAACTGGCTCAGCGAAATGGAGAAGTACTTTGCAATAAGGAACTTCTCAGAGGAAACTAAAGCTATATGGGGAGCCTATCAGCTTTCTCACGAAGCATCTTCGTGGTGGGATAGCCGAAAAGCTGAGCTAAACATTGATGAGACCAATATTACTTGGGATCAATTTAAAGGCTATTTTAGGCAACGGTGGCTGCCACAACTTTTCTATGATCAGAAAATGACAGAATTTCAGAACTTAGCTCAAGGAAGCTAACGGTAATCGAATACGGGAGCGGTTTACAAAACTCCTCAAGTATGTACCGCAAAGATCAAACCGATTTAAAAGTTCAGATACGGAAATTCATCATGGGATTGAACCGTGATAGGGGGAGAGGTCGATGTTCACACCCAACCACTATGGAAGGAGTTGTTGAAAAGGCCATAAGGCAAGAACAGAAATTAAAGGCTATTTCTCGCAAGCATAAGGAGGAAGTGCGGAAGAAGACTCGCAAACCCTTCTTCAACCTCTCTTGCACCTTAAAAGGACCATGGAAAAGTTTGGAAACAAGAGTAAGTTTCCAGGATAACACAAGAAAGCAGCAGAAATAAGCCTCGCTGAAATATAAGGGATAATTTGTTAAAAATTATAATAATGGACTAAGTCCTATGGAGGACAAAGCGTGACAATTACAAGGCCGGAGGTAATGCCTGAGCCTAAGAAGGGACCCGTAGGAGGTCTGCTACAATTGTGGCAAGGACCACTATGTGAATCAATGTCCTTTGAAAAAGGATGATCGTAATCAAGCAAAGATAAGATACATGCAAAAGAGTGCATGCATGCAAGTCGAAAAGCAAGCAACACCTATAGAAGTTCCTGTAAGTTATTCGGCATACATTGTCACTATTCTTTTTGATACAGAGCTACCAATGTTTTATTTCTAATAAACTTGCTTCTAAACTTAAAAGAAAAGCTGGGAAAATGGATAAATCTTGACTCGTAGAGTATGGTAATAATTTCTGCTCATACAAAGTGAGTATGTGTCTCTTTGGAGCAGTCCCTGATTTACCTAATTTCTCCACGGAAGTTGATCTCTATGTTGCACCTTTAGGATCATATGACATTATTATTGGTGTCAATTGGTTATCTCACCATAAAGCAAAGGTAGATTGCTATGAAAAGAACATAAAATGTTTAGATGATCACCTGGAATCACAGAGATTCAAGGTGTGAAACGAGAAATTTCAGTTAGAAGACTGTCACCATGCAGCTTAAAAGGCTAAGAATAAAGGATGTACCCTTTATGCAAGAAAGATATCTCGAATCTTCGTAAGAAGATGGTGATTACATGAAGCAAATTCCACTGTTACAAAGTTTCAGGGATGTTTTTCCTGAGGAATTACCAGGGTTACCACCCAAGAGAGAATTTGATTTTACCATTGAAATCAAGCCTGGAACTGAACCTATTTCCAAGGCGCCTTATCGGATGACTACTACTGAGTTAGTCGAGCTTAAGGCACAATTACAAGAGCTTTTGTCTAAAGGATTGATTAGACCAAGTGTTTCACCTTGGGGAGCACCTGTGATATTTGTGAAAAAGAAGGATGGAACACTAAGGCTGTGTATTGATTATCGGATGTTGAACAAAGCAACAATCAAGAACCGATATCCACTTCCTAGGATCGATGATCTGTTTGATCAGATGCGTGGAGCAGCGGTTTATTCTAAGATAGACCTTCGATCTGGTTATCATCAGCTAAGAATTAAAGAGGAAGATATTCATAAAACAGCTTTCCGAACAAGGTACGGACATTATGAATTCACAGTTCTAGCCTTTGGGTTAACTAATGCACCTGCAGCCTTTATGAATTTAATGAACAATATTTTTCAAGAATACCTAGACAAGTTTGTACTTGTATTCTTGGACGATATTCTCATTTATTCTAAGAGCGTTGAGGAGCACAATGAGCATTTGAAGATAGTTTTGGGAATTTTGAGAAAGAGAAAGTTGTATGGTAAGTTATCCAAATGTTCTTTCTATGATTCAGAAGTTCACTATTTGGGTCATGTCATAAGTAAGGAAGGAATCGCTGTAGATCCTTCAAAAATAGTGGCAATAACTGAGTGGCCTGCACCAAAGAATGTGCATGAAGTAAGAAGCTTCATGGGTCTTCACGGGTTACTATAGAAAATTTGTAAAGGATTTTTCTAAGGTATTGCACCAATAACTTCATATTGCAGAAGAAGGATAAGAAATTCATGTGGAATGACAAGTGCGAAGCGGCTTTCAAAAGTCTGAAAGACCAGTTGACTTCTGCACCTATATTGGCTGTACCAGACCCTAATGGGAATTTTACGGTTGTAACGGATGCTTCTGGGGAAGGCCTTGGAGGTGTTTTGTTTCAAAATGATCAGGTCATAGCTTATGAAAGTAGAAAACTTAAGTTACATGAGCTGAATTATGCCCTCATGATTTGGAACTTGCCGCCATTGTTCATGCGCTTCAAGTCCTGGGAGACACTATTTACTTGGAAAACCTTTTGAGTTGAAAACTCGATCACTTGGGACTCGAAATATATTTTTACTCACCCCAATTTGAATGCTAGACAAAGAAGGTGGTTAGAATTTTTATCACAATATGACTTTGATATTAGCTATATCAAAGGGAAGGAGAATAGAGTAAATGATGCTCTAAGTCGTAGGAGGCACATTTCGCTCTTATAACTTTGAGAACTCAGTTTAAAGACGAGGTAAAAAGTGCCTAGAATCGATGCATATTTTCAAGCAAGTAAAAGTAAGCGCATTACGCAGTAACCTAAAGATAAAAGGTATGAAGGTTTTCATCTTGATAATGAAGGAATCTTGCGTTATGAAAATAGGGTATATGTACTCGTGCCGAATGATTTGAGAAAGAAGTGTTAGTTGAATTTCATAATTCACCTTTCTTCTGGACACCCTGTATCACAAAAATGCTAGCTGATTTGAAACAAAGCAATACTTCGAAAGGTATGAAAAAGGATGTGATAAATTTTGTGACTCATTACCTCGGAATGTCACGGGTGAAGGCAGAGCATATGCACTCCCGCTGGATCAAGTTATATCCTCATAGCATACCGCAAAGCATACAAATGGCAAGTAATAACCATGGATTTTGTACAAGGACTACCTATGTCCAGGAATAAACATGATGTTATCCCTGGTAGTTGAGATAAACCGACTAAGGTAGCTCATTTCATCGCTGGAAATCTAAAGGATGATTCACCAAATTGGCCAAGAGGTTCGTACACAAAATTTTCAGATCGCATGGTGTACCGTAATCGATTATATCCGACAGGATCCTAGAATGACATCAAGGTTTTGGCAAACGCTAACGCAGCCCTAGGAACAAAACTAAACTTCGCTTCGCATATCATCCAGTAAACGGATGGGCAAACCGAGAGGGTAAATCAAGTGTTGGAGGACATGTTGCGAATGTATTGCATGGATCAACAAAGATAAATGGGAAGAGTATCTCCCATTAGTTGAGTTCGCATACAACAACACTTATCACTCATCTCTTAAGATGGCACCTTTTGAAGCACTTTATGGAAGAAAGTGCAGAACCCCGTAAGTTGGGACAAAGGTAGAGGATAGAGTGGTAATTGGACCAGAGATTCTCACAGAGATGGAACAAAGCAAGTTAAGCTGATTCGTGAACGATTAAAGGAAGCAACGGATAGACAGAAGAGCTATGCTGACCTTAAGCGGGTTGATAGAAAGTTTGAGCTTGGTGATAAGGTTTTTCTCGCGTGTCAAACCCAGTAAAGAGTTCTATAACTTTTGGCAAGGCTGCCAAGTTGTCACCACGATTTGTGGGACCTTTCGAAATTGTCAAATAATCAATCCCGTGGCTTATCGCTTAGCATTGCCACCGCTTTATCTCGTATGCATGATGTTTTCCATATTTCTTTGCTTAAGAAGTACGTTTCAGATCTGTCACATGTTTTAAATTGGAATTCCTTGCAGTCCAAGACCTGTGAATAATCGTGGTTAAACCCACACGAGTGCCGGAAACTCGCCAATTACACTTGAGAAATCGTGATATTCAGCAATGTAAGGTCCAAAGTGGGACCAGCTTTAACGAAGAAAGTGCAACTTGGGAAAACTCGGAAGAGATGAAAATTGCTTTTCCTTCTCTTTTTCGCAATGTAATGAAAATCGTTGACAAAGATATACTTTTATGAACTGATTGTTTTAAGTATTTATGAAAGCCGATTAAGGCGACTTTATTTCAAAGTTGAATAAATGTGTTGTGACATTGATTTCTGAAACTATTTAATATGGAGGTAGTCACATTGTTTGTGTACTAATAAATTGATTGACCAAGGTTAATTTAATATGAAATTCATCAGACGATGAATCTTTTTAGAGGGAAGCATGTAACACCGAATCGTTGTTACTTTCTCCTAAGCATACAAGTGTTGATATGTGATTTCTTGTAAAAGGATGTGTTCTCGATTCAGTAAATCATGCTTGATATGTATTGAATTTCTTAGATTGCAGATCTTCGATCGAGTCAAAATATGAATAGACTCTTTTATTTATTTCATTTTGTGTCCGAATATTAATCTGATCACTTTAATGAATTATAGAGATATTCATCTATAATATCTAGACTTGGATCGCTGGAATTGATCCAAGTAATGCTTTAAATCTATTTGTGATGAATTAGATCACGCACTTGAACAGTCGTAAGGTATGGAAGCATTGATTAAGCTGGTCAGAGTATGACTCAGCCGATCTTGGGGAAATGAAATGGTTCCCGATATCAAAGTATATCCGGAAGGTCTCGATTGAGACTGTAATAATTCGTTGACATACACATATTCGCAATAAGAACAGAGCTAACTCGCTCAGAAGGTATGATATGTGTCTTTCCGAGTTTTCAGACAAGGACCAAACTGAATTATTAAGGGTTAGTAACCTAAAACTAAAACCCAACCTAGGGGTTAGATTATTGTTAGTCTAACCTAGACCTAGGCTATTTGTTAATATCCTAAGTTAGTATCTTGTGTAAATTTGTTAGTATGGGTATTACCCTAAACTCTAACCCCAAGATACTAACCTAACTAATGAGGAGATTATGAAGGGGCCTATGGAGGGTGGCGAACCATGGGCGGTGTTTTCTATGGCAATAAATGTAAGGGATAAGGATGAAGGACAAAGTCATGGCGGAGGCTTAGCGACGGCTAACCGGTGAGGACGTGGTGTCGCTAAGTTTGGAAATGAACATGAGTTTTAGATGGACTGTCACCAAATCGCGGTCGGTGGAAGTTGAGTTTAAGCGGAAAATTGGTTTAATGGCATTTAATTTTCTCGGAAAGCGAGCTCGAACTCGCGAGAAGGCATGCAAACGGGAAGTTTGTGGGTTTGTTTGGCTTATCGCGATTTTCGGTTTTTGCTCTGCTTGTTTACTGGTTCTTCGCACCAGTTCTCTTTGAGTTGCATGGCAAGAATGAATTTCTCTGGCTCTTTTCTCTGTCATGGAGGATATATATGTGATGGAGACAGTGAAATTTTGTTGGTCGCCTTATCGTGGAAAAAGAAAAGGAAGTTTGAGCTCTTCCTGTGGTCTGCTTCGGAAATTTGATCAAAATACAGGCATGCTAGGCCCTAACCTTTAAATATCTTGCTGTCTTTCAAGTGCTTTCATTAGAACAACTCTGTTCAAACGTTTTGTGAAAATTAGATGAATTTTCTATGGAGATCTTGTTTGATTTTTGGCACTGTATCTCTTCTGGTTCGATTTTTCAATTTCCTCTTGATGGGTGTTTATCAAATCAAATTTCGCGCCCTATTTGCTTTGAGTATTCATTCTGGCTTATACATGTGAGGTATTTATTTATAAAAGTTTGAGTGTTCGGCCTGTTTGGCGTGAGCCCTTAGAATATACCTGTGTGTAGTATAAGACCACTGTATGTTTTTGACTAGTGGTCGCTGTTTCTTGTTATGGAAACTGTATGGAATGATTTTGATGAATACTGTAAGATTGATCAGTATTATCGCTTCTTTGGAAAATCTGTCGTGGGTTTTGTTGACAGTGTTTAATGATACCTTTTGGGTTTTCATTGTCTTCTAATTTTGTTAGGAGTAGGTAACTGTTGTGTTACCGTAGTTTATACGACCTAGCTGAAGTTGTTTCCCTTGTGATTGTGTTAGCGGGATTACTTGTGGACTGTGTATAATATAGATACACCTGTACTTTATTGTATCGACTCAGTGGAGTCCATGATTGAATCGTATATTGCTATCTATTGCTGGGAATGTAGATTCATCCATAAGTTTTGTGAATGGATTTTCGTGGAAGCCTGGTAAGAAGAAACAGGTCTTTTGGCTACTGTTATTTGAAATAATTAAAGGGTAAAGACTTCCTGGGTATGCATTTTCATTTCTATGTGAAAGCTGTTCGAAAGTTTCGAAGCGGCTCAGTTGATTTCCTTGCTTGAAATGGGTATTCGATTTGCTTCACTTGTTTCATTCTGAATGTTTGCCATGAATGGCATAGATGGATTTATCAACCAATTTCATAGTACGTTGCTGTAGGGTTCAGTGGTTATGAGTACAAAACCATTAACAGTTTTCAGTGTGAATATATAGATTTATACTGTTGTGAATTGGACGACTCTGAGGAGTCGAATGAATGATTCCTTTTATTTTTGAGCCGAATAAAGTTAAGTTGTGGGTATTTTATGTGCCGGCGACTTAATGGAATAACATGTATTTCGATCTTGTTATTGCGATTGGAATACCTTCGTGTTTTTGGGATTTTGAGGTACAGATTCTTAGGTGGACATGTACGTCTTCAACCTGTACAAATTTGTGTAAAAAGGTTGGCAGAGTTCAGTCGGGTTCTTGGTTTGAAATCAGAGATTAATCTGTTCGTCTGATTCTATTTATGCTTCGTTGACGAACAACAGTATGAATTCATATGCATCTGCTTGAATTGTTACCTCGGTTGAATCATTTGGAATTCTGGAAAGGTAGCTGGTACTTCTGTCTCTTTCTGAACTTGACCTTGGACACTGTCTTTGTCACTGTTGAGATCCTTGAATATGGATGACTGTTTCGTGTTCTGATCTTGTTAGGGTAAGTCGCGAATACCACACTAAGACTTGCATGCACCAAGGTAAGGATCGATTGGTTGTATTCCCTTCTTTACTTCATCCGATTTTGACCGAGCAAGAATAAGTATGCTATGTTCTTTTCCATTTAATGTCCGATTTGATGTGCATGATTTGGAAATACGTGTGGTCAACATAGCATAGTCTCTAGAAACCTCAAATTGCTTGATGCAATAAGGTTGTTGTTTTTAGCGTTACGCTTGTAGTTTCTTGTTTTCAACTTGTGTCAAAGCCTTACTGTGTAAAAGGAACTAGCATTGGGCTTAGGGTTGATACATGAATTGCTGATGTGTTAGTTGCTGTACAGGAGTTTTGCTGTGTTTCTATTTCTTGATTTGGAACAGCGATCTTACTTGTGGCATGTTTAACCTGTTCATTTATATGCTGGTAGAATGTTTTTATATCTAAGGACGGTACAGTGATGAACTTATGTGAAAGGAAGTAGGAATGGATAGGTTCTTTCTCTTCCTTTATTTAATACTTGTTGATATTTATCTAACAGTGGGAAATTGTTTTGTAACATATTGGTGGAATTCCGAATTGTTATGTTGTTCCCTTTTGGAAGAATGAAACGATCTGAACAATGTTGTGATTTTGGATTCAATGATTGTTGTGTACATTCGTTCCTTGATTCTTTTAATATTTGATGAAATATTAGAAAGTGAATAAGACTATTTGTAACAATGATAGAGTTACCTAATTGTAATCATTCTGTATTACAAGGACATAGTCTGAATATGTTTACTTATTTGGATATTTGATCTCATTTAAACAGGGTGTTTAATGAAAACAATTGATGGATTGCAATTGTTTTAAAAGTTAGTGCTTATCATGCTCTGGCCTATGAACTCGACTCATGTTGACTATTTTTGCAGATGGTTACCGTAAGAGGTAAAAGCAATGCAGATCTGACAAGCTGATCAGATTGTTTATTTGATTTGTAATGAATTACAGCTTGATTTTATAGATGTACTAAATGGGAAAAGATGTTTCTTTTCCGATAGCATTGTATCAAGTATGCTGTTGCATAAAATGTAATTGTATAGTTTTGAAAGGAATGGAAATAAGTGTTTGATACTTATGTGTTGTATTCTATTTCTGAAAGATGACCTTCTTCGGTTTATGTAACAAAGGGGCATTGTTATTATTGTATAATATGGATGCTTTTGTGATCGACAATGAAAGCTTGTAAGTAAATGAGATTAAATTCTTATGAGTGTTTGGTAGTTCTAATTTGTTCTAGCGAAAGCAATATTGGAATTAAATAATTGTCTTTCTGTAGAAGATAGGTTAAAAAACCGAGCCTAAAGAGAACGCTAAACAAACCTGGATTAAATTACTAATCCCTAGTCCTAAGTATGAAAGGACAACAAGAATTGGATTCTTAATCACTTATATCTTTAAACTAAAAAGTATGATATAAATTCAGTTAAGAGAACTCGATAGGCAATCAAATGGAGTTCAGATGGCAATCTCAAGCAAAGGTTATGAGATATTGTCCGATTCTCGTTGCTTTAGAATCAGTGTATTCTAATGACTGATGGGAACTTGACCGTAATATCTCTACCATGTAATGGGTTTTATAGAGGAGGGTCGTCTTAAGACAAAGAATCCAGGATTTGGAAAGGCTAACCTTAGGGAAAAGTCTTTAAAAGTAATTTAAACTCAAGTGCGTAACGCTTGTTATTGGGTAGATCTTTTCGAGGCGGATTTAAAGGTCGACGACATAAGTCGATCGCAGTATTGTACTCCGAGGAGATTAGGATCTTCTCGAAGTTACAACAATGCAGATGACTTATGGCGACACACCCTTGCATTGATCGCTAAGATTTACACTTGATTTCACACGAGTTACCCCGGGACCGATTAAGAACGTGGTCATGTTATAAGATCGCCTCGAGATTTGGGTATCATGACACATCGGTTAAACCGCAAGGTTGAACCAAGATGTCATCATATCCCTAATCCTCGTGGGCATCCATATAACATTATCACCTTGTTAATCCGCCTCCGAGTGATTCAACAGAAAGGAAGGACTCGATAAAGAGTCAAGATAAGACATTCTATATAACATATGAATGGGGTGAAGGACGTATTCTAGATTGACGAGTATGCCGTTAAGGAATACGAGACATGAACAAGATGTTTCAAATCTTTGGCCAAAGTATCGCAAGTGCTGATCATTGCGTTGTCCTAATTCACCTAGTCTAAGGGATGAGATGCCGATGAATAATGGTAATGCTTATTCAGCTTAGATTCCTGGACAGAGCATCTCAATCCCAGATTAGGGAAGAGAACCGCAAGAGTGTTGTGTTAAATAAAAACACTAACTCTTTTTACTCATGAATAGATCGGTAGATTACCGAGTCATGGAATGAATAGATCGGAGGTATTCCGAGTCATTAACTGCATATGGGTCTGTTATATAAATGGTTATTTGAATTGTGAGTTCTAAATTATGTATTTAGAACCAAGATGCAATTATAAAAAAAAAAAATTTGACTTGTTCTATTATCTAAATTGAGGATGTTACATTTTCCTTTTGTTTCAGAAGGTAAAAATGAAAGGTGGTCCCTTGCAACCAATGAGGAGTCAACACGTGGCAAGTCCTAAGCAGTTAAGGGGAGAGCGCAGGCTCGGGGAGAATTTTGAAATTTTGCAAAATTGGCAGGGAGGTTTGATGGCAAAGTGGGAGGCTTGGACCCACGGTGAATGGGAGAGCACCATGTGGTGAGGAAGAGAACGGGTGTTGGACCCATGGAAAATTTTAAGCAAAATTTCCCTTTTTTCAAAAATGTCAAAATTGATAGAATTGGCCCACATTTTCAATGGGGCCCACATATGGACACATGGCGGATCTAGGGGAGGAGCGGGGAAATTTTGTAAAATTTTCCAAAATTCAAAAGGGTCACAAATACAATTATTAAAAGCAGGGGCCCGATCCAATGGTATCTTGACACATGTCTCACCTTATCCAAAAATTAAAAAGGTCAAAAAGGGGAATATTCAAGGATCTCATCCTCCACATGGAGGGCTGGCATTTAAAGTTATCTAAAATCAATGGTTACTGTACATTCCCCCTTTTGGGCTGCCATGGGAGCTCCAAGAAGCTTGGAAATCAAATTTTTTCATCAAATTTCATCAAACCTTATATGATTTTGCATTGTCTCGGCCTTCTGAATGCAATGGCACCATTTTTGTGACCTAATTCGGTGATCTATGATGTTTTTGCTGCATTTTTTCTTGCGCCCGATGTAAAAAATGTGAAAAGTCAAAATTGAAAGTTACAGAGGTAAAATTTAAAAGGTAAAAGGTGAAAAATGATTGATAAAGCATGTTGGCATGCCTGAATGAAAAAACGAGGACCGTGGGATGGATAAGGATCCGAATTTGTGAAATATTTTAAAATTTTATGCATCCCTGGAACCTATGAATTGTTTTCCAGTTTGATGTCATTTTCATGGAATCATGAAGAGTTGTAAAAAATTTGATCCCTTAAGAATATTCTTTTCTTGGGAAGGAAGACTCCATGATAGCATGAGATATATTATGCATTTTAGAGAATTTGGGAAGGAAGAGAAAGAGGAAGTAGAATTTTTCAAGGAAGAAACAGAAGAAGCCCATTTTCTTTGAGAAAACCACCTGAGAGCCATTTTCAATTCCATTTTTGTATCAAATTTCATCATGTTGAGTTGGTTTTAGTTGTAAAGCCATCAACAAGGCTCTGAGATTTTTCTTATAACACTCCTGATGTATTTGATCAAATTTTTGATTATTTGGTGTTATCTCTTTGTAAAATTTGCATATGTTTATGTTTCAAAATGATTTCAATTTGTGTTTCTTACTCATGTTGCAATCTTATGTTTAGGATCTCTTTGATTATACAGGGTCTCATTTCTTGTTGATGGTTTAATGGAATTTGTAATCTTATATTCATAAGATCCTTCATCTGATAGAAGATAAACAGATTTAAAATCATTTTATTGTCCTTGAATATTGAGATTGTTTGTAAACCTTTGGGGGCACCTTAGGTAATGATCAAATAGGATTCCTAGATAATTTTTGGTATTTTGATTCAAGCTTTTGTTGTAGGTTATCAAAGGTGTGTGGAAGAGTGCAGATCCTGGGCCTCCATTTGGTGCACATATCCTGTCAAGGAGTATTTTAAACCCATGAAACATATCTATTGTTTAGGTGTTGCAAATCTCTTGGAAAGGTTCTCAAAGAAGTTGGTAATTCCTAGTTAGTATTATCTAAACATCTCCCAAAAAATTTCATTCAAACTAACTCATCCTACCCATACTACCCCTACATTGCATTGTGTGTCAACAAAAGAATACAATCCATTCAAAAAAATGCACAAAGTATATCAGGTTTTATCATGTCTCTAGTAGCCTTAGCCTTGTCTTGAAAGCATTTCCATCATTTAGTAGTGACAACTCTTTTGAGTTTGAATAATGGATAATTGATCATGTTTTCCCAATGCCATCTCTATACAATGTAAAGCATAAGGATATCTCCACCTCCTTCATCAAACAACAAATGTAATATAGGTTCTCTTACCTTGGTCAGAAAGGCACAACCTATAATAGTGAGGATTAGATCAAAATCCTTTTGAGGTGCTACCCACTCCTTCAAATCTTGAGTGCCAACAAGTTATATAGATGTGTTCCCAATACAAATGACACACAAATCATTTTATCTACCCTGAGTGTCTTCAGGAGATCCATGATGTTGTTTGAGTTGTGAAGGAGATTTCCTAGAGTTTCTTGGTGGTTTTGAAATTTTGAAGGGTTTGAGCATTTGTATATTCAGGTATTTGAGTAGTGCATTGTCAAGATACCATCCTATGCATTAGATCTCAAGTTTTAAAGCAAAGGTTTCAAGCTTAGCCTACCCTTTTTCATTTCCCAAAGAGTTTTTGACACTTTGTTTTGCATTATGATTGGTTGATTTAAGAAGGAGAAGGTCTGATTTATATGGATCTCAGAAGTTTTTCAAAGTGCTAAGATACATTTTACATATTATTTTAGTGCATTCTTACACAATTGAGGTGAAATTCTTAGTGGCGTACTCCATGTTGATTTGATTTTAGAAATACCAATGTCTTGAGATTTTGTCATTTATTTTTGTGTTGTTGATCTCTATAAAACTAGAGGAAGAAGATCTCTCTTCCTTAAATACTACGCTAAGAAATTGTTCTCGCATTTAAAAATTCAGAGTTAGGGGAGAAGAGTTTGGAATGTGGTTAAAGGTCAAACATCAGAAAAGATATAGCCATATGGCAGAGGACTATCACTCTTCTTCAAGTGATTCTCGATTCAAGCAATCCTCTCATAAACTTATTTACCTCACCGGTGAAGGTCTTGTTGCTACTTGGTAAGTTATTTCTCTAATTTGCAACTCGTGTTTTAATTCAAGTAAAACTTCCCAAGAAAATTAGTACTTTAAGATATCACTTTCAGAATCACATTCTCGAGACCTAAGGGTATTGTTTTCCTCACCATCTGTTTCACCTCCAAGATCACCCCCACCAAACAATATGGCTCAGCCTAGACCTCCATTTTTTTAACACCTTGGCCCTATAAATTTTAGAGGAATGGATGGTTACCCAAAATTTTTCCCACAAGATGTCGTAAAATATGTTGCCAAAATTCCACGTGAATAATGGCATCACCGGTGATCAAAGCATCTCAAACATTTTGATAATATGATGGAAGATTTTGAGATAGAGTTTGAGGATGTGTATATTAATCCGTTTATTCATACACTAGAAGAAGATACTAGGGATTGCTACAAGGCTCTACCTAATAACTCTATTGATTCATGGACTGAAATGAAAAATGCATTTAGGTGCAATATGGTGACACAGATCGATCCTAGTTTTCTTTTGTCTAAATTTGAGAATATCAAGAAGAACCCAAACAAAATAGTCCATGAATTCAATACAAGATTGAAAAAACATTGAGAAGACTTCATATCATTTTGAGGCCTTGTGATGAATTTTATTTGATCAAATATGTAGATGCATTTGATAAAAGGAAACCTATTACTTGATAGACAAAAATCCTACAAACTTGAGGCAAGCTTTTACCATGGAACTTCAAATTGAAAATAATATTAAATTTATTGGTAAACCACTTAAGAGGGATGGTGTGAAGCTGGTAAAACCTGAGAAGCCTCAAGCTATCAAGGGTGCTGATTTAGAAGATGTTGGAAATTTCTTACAAATTAGCCCATGCTTAGAAAGAAATGGGAATAGTTCACAAGGATAGAAAAGAACTCAAAACCATGATAGGTTTGGAAATCATCCTAGGGGTGATCAAAGACAAGATGATAGAGGTAAAGGGCTTGTTGGTGGGGGAAATAGACAACCCCAAGCACGTGAAAATAGAGTGGTGCCTGACCCTCTAACTGCAAGAGTTGTTGTTGTTCAAGAAATTATTGATATGGATTGGTGTGATAGATGTTTTCTTCCTCATCCTCCATGTGAAGTGGACTAGCAAGTTGTTGAAGATGATAATGAAGATGAAATGGATGATGACATTTGTATGATGGGTAGCTCTTCAAGCTCACAACAAGTAGCAACATCAATAGATGTGATAAGTGCAAGGACTGCTGCAACCTTTTGGGATTGCATAAAGAGGGTACCAATTCTTTCCTCCTCTCAAAATCATGAGGTAGATGTTGTTCAAGATTTTGAAATTCCTAATAATGACTTTGAATATCTGTTGATGCAAAATCACAAAGACTCTGACGCACATCAGCTTCTAGGTTGATGTTCTGTGCATCCAATGTGATCGCACAGAAACATGGAAACCTCTCTCTCCAAGCGTGGGACTTGCAAAATCGAGAGAGGAATCTCCAGAGAAGGCTGGTTCCTACTCCTAAACTACCGCCACAAGTTATTCAAGTGCAGAAAGCTAATCTAATCCTAATCTAACCATGCCAAGGAGACAGAGAGAGAGAGAGAGAAAGGAAAACAGCAAAGCCTACACTAAAATGGTGATACACCTGCAGAAGGAGAATGTTGGACATCTATCAAAATCGCCATGCAGGACAAAGAGAGGTGAGCAATGGGAAGGATGGACAGATGCATCACAGCCCAAGGATAGATTTCACATAGAAAATGTCCAAAAATCCATGAACACACTTCTCCACTCTGCAATGAACATTCAAACATGGACAAATACCTGCAATGAAGAGAGGCAAGAAGAGAACAGCAAAAACAAGGAAGGATGGATAGATGCATCACAAAACACGCTTGTTGCTCTGTAAGTTTGCACTGTAACATCATTCCATTAGTAAAAGGCAAAACACCATTACAGAGCAGGTGGAGGAGGTTCAAATCCATTTTCAACCCTAGAGAAGAAAAGAAGGAGGGCGAGTGAGAAAGAATGAACAACCTTTTTTCAAATGAGCCAAATCGCTTTTTACATTGCATGGGTCGAGCCTGTGTGGGACAAAACATGAAAACGTGGCAAGCCCTCCTCATTTACCGCAGATACATTAAATCAGCATGGGGAATCTTTGTCAACCCATACCCTGTCACTTTGAGTGATTTTGAGGAGAATGCGACCCATTTACATTAACTAGGCCGCTTAAAATGTCACTTCTCGTGCAAGCAGAAGAAGAATGCGACCATTAGCATTAAAACAAAAGTCTGTTGAAAGGTCGCTTCGCCATTACCACACGTCAGAGCCGTTTCTCGATTTTTCTCTTTAGACTGCACCAAAACTCGAGATTGATCCTTAATCATGTAGATCATCTCACTAGCTTTCCGTTGATATATAGAACATGGAAATCCGAGCTCTGGATCAAAAGATATGGCGATCTGAAGATTACAGGCAAAATGGATTTGAAAAGCTTTTCCCGCGCTTCGCCACCTGGATGACACGTGTCATGTGTTGATTGGATGAAAAAGGTCTTCAGCCTGTCGGGTTCGGGATCCTCCTCTCCACTTGCATCGGGTTTGGGAGGTGGCTCAACATATGTTTTCGCCCCATGCTTTTCCGACTTGTTTCCCCGACTATGAAACCCGATTTCCTTTGTGCGTCGGGCTTTCCAACCCCTCCGACACATTTCTTAGATGTCGGGTTTTGCGAGTCTTCCGACATGTTTCTTTGACCTATTTTCCCGACTTTGAAACCCGATTTGCCTTGTTTTCCCCGCCACCTGGGACACGTGGCATGCATTGATTGGTCGATAGGGGCGCGGGGTCTTCCTCTACTTTTAACTTTTGGCTTAATTCGCCAAATTTTCTAACTCTTCCCGAGCACCGCACTTCCCTGCTCCATTGGACACGTGCCCAATTCCTATTGGCTCGGGCCAGTGCTTCAAACCTTGCCCCTTTGACTTTTGGACTTTTCCTCTGAGACACGTGGCAATTTCTATATGGTTCTCGGCCTGCCGGGTCTTCCGCGTACTTCAGCTCGGTCCATTCGTCCCGGACGTCCCATTTTGATTTTGGACCCTTTGGGACAATTTCGGCCGATTCGGCCGGTTCGGGTATTTCTGGCCCGCTTGTCCCAATTGCTTTTGGGCTCCTTGTGCTGATTTCGCGCGAACCGGCCGGCCTCGGCATTTCGTCCATTTGTCCCACTCGTCCCGAATCGCCTTCTCTCAAAGCAGCTAGTCGATTTTTCTCTCTGCCGAACCGCATTTCGCGCCCACCGCGCATTTTGTCCCGTATGTCCCCCGTTGCTTATGCTATGGCTGTTTGTGCTTACTTCTGCCGAGCCGCCTGTTCGGGCTCTTTGTGTCCCAAATGTCTCGATCGCCTCTAGGCTAGGACTTAGTCATTTTTATGATTTTTTCCCGGATCAACCTACTTGCCTTTCGCAACCTTTTTCGCATTTTCTCAGAGCTTGCTCTTTTCCTCTCAGACAGGGGACTTAGAAAATATTTGAGGGGACTCTAGCAACATGATTTTTGGCCCCGAATCAATCAATCTGCCTGGGACTTGAATACTCTGATGCATGTTATCGAAATTTACCCTGGGGGGGTGAAATTTTGACAACAATATCTAAGGGCTTTAATGATCAAGAAGTATGATGGTGGTATTCCCCTGAGGAAGATAGACAATTATTAATGAATGTTGTGGTTGTTCAAGAGAAAGAGTATAATACTCCAAGTAAAGTTGTTAGAGGAGATGGTCCTCAAGCCAAGACAAAGACACCCTTGCTCACAAGCATTCCAAAAGACAATCCCAAAAAAACACTTGCCAAGAACCCTATTGTCCCATGTAAAAATATTAGTCCTCTTCATGCCCAAAGTCGCAAGAATCCTTCTCCATTTGATGAATCTACGTATGTCCCTCCCAATGCCGTCCTGTGCAAAAGAATGTTCCATATGATATTTCCTAAGTATTGAGTCAAATCAAAGTGATTTTTCCCATCATTGAGTTTCTTAGAATACCCAAGCATAAGAAGAGAGCATTTGAATACTTGGGATTGAAGGAAGAAAAGAGTATACCAAGTAGGAATGTAAACATTGTTGAGGATCCTCCTCTAATTATCGGGCACTCAGAACACCATTAACATTGGAGGATCTTGAAGAGGTTCCTAAGGTATATTTGGGGACATCCTCGTTGATTCCCAATTGAACGTTGACCCATTTTTCACAACTTTGCTCATAAAAGATAGGTTACTTCACACCGTATGTTTGATTTTAAGTGCATCATGTAATGTCATGCCTCTGTAAGTCATGAATGAGTTGATACAAAAGTGACAAGTAGTATATGGGAAATGTATAGGCATGGATTCAAGGGAAGTGCCATTTTTGGTTGTGTGAAGGGTTTAGTAGTGCAACTCTGTGCCTTACCCGCGTAAGAACTTGAAACTTGATGTTGTAATTGTTGATTCGCCTCGCCAAATGGGGAATGCTTTTCTCAAGAAAATGGGCTGCAAGTGTTGGTGGTAGTGTTTGTTGTAACTATCTTCCCCCAGGGTAGATATAGACAAGCAGTAAGAATATGGAAATCAAAGACACTCAGAGCCCGATATTTATTGGCCACCAACAGCCCCGGCATAGGTAGAAAAGTGTCAACATGAAGAAAGTCATGCCTAGCGGGAACATGTAAAGGGTGCACGGCACAGAGTGTCGACATGGCAAAAGTCGTGCCATGGCACATGTAAAAGGCACACATCGAAGGTGTCGACATGAAATGGATGCGCCTGGCGCAGTAAGAAGATGTTGACATGCCAAAAGATGCACCCATGGTGTAGGTAAAAGGTGCACATAAGAAGGTGTCGACACAAAATGGATGCGCCATGGCATGTAAAGGGCGCACATCAGAAGGTGTCGACATGAAAATGGATGTGCCTGCAGGTACATGTGTAAGAAGATGTCGACACGCAAAAATTCGTGCCCATGGAGTAGGTCGAGCAGGAGGCACAAGAAGAGGTTTCAACATGAAAAGGACATGCCAGTGGCATAGGGAAAAGAGTGTCGACATGTAATTTTCAATGCCAAGGGCGCATCTTCTGGAGGCGCAACATTTTGATCGCCGCTGACAGAAGCACACCCGGCGCAGATATTCGATGGCCATAACTTTTCATAGGGAGCTTAGATTCGTGAAAGGTTGGACTTTTGGAAAGCTTACGAGGTCCTCTATCCAATCGGCGATCGATATCTTTAATTTCAAGAGAAAAATTTCTTAAAAATGCAAAATACAGTTCACCACTTTTGGGTTTGCTAGGTTCTCACCTACCACCATAATGAGATGAAGTAAATGCAACCAAGAAGTGGTCAGTAGATTTGGAATCTCTCTCTCTCTTTCTCTCATTCTTCCTATAAATTGTAAGGAGGGCTTCTTTCTAAAGGTTGGATATTCTTGTTTTGCCCCTCCCTTCTTTCTTTCGTAGGTGAACTTGTGGAGTTCAAACCTCCCATCTAAAACCGTAATGCAACTTTTGCCCTCTGGCACTTCAGAGTGTATTGTGTCAATCTTTCGAGCAAATAATGCATGTCTATGGATGATTATCAACCTCTCTATGTTCATTTCGCATCCTCTTGATCTTTTATTGCAAATTTGGTTATCCGTGCATGATCTTGCATTACATTTTAATAGTTTGTGTTTATTGGCAAGACATGTGTTCTTCATTCCTGCATCACCTTTGTAGTTTAGGTTTTATTTTACGCATCTTCTGCACCCTATCTCCTGGAAATTTAGTTTATGTTTTGATTAAACCTCTACATTTTTTACGTGTGCATCTGAACAGAGGAATAGGAACCAGCCTTCATCCGGAGAGCTTTTCTCGATTTCGCAAGGTCCCACACTTGGGAAAAGCTCCATGTTATGCAATCGCACTGAGAGTCTCAACCCATCGAGTTTTGCATATCTGTGGGTGCCTGTGATTCACCATCACAGTTTTGGCACGCCGATGGGACCAAGAGGTCATTCCACAAGATTTGAAGGAATTTTCAAGAAATTTGGACCTAAAAATATAGGTTTTACAATGTCAAAATTTTCACCTTCCATGCTGAACTTTGAAATCAATTTTCAAGGGCTTAACTTGCTCAAAACAAGTCAAAATTTCACCAGTTGATAGATCGGGGGATAATCTTCAAAAGGGTATTCTTATATTTTTGATATTTTGACTTTCAAAATTTCATGGTTTTTTGTATTTCGGGTTTTCCCAATTGCCTTACTTGACCTCGAAGTTTCATCTCACAGCACTTTCGGGATTAGTAACTACACAACATGACCCAATAATCAAATTGAGGAACTATACCTTCAAGGTTTGAAAATTCTATTTTTAATATTTTTCAGGTTTGGTGTGTAACCTGGCATAATATAGCCTTTTGAGGCTCATTATCTAACACATTTGCCGACTCCGAAGGGGTAGAATTCAGTGGTGTAGTAGCAAAATTTACCAAGCATATGAGAAGAATTCGAACCAGGTCCGATACTTGAGAAGATGGGCTATTCGTCCACTCGCAACTATCACCAAGTGAAGAGGGAGGAGAGGAAGAAGACCACAAAGATCACCATCTCCACCTAACAAGACTTTGTCTACACCTCCACCCTGTAGACCTTTTTCTCACATCAACAAGGGTTCTCAAAGCCAATAAAAATAGTGCAACCACTTAATCCCCTTTGTCTATTTCACTAGCAAAGCATCCCATTTTCCCTCAATGCACAAAATCTAGCCCAACGCAGATCAAGAACATTCCATTTTTTACTGGAGAAAATCATACCACTTCGGTGATCATGTCAAAGACATTGCTAACATTTGTGCAATCCATGAGATAAATGAAATGGATGTTTCATATCAAATTATCGCATCTTCATTCAAAGGGAAGGCATTAAATGGTTTAGAGCCTCATGTAGTTCTATCCAAAATTGGAATCGCTTATGCATAGTCCTCCATGAGTAGTTTGAGAAAAGGGAGACAATTTGTCTCTACTAGAACAATTGACAACTATCAAGAGAGCTCCCAACAAGTAGCCGACTAACTTCAACTTCAGATTTTAAAGGTCTGGGATAGATTCAGTACATCGTGCCAGCAAATGAAGGTGATTTTCTATATTATCTTAAAGCTTTGAATTCTAATATTTCTATGTTAATTCAATCTATGGGAGGCATAACTCACTCACGCTTATAAAGATTTCCATTAGACCAAAAATATCTTATTCAAGCCGGTAAGTTGGCTCAGGCCTCCCATGCCCTCAGATTCAAACTTAGAAAATCCAAGCACTAGTCAAGCACCCACTTTGGCTCTTATTCCCGCTCCCGTAAATCAAAGTTCAAATGAAACTTCTACTTCATCCTCTAGTGCTTCAAATGAACTCCAAGAGGTCATGCGAAACAACCGCAAAATTTGGGAAATGAGTTGGTTACACTCAAGAGGCAACAGCCCAAAGCTTTTAGGACCTTCTTATCAACCTCAAGCCCACCCTAATAGGCCATTCAATCCAAATTGCAAAATCAAAGCCAAGTAAGGCTTCCCGCCACAGACCATTTCAGCCCTATAACCCCAATGTTGCATTTACTTCTAAAGCATTAGTGCTGAAGTTGTTAAACAACATAGCTCAAGAGTATGATTGGTGTTTCCCATGCAATGAACCTCACAACCAATCTATGTGCTTCAATGGTGCTTGAACCAAGCCTCGATGGTGACAACCATCGGCGTTGAGGGTGAAGTGAGCCAAGAAACAAATCAGCAACAAGGGATATCTCAAGCAAACATACCCAAATGATACCGCACTCTGTGAATTGGTAAGCCGAGGATTTTGTGCATGAATCAAACAATTTCTTAGAGGTAAAGCTAACACAAGATCAAAGAAGAGGAATATTGGTGAAGGGAAGTCACTGTTGTAAGTGATCTACAACCTTCCATCACTCCACAAGGTGTTGTAAGAAAACATAGTTCCAAACATGCAAGGACAGCCCAAACCACCTTCCAACCAACTCAAATGCCACCGGTTGTCTGCCATGCACAAGAAAGGAATGTGCACCTAAAGGACAAGAAAGAGATATTTCATCCCCATTTAGCATCATTTATCAAATGAAGAAGACAAACGTGAATATATCAATGTGGGAATCTTTATCCATCCCATGCCAAAGAGATCTTCAAGTACAAGCCGCCATGAAGGATTGGTCAACTTCAACCAAAGAGGTCCATATACAAGAGAATATCCTCACAAATGATGCTCACCCATTGGTGGGAATCATGGAGGACAAAAAGGTAAAATTTTGAAACCCCCTCCATTCTACATTTCCCATTAATCATTGGGGATAAACTAGTACACAATTACATGATTGATTCTCGGGGCAAGTAGTTCTATCATGCCCAAGTAAATAATCGATCAACCTGGGTCTCCAATATGAAGTCATATCAAAGGGGTAAAGGTAATCGGGATGGATGTACAAGCGGAAGAATGGTGGGAGTGATTAAAGGTTTGAATCTTACCTTACATGCATGCCCCAACGTTACGCTTTTGCAAGATGTGTCAAAGCATGATAGATTTGCCACCACTTTTCTCTATGCTTATCAAGGATTTCACATGTAAAATTGGAGGCTACTTATCCTGACTCGGTCACACATGTTGTTTAGAACAAGATATGGTACTAAGGTCACAATTCAGATCCTAACCATATCAGCTAAACTTTCACATCGAGCCTCATACTCCAAGCCAAATCAATGCCAACTGGCTCAAGATTTGATCAAGAAGATTATCCAAGCACAGATGAAGCCGACACCAAAGTTGGAAGCATCCTAGATTTGACTCTGATGAATGAGCAAGCAAGGTACATACTTTTGATCCCTACCTAAGAAAGGAAGAATCTGAGCCAGGGAGTCTATGCATACATGAAGAAAAAACCAACCTATTCCTAACATCACCAAAATAGACCATAAGGATGACAATGAGGTATGGCAATTATTTTTCATGGATCAAGGAGTAGGAAAGGTGTAGGAGGAGGAGCTATGATTGCTTTCATTGTCTCAAGGCATGAAATATTATTCAGCCTTTCCGTTTCCAATTTTCCTATTCAAACAACACACCTCGAATATGAGGCGCCTGATTCATGACTTCATTAGCCTAGGAAAAGGGTATAAATAACTTTGCAGTGTTCAGGATAAAGCGAGCTGATCATCAATCAAGTCAGGGGACAACATGCTACAATGAATGACCTACTTAAATAACTACAAGAACAAGGTATGGGACCTCGTATGAGGATTTTGAAGCTTAACATCATGTCCATACTCAGAAGAAGAAAATGAAGCCATGGATAGGCTTCGCAGAGTTTGGAGCAATGTTCGATGTGGCTGACAACATCGTATGGAAAACACAACCACATATCCATGTGACTTGGAGGCCAAAAGAGTTCCGCACAATAACACAAGCGCCGTTAGGTGTTTCGAAAATGACCATCAGCACGTCAATTTCTTACAAGAAGAGGCTCAATTCTCAACTAGGGAATTAGGATAGATTAGAGCCGCAGAAAAGATGGGATCAAGTAGTAGCAAAACATTTTAAAAAACAAGCTTCCCAAGGGTTTAGTAACATCGAGTCTATCTTCAACCCTAATGACTCAGTTCCTGAAGGAAAATGCTAACATACTAGTGTCAAGAGAGAAGATTCCGTGAGCCAATTTGGTAGGGGAAGGCAAAACACTTCAAATTGGTAAAGTGGCCAATTTGAAAGGTAGAGAAATCAGATTTCATACAACTCGCTAAGAATTTCCAGATGTCTTCATTGAGCTATGAAGACTTAAGAGGTTTCAACCTCGAAGTAGGCACAACATACCATAGAACTGGGATCTAGATGCTAAGCCCATCAGTAGTGTAAGCAGAGACCACCAACCCTCACATCGAGCCTCTAATGAAGAAAGAGTTAAACAAGCTAATCAGAGGCAAGCATTATATTCCCGATCAAGCACTCTGAGCTAGGTCATTGCAAACTTAGTCTCCAGCTCAGGAAGAAGAATGGAGAGATCAGGATATGCTTGGACTTCGAGACCTCAACAAGGAATCTCTTAAAGACCCTTTTACCCACTTCCTTCAATGGAACAAATATTGCAAGTGGTATCCGTCTGAGAGATTCTCTCTCCAGATGGCTACTCAGTGGTATAATCAAGTAATGGTGAAAGAAGATGACCACTCAAGATGGATTTCACCACCAAATGGGGCACCTATGCCTACAAGAAGATTCCATTTGACTTATCAAATGTCGAGCCACTTTCCAAAGGGCAATGGATATGGCATTCAAGGGATCGATCAATAAAATAGTTCCTCGATATATCTTGATGACATCACTATATTCTCAAAAATGCAAAATGATCACCTCTTCTGGCTATTCGAGGCAAGTATTTCAAAGATGTAGAAGATTTGTGGTATCATCAATCCCAAAAATGCATATTCTTAGCTCATGAGGGGAAACTTGGTCAGGTCATATTGTTTCAAAGGAAGGACTGATTTATCGACCTGTAAAAGAGTCAAGTAATTAGAGCATCGCCATTGCCAAGTCACAAGAATGCTCTTTCAAAGCTTCTTCGGAAGGATAATTTTGTCCGCAAGTTTGTTCCAAACTTTGCAACTCTCAGCTAAGCCATAACGCTCGGAGTGTTTAAAAGAGCATGACATTTAAGTGGACATCTTGAAGGCAAGGCAAGTTTTGAGGCAATAAAAGAGGCTATATCTCAAGCTCGACTCACAATCCAGATTCTCAAGGTCTTCATGCTATATGCCTTCAATGGTGGAGACACAATTTATGCAATCCCGGTACAACAAAACAAAGAAGGGTTAGAACAAATCCAGCTGTTTTCTTCACCAAGGCTGGAGGAATACGAAACCAGTACTATTTCATTGAAAAGCATGTCTCAGTAAAGGATCTGTGGAGCTTAAAGAAATTCAAGCACCTAGTCTCAAACAACAAGATCCAATTGTTGGTCTCTGCGCGGAGTCAAGGACTTCCTTCTAAATAAAGATTCGGAGTGAGAAACGCAGATGGATAACCCGCGGTCATGGAATATGACATCGAGATCAAGGTCATGAAACTAGCACGTGGAAAAGGACTATGTGAACAACTAGCTTTCAGCTCAGCAAAGTTAAAGTGGTGATGAAAAAGTGGACTGCCTTGCATTACATGATAGTCAAGAACAGAAGATGATGATGTGTCACTCCTCGCTGCTGACCTAAATCATGATATACTTCCATGGCATGCTTCATGCCCTCCGTAAATGAGAGAAAAGCAAAGAGGAGATATTTCAGATTACAAGCCATTCCATATGTGCTTGCTGATGGTGTTTTGTTTAAGAAAGACATCAATGGAGTTCTATTGAGGCATCGGGACAGTCAAACCGAGAGGGTGTTATGAGATTTTCACGATGGAGATTCCCGTGAGGGCATTTTTCCCACAGCTGAGTAATAGCTCTCAAGATAATGAAGGCGGTGGATATTATTGGCCCACAAAGTTCAACATGACTATTATACGTGGATAAGAAAGTGCAAGAAATGTGCACTCTTCACAGAAAAGAAAGACTAGCAAGAAGTTGCTTCCATTACACCCAATTTTCGTTGACCAACCATTTATGCAATGGGGGATCTTGACTTCATCAGTGGGTCATCAATCCAACTCAAGCCAAGGCCACAAGTGGATTTCACAAGAAGAACAAGACTATTTCACCAATCTGGGACCGGGCTAAAGAGCGCTTCAAAGAAGCGAATGAGTCTAACATACTAGACTTTCATGTATGGAATAATAGGACTGTCAAAGTTCGGGGCCACCACTATCATATCGCACAATGTATCGGGCATTTATAGGTTCCAAGATTACAAAATGGGTCAGTCAAGAATGGAATCTATTTCAGCAACCTCTTCAAATTATTACTCCTCAGCAGGTAATGGACGTTAAAGTCCATGAACAAGAATTTCATGATCATCAAGGACTCGGATGTAAAACCAAAGGACATGGCATACTAAGCTAAAATCAAGCATTATGGGTCGATGAACAACTCCAAAGAGGCTCCACGTAGTTCTCCCTTACAAAGTTGGTCTATGGGAAAGAGGCAAGTATTGCCTATATCATTAGAATTACCCGCATTCGAGCTCATGAAGCAGCTTCGAGCTTATCCGAAGTTCGAACCAATGGAGGCGATATGCAGAGTTGATGGAATTGAAGAAATAAGAGAACATGCAGCAGCTAGGATGATTGGAAAAGGATCGCATTAGTAAAAGATGGTTTAAAAAGAACAAGAGAAAGGACCTCTCCAGAAGGGGACCTAGTTTTGAAATGGGATGCAGATCGGCAAAACCAGGAAAGAATTCCAAGTTTGATGCCATTTCGAGTGGGCCCTATATGGTCATGGAATGTAAAAAGTAGTAATGCCTTCCACCGTCTTACTGATGGAGAAGAACTCCCATTCCTGGCACAATGTAACTAATCTTCTAAACAATTCTACTAAAAGGAAAAGGTTTAGCCTTGTAAATATTAGCCTATATTTCAATTCCTCTAAGTGCGTATGCACATTGTCTTGTCAGAAGTTAGGCTTTAATTTCCCTAAGTGCTTCGCCACAGTGTTTCTGTTGCTTTCAGGTTGAATTTCTACAAAACACATTGCGGTCATTGTCTGAGAAGGAGTTTCTAGATCGTGTTCAGATCGATATCGTTGGTTTCAGCTTTTCGCTTATGACTCCATGCCCAATGGATTACTAAAAGGCCACCGATCTTCTACCTAAAAGAGCGCAGGTGATCCCGTTGAGTCACCAAATTGTTGTAAATATCTTCCCCCGGCAGATATATGTATGCGTAAGAATATGGAAATCAAAGCAAACTCAGAACCCTCGGACATTTATCATGCGTGCCACCAATAGCCCTCGACATAGGTGTAGACAAAGTGTCGACATGAAAGAAAGTCACACCTGTGCACACATGCATAAAGGCGACGACATAGAGTGTTGACATGGCCAAAAGTCGCGCCATGGCACAGGGTGTAAAGGGCTCACTGGCAGAGGTGTTTCGACATGAAATGGATGCGCCCATGGCGCAGTTAAGTTAAGATGTCATCGACACCAAAAAGACGCACCCATGGCATAGGTAAAATGAGCACGACTCTAGAGGTGCTCGAGATGAAATGGATGCACCCAGGGGTGAAGCACATGTTAACACACCAAAAGGGTGCACATGGCGAAGGTGCTTTACAGTAACATGATTTAAATGGATGCACCTGTGGCGCAGTAAGAAGATGTCGACACGCCCAAAAGTCACGCCTAATGGTGTAAAGTTAGAGTAAGACATATGGCTAAGAGGTTTCGACATGAAATAGACATGCTGTACGCCAGGTGTAAAGAAAAATAGTGTCAACATAATTTTCAAAGGCTAAGGGCACATCTTCGTGGAGGCGCAACATTTTGAGCATCGAAGGGAAGCACAGACTCAAAAAAGCAGATATTCAGATGGCCATAACTTTCACAGGAGCTCCGATTCATGAAAGATTGGACTTTTCTGAAAGCTTACAGGTCCTCTATCCAAACTACAACTAGATATCTTTAATCGGGTGAGAAAATTCTTTAAAAATGCAAAAATATGGTTCGCCACTGGGACTCACAGGGTTCTCACCTATCACCATAATGAGATGAATTAAATGCAACCTAGAGGTGGTCGGGGGTAGATTTGAATCTCTCTCTTCTCTCTCATTCTTCCCATAAACTATAAGTGAGGGGCTTCTTTCTAAAGGTTGACATTCTTTTTTTTCCCCTCCCTTCTTCTCTTCGCAGGTGAACTCTGCGGGAGTTCAAAACTCCCATCTCAAACCTGTAATGTAACTTTGCCTCTCGTACTTTCAGAGTGTATCGTGTCAATATTTCGAGAAAATAGGGCATGTCGTCATGTGGATGATTCTCAATCCCTCTCTATGTTCATTCACATT